>OZ010788.1:598382222-598982222 GCA_963932465.1 Maratus speciosus | reverse complement strand
GAATTAATTTCTTTGGTAAATTTCTGGTTCGAAACGTGTTTAACCTGGGTCAATCTAACTCACATTTTACGAAAGTTAAAGGGAAAGTTGGCAAATATGCGTATATAATCCAATCTTTGCGTTTCAGTCTAAAACAAAGACGTATAATGGCGCATTGATGCTTTAAATTGGGTGTTAATATGTCCATCAATTTTAGGAGAGATCGCCACATCAAATCGAGGAGAGATGGCCACCTATAATCAATATTTCAAAATTATACGGAATGACGATTTTAACTAAATATAATTATTTTTTAAATAATTACATAATTTTTATGTTTATAATTATATTATTTGATATAATTATTTAAATTTTATCTAACTAGGGGGCTCGGCCCCCTACGAGCTACGCTCGCCAACCCCCGTCCAGACACCGTAGACTCTAAATGCACGCTAATTTGATCGGCTTTAAAAAGATTTCGAAAGATTGAATTATAATTTAAAAAACAGTGGCGATCTCTCGATAAACGGATTTCTATTCATTTCTCTTTGATTGGGGAATTTTAACGCCAAATCCGTTGAGGTACTACTTGATTATCCCGTCGACCAATTTCGCCAAATTATATAAATCGCCAAACCACTCGCCAAATTATACAAATTGACATAATTTTTATTTTAAATAACGAAAAAACAAATAAATTAGTACAACATTAATTAAAATACAAATAAAACATCGAAATAAAAATAACTTGATGACGTAGACACGTGTAACAACATTTCAAAATAAGCTAATATAAAAGGAATTAAGTAAACAGAGTCTTTGTCTCCTGGTATTTTTGAACAAAGTGAAAAGAAAGTTCTTTTAAATGAGACATTTTAAATTAATCGTTTTTAATCTGACGTAATTTTGACCAAACTATTCTTTCTCTTTTTAATATTCACATGAAAATACTTGTGTTAGAAGTGAAATATTATTTGCGCTTTCCTAACAAAAATAGTTGAAAAGTATCCTCTTAAAATATCAAATAAATGTCTAGCGCAATAAACCGTTTTGCAATATTATTTTGTGTTCATTTTATGTAATAACTGTAATGTGACGTAAATATGACGTAATTTCTCCTATTTAAGACTTCTAACGCATGTTAATAAATTTATTGTTTTACAAATTCCTTTCTCTCTTAAAATTCACGTGTAATTATAGTTTTTATGACGTAATTTTTAATAAGTTCCTGCTTTTTGTACATAATTATTTAATTCTAATTCCAAATGCTTTTTTTCTGTTTATAATAGTCACGTGTAAATAAATTTTTAATTTATTTACGCGTATAAATATTTTTTTTTGAAGCAAACATTATTGTTCCCGCTGTTTGTACAGTTGGCAACAGTTTAAATTAATATAACTTTCTAAAATCTGTTAAAAATATCTCTAGAAATGCTGAACATTTGAATTTAAAATAGAAATAAAACCTCAAAAAATTAGTCAAAATAAAAAAATTAATGCAATCTGCACTCCGGCAAATTCTAACGCATAAAATGATCTAAATATGATTAAATTCCTATGAACAGTTTTTGCTCCTATAAAACTTTTTTAGTGGAACGATTTTGTCCAACTTTAGCATTAAATATCTCTTAAAATAATTCTTCGATCTGAAAACTGTCTGCATCAGCGTGTTTATCAAACATTTTTGTATAATACTACCGATTTTCATATTTTTGTATGCATTATTTTTCTTAATATTAACGAAGAAAGACCTCCGGTCACAAAAAATTCAAAACCGGCGGCGGCGGTGACAGCGGTAGTTACTTTTTTTTAGAATAGAGAGATACATATAAATACTTCAATAGCAATAATATCATAGAGCCAAATGATGTATTGTTGTTTCAAGAAATATTGAAAAACTTCGGAAACGTTCATTTCAGATACAGAAAAAGTTGATAAATAAACTTAAAACCTTGAAAAATCTAAAATAAATGCGAGAAGAAAACAAAAACATGACACTTTCAGTAGCGAAGAAGATGAAATACATTTGAAATTATTAGATTCTACAGGATAGAATTGGAAGAGGATCACTTCGTTGGTTGTGGAGAAGAATATAATACCATAACCCAAAAGGATTACTACATACAATGCATAAGGTGCAGAAGTGGTTCCATAGAATGTGTACAAACCATCAAGATCTTTGCTGAAAATAAAACTTTACGAAAAGAGAAGGATTGAAATTATACTTCAAATTTTGTTTATTCAAATTTTAATCACTGATTTTCCGTGATATAAATTGCATCTTTACGAATTTCTATGTGTTTTTCATGTTTAACTACATGAAAGGCGTTATTTTTTGCTATTTTAACTTAATTTTTTCTTTCTTCTACTGAATGGCCATCTCTCCTCGGCTTGAAGGAGAGATGGTCATCTGCCCTTTTAAATTCAGTTTTGTTTCCCACTTTTTGTTCTCGATATTTAATTTTTTTGTCCAAAATATGATGAGTATATGTATAAGAATTTTAAATATGCACAAATATTTCTTGTATTTGCATTCTAAGAATTTTTATTTCTGTTGGAAACAGTAACTTCAGATATGTTTCGTTTGTGGAATATGTTAATTGTGGGGTATGCAGCTAGGTGTCGCCTCTATACAGACTAATTACTCAGCAACCGCAAGGAACTGAAATTCCACCTCAAATAACAATATCTTCGTTTAGTTCCCCACAGAGGGCAGCACCACAAAAACTTTGAAAGACTCTAAGAACAGGACATCTTAATTTGGACTTTCGATAGACAATACTTCTGCTTAGATGAGCATTTCTTTTGTAAAATTAAAATTGTTGAACACGCGTCCTGCCTGCACTAATGTAACCCCTTTTATCTCAGAATTGGGCGTAACTTTCGTGTGATAAGGACCTATTTTGTCCGTCGCTCTCTGCATTCATTTTTATGGGAAGCTATGTTCAGCTCTCAAGAATGCAATCTATTCCTAATCCAGATAAATATAAATTGTATATAATACTAATAATCAAGATTGTACATCGTATAATAATTATTTGTGTTTTATTAAATCTAGTTAATCTTCTTTAAAATTGCAAGCCTGGATCACTCTAAGCAATTCAACACACAATACATTATTTCAATAAAATATACATTTCAGAGCTTCCACAGGATAAGGTGGATACTACGACTGCGGTGAATTTCCAAAGACCCAGCATTTTCATCCATACAGGTAAGAAGATTAAATATTCTCTTACTTATAAACATTAAAACGAAGTTAATTATAAAGAAGTATAATATGTAAAAGTCTTTTTTATTCAGAACCTACGACCTCTAAAACTATTAGATTATGAAGGACTGAATTTGGGAGAAAAAGGGCCATAAAATAATATTGATCTTTATTGATTATAGTATTATTGAAATAGATATTGATTATATTGAATATAATAAATTAAATAATATTGATCAATATTGAAAATATATATACGAAAAAAAAATTTTTTGAACATATTATATATATAAAGTGATACAATATTGAAAATATATATATGAAAAAAAAACTGAATATATTATAAATGTAAAGTGACCTGATGATAATAAGAAATATTTCAAGAATGTAAAGAAACATTATATAGATATTAATATTAATATTGTGTGTGATAGTGTAACATCGGTGAACAAATATATATAAACAATACACGCAAAAATATAGATAATTGAAAAATAAACTAGGGTAGCATCTAACGTTAAGCCATGGCAATTTCTACAGCAAAAGAAGTATCTCTGGTAGAGAAACTTTGTAATAGTAACTACGATCTCTGGGCCTTTCGCGTTGAAATGCTGCTCACCAGGGACGATTTATTCAATTATGTTGTCGAAACACCCCCACTGAATCCAAATGACACTTGGCGTAAAAAGGATGCCAAAACCCGTGCTACAATGAATCTATTCATAGATGACTCTCAGATTGTCCATATTAGGCATTTAAAAACTGCCAAGGCAATCTGGGACACCCTCAAGCAAGTACACCAGAGATCCATATTATCCTCTAAGTTGTTTTTGTTGAGGAGACTCTATTCAAAAAAATTATGCGACGGTGGAAATATGAACCAACATATAAACGATATATTAACATTACGCGATAAATTATACGCGATTGGGGAGGAAATCCCCGAGACTCACATCCCTCATAGCATGCATGGTCACGGTGACGTCGTTGTGACGTCACTGTGAGTCACTGTGGTCACGTCACATCTGTGACCAAAATGCCACCACTCAGTGATGTCACATTGTGACTGAGATGTGAACTTCTTAGAAAACTTTAAAAAATTACAAAAAATATTCAAAACATGTTATTTATGTAAAATTATATTTTCTGGCAATTAAAAAAAATTGTGACGTCACTGTTATGACACTGCAAGTAACGTACGTCACGTCACATATGTTACGAAAAAAAATCACCATATTGTAAGTCACAGTGTGACAAAAATATGAGCATCAAATTTCTTTGAAAATGAACAGAAATATTACATGCCCGAGTTACAGCGACATAAGGAATGAAAATATATTAGTGGATAGGAAATAGTAAATTCTTACACGAAAAGGGGGGGGGGGGGCAGAAAAAGGAAAATGCACGGTAGAAGTATCAACAAACTAGATTTTCATGCTATATTTTATCAATTTGTTATTTAAGACAGTGAAAGTATACTTTTTTATGATTACAATTTTATCTACCATTGCAATTTAATCCTTCACTGATTGCTATTATTATAAAAGTGTTTCTCGGAAAAATGGTACATATTGGAGCAATTTGGATAACATATTTAGAATTAGGAATATTAAATCTGTACACTTTATATATTTAGTTTGCAGGGAGGAAGTTGTTTTATTTTATTTTATTTATTTATTTATTTATTTATTTTTGTCGACCAGTGGTATTCGAAACCCTCCTGTGGTTTCAAACTAAAATTTTCTATTACAGTTAAGTCTGAATATTTTAATGAGCACGTAGAAAGAATACTCAGTGTTTAGTCATATATGCATTTCTTGCTTTAGAATTTGCATTCAAGTCATATTTTTTCCTGTTAGTGTTTAACTATTTTAAATAACTATTTTTTAAAAAATTCTACTTTTTTCAGACTTTTTAAATAAAATTAGTATTTTCCAAAAAAATATGTATACAAAATTTATACAAAACCCATGATATAATTATTCGTATTTCAAATACGATATTTATAATTATTCGTATTAATCGTATTTCAAATTCGTGTTTTAGAGATATGACTTTAAAAAAAGTTATTTTACAAATTGTTTTATTCTACAGAAAGTGAATATGAAAAAAATGACAGATTGACAAAGAAATTTTTTTTATCCTGTATACTCTTTTTTCATTTATTAAGAAGATACGTATTTATTTATTACGTGTAAAACAAACTTTACTTTAAAAAAAAGAAAGAAAAAAGGCAGGTGTTTCATTCAAATAGAAAATTTTCATTACAGATACTCTTAAATAAGATAAAATTATTGCGCATTTAAACTATCTGTTGTGTACAAAAAAAAAAAAAAAATTATAATAATACAGTAGGAGCACCTGCTTGCAATATCGTCTGCGCTCGATTAAACCGCAGAATAAAATAAGGATCAGAGAACTATTGACGCGGGAAGTTAATTTTTTAAGCTAACAGAAATATGCCTGACAATTTAGGATAAAATACGGATATTATTAAAATATTTATGGAACTTAAAAGGTATGTCTTATTTAATTTAAATTTTTTGTTCCTGTTTGATAGATTATTATCATGAGTTAAATAGTTGTATGTTTTATACAATGAGACTGAGCTGAAATTCTTTTCAGAAGCAATATGGCGAGGGAAAGATTTTTGAGAAATTGTTAAATGCATTTAATTCATCTATTATAGTTTGTTGTTGTTTAATAGTACAATTATAAATACTAATTATTTAGTGTTTTTCAAATTGTTATAATTATTTTTTTAATTGTATTTAAGCATTTTTTTCTGTTTGTCATTTTAATCATTTAATTGTACACATTCAGAATCAGTTATTAAATTTTCTTTGATTGTAAACTCATTTTCTACGTTTTCGATACATTTATTTTATTGGCATTAAAAAATAAAATATAATATTTAAGCATTGAAATAAAGTGTTTTTCATGCCCGATAAAGTTGAAAAGTGTTTATGACTTCGGTTTGTCTGGCCGTCTGTCCGCGCTCTAACACACGTAAATATACTCGGATTGACCTGAAATTTTTGGATGTTATTGACGTTTACCATAGCAAGGTCCCTATTTGTAATGAAGTTTGTAGCATGTTTAGTTCATTTACAGGGACAGTCAATTGTATTCCATTACATTACGGCCTGTGGGAAAAAATCGTTTCAAATAATTTTTAATGATTTTACACGCTTTCAAACAGAATAAAATTGATATGCATTTATGAAGCGCACTAAAATGTGCATTCCGTAGAATATGCGATGCAAAAGAATAGTTATTTTTCATTTACAGGGCTAAAAAAGGAATTCCCAATACATAATGATATAGGGGTGGAGGGAATTGTTTGCGGCGTACTTTATTTATGTTAATCTATTTGATATGTAATGAAATTGATATACGTCGTTGAGGTTTACATACTATGAATTATTTCATGCATAATACGAAGTGTATATAGCATTTACAGGGACACACAAAATATTTCAGATACTATATTGTATCCGAAGTACTGTTCATTAGCGATGATTGCTGGAAATGCATATTTAATTATGATTCACTACATTTATGCATAGCATATGGTGTATATATATATGCTATAATTCATATACAGGACTATACAAAAGTATTCGTAAGGGTTACTGGGTATTGCTTAAAGGTGGTTTTTAAATAAGTTATGCATTTTTACGCTGCACTGTATTTAATTTACTAAGAAATGTTTGTAGTATATAGATAAAATGATATACAGGGTCACGCAAAGAATTGGATACGTTGCCGTCTATAAATTATAATTTCTGGAAATGTGATTTCAGCAGTTTTAAGAGTGTTTTCGTTTGAATTAAATTTTAACTAAATAGTGGCGTGTAATAAAGGTTCTAGGTAAAGGTTCTACGGAGCTGTACAAAATTACTTAAGTATGTTTTCGTATATTAGTATAAATTGCTGAAAGAGAATTTCAACCTGTTATGCGTTTCCTTGATAAACTAAATTTTCCCATTATATACACTGCTCAAAACAATTAAAGGATATTTGAAGTTTTATATAAAATAAAGATATAAACGAAATTTTTTTTTTGCCGAAAATAGAAGAAGAGAATCACAAATGCAAATTTTTCCTGTTTTCAAACTGTGGAGTATGCAAATTTTGAGTTCGACATCAAAAACGTCGCGTCAGCGGCAGCGAATGAAATTTGACTTTCAACTGATAAAAGAGAATGAAGACAAGGATGATCGGCATTCAGTGATTGCTTTGTTTCGATGAGTACGATGTCTCAGCGAAGTCATTTGACAGATTCAGAAGCTTTGAGAATTGTTGGTAGGTTAGAAGGGGGCCAAACTCAAGCCGAAGTAGCGCAAGCCATTGGAGTGTCACAAAGTGTCATTTTCAGGATCTGGAACCGTTTTTTGGAGAGTGGATGTGCAGGCCGAAGACCAGGGCAAGTTCGTAGACGGGCAACAACGCCCAATGAAGATCGGTATTTAGCGTTAACAGCTCGGAGACACCGAACCATGAACCCTACTCTTCTCCAACAACACCTTCGCTCGGCTACAGGCACCACGATTTCAACTCAGACTGTCCGAAACCGGCTCCATGCTGTAGGTCTGTATGCTCGCCGACCGATGGTATGTATTAGATTAACATCAAGGCATCGTCGCGACCGCAGATATAATTAATAACTTAAAAGGCAATTTTAATTTGAAATTTGATTTTCATTTGAAATACTGTATGCAAGGCGAATGTTTCTCTCTGGAAAAATTTCCAATTATTAATATAGTTTCAATCGATGCTGGATTTAATTAAGTTTCGTGTTTTCCCCTTAGTCGGTGGCTTACGATAAATATTACATCTTGTGCTGCGTTTGTAGCCTTTACAACATGTAATAGTGAGAAATTTTCCAGGCTGGGTATCGTTCCATGTGGTTTAGTCGGTAGAATGTCAGTGCGCTATACTGATGGCCCGGGTTCCAGTTCCAGCATGGAATCTTTTTCACTAGTTCGCCTTTGCGCCTTTTAAGCAATTAATTTGAAATTTGATTTTCATTTGAAATCATCACAGAGTTTATGACAAATTCGTCACAAATGACACATATTTCACAAATTGGTCACAGTGTGACTTCAAAGGATTGTCACTTTCGTCACAAAGTTAATGCCAAAATAGTCACAAATGACACACTTTTCACAAATTTGTCACACCGTGACTTCACAGAGTGGTCACAATGTGACGTCACAAACGACCTCTAAAACGGCCATAACGATCTCGCATTTTAGTCACTATGACGTCACATCCACGTCAAGTGACGTCACATCGACGGCCACAAAATCACAGTGTGACTTCACAACGACGTCGCCGTGACGTCACCATGCCTTACGGGATAGTGGCACTTTTATTGTGCAGCCTACAAAAGTCCTACGACCCCTTAATTATAGGTCTTGAAGCCCGAAATGAGAGCGATTTAACCCTTGAATTCGTCAAGAATAAACTGTCTGACGAATACAGACACAGGAATGAAAACCAAGGAACAAATCCACACACGCGTGAAACTGCGTACAAAATAACCAACAAACAGAATAAAGGTAAAAAATATTGTACATACTATAAAAAACAGGGGCACACAATAAATGAGTGTTACCATCTAAAAAATAAAAACCAGCATGATAACTACGCAAGGAATGAGTGGAATAGGAGCAAACCATTCAATAATTCAAATAACTACAGAAATAACACAAATAGTCACAAAAATGTCCAAAATAACCCCAAGGAAACTTCAAATTTTGCTTTGGGAGCAAAGCTGTAGATAGTGACAATGAAAAAGGCTTGATTCCCCCAGTGATAACAAATCACCAGAAGAAAAAACTCCTGAAAACGAACCTGTCACTGCAAACAGAGCACAAACATCGGTGGCAGATACATATATAATTGATTCTGGATGCATAAGGCATGTCGTAGCTACGAAGCAGAACCTACAAAACTTTATGCCAGGAAACTTTGGCGAAATAACCATAGCGAACGGAAAGCGGCTATGTTCACAGGGTCTGGGAGACGTAAATATAAATACAGACTCACAAAATTCCATAACTCTCAGAAATGTATTATATTGTCCCGAATTGTAAAGCAACCTTTTATCTGTCATAGAGCCACAGAGAATGGTATTAAGGTAATATTTGAAAAACAGAAATGCTCATTCGTAAAAGATAACCAAATAATTTTAACGGCAAAATTAAATGATAATTTATATGAGTTAGAACCCAAAAATGACTACGGATATAACGCGCAAACACAAACATCTTGTGACAATAAAAATTGCATCTCCATTTGGCACAAGAGGCTAGGACATAAAAATTTCGAAGCGATAAAATATCTCACAAAGCATAAACTAGCCGAGGGTATAGAAATACACAATTGTAAACATGAAACTGTTTGTAAAGAATGCATTGAGGACAAACTATCAATCGTACCCTACCCCAAATCCGCCACTAACAGATCAACGGAAACATTAAATTTGGTTCATTCAGATTTATGCGGGCCGATGAGAACGCAAACATTCAGTGGGAAAAAATATTTCATAACCTTTACCGATGACTATAGCCGATTTACAATGATATATTTGATTTTGCATAAGTCAGAAGCGATAACAAAACTTAAAGAATTTGCAGCCCTGACGAAGAACAAATTCGGAAAAACTATAAAAGCGATCAGATCCGATAACGCGAAGGAGTATCTGGGAGATAGTTTTGAAAATTACCAGACAGAAAACGGCATAGAACATCAGTTAAGCGTCCCATATTGTAGCCAGCAGAACGGCGTTGCCGAACGTAAAAATAGAACTACAGTCGAAATGGCGCTCACCATGTTATCTGACGCGAATTTACCAAACCACTTTTGGGGCGAAGCCGTACTTACGCCGACATACCTGATAAATCGGTTGCCCACCAAGGCAAACGAAAACAATAGAACGCCTTACGAGCTGTGGAATAACAGAAAACCTAATTTATCGAACATACGGACCTTCGGATATAAGGCTATGTCGAGGAATCGAAGAGATCCAAATTTGACAAAAAGGCCGTTCAAAGTATTCTATTAGTATACGATAACCGAAGCAAAGGGTACAGAATACACACAGGGGGAAACAACGTAATAATATCGCGAACGGTAAAATTCTTTGAGAACGGAGTAAATGAAGATGACGAAAACGAAAATGAAGCGAAGACACCTACTGAAACGGTAGAGATTGAGCTAAATAATGACGAACAAAATCAAAACAATACTCCGCAGCAAAGCACTGCTGAACCGCGAAGATCACTAAGAAATAACAGAGGTGCCCCCCCTGACCGCTTCGGGATAAGTGCGAATACCTGTAAAGTACAAGATCCGAAAAACTGGGAAGACGTAAACAACATCAGAGACTCTAAAATTAAAAACAAATGGATTGAGACCGCGAATGGGGAAATAAGGTCACTAAAGAAAAATAATACTTCGGAACTGGTGTACCCCACACCAAGAAAACGCACCATAGGGTGCAAATGGACATTTAAGACAAAATATAATGCCCGCGGAGAGGTAGAGAGGCACAAGGCGCGTATCGTCGCGAAGGGTGAATCTCAAAAGTACGAAAGCGACCATGATGAAACATATGCACCAGTGGTAGCGCACACCACAATCAGAAGCTTCCTGAATGCCGCCGTGCATAAAAATTTAAAAATTGCGCACCCTGATGTAAAGACAGCATTCTTACACGGAGATTTGGACGAGGAAGTCCTAATGACTCAACCCGAGGGATATATAGTAAAGGGGGAGGAAGAAGAAGTATGCAAACTAAGAAAGGCAATATATGGCCTCAAACAAGCCGCGAGGGCTTGGTACATAAAAATCAATAAGTCGTTAAGAAATTTAAATTTTAGAGAGTGTGATTAAGATCAGTGCTTGTATAAGAGGAATGAAAATGGGAACATTTCCTATATAATCGCATATGTAGACGACATTTTAGCCGCTGCAAGCGAAGAAAACACGCGCAATATACACGCGGAGTTATCTAAGGAATACGAAATAAAGAATCTTGGGGAGGTATCACAATTTCTTGGGATAAATATTAAAAGGCTGGACAACGGAAACCTTGAGCTAGACCAAGAAAATAAAATCGATGAAATAGCGGAAAAATTTAAATTGTAAAACTCTAAACCAACATACACACCCATGAGCACAGATTATTTCAATATAGACCCACACAGTGAACCGCTAAATGATAACAAACAATACCCTAGTAGCAGCGACTGGTCGCATTTTGCTAGGCCTTTCATCAATTCCTCGAAAGTTGCTCGAGAAATAATACACGTATATCATTGCGAGCAACCTATGAGAACCGGTTTTGATGAGGCTATATTTCATCAACTAAAGCTAACACTATGAGCTCATTTGCCGATGAAAACGTGCCGATTGGTAACTCACCTACAACAGATAACGGCCCAATATCCAATCCCGGTGAAATATGGGCGAAATCACAGTTTTTCTGGAAGCGCAAATCTGATTGGTTGAAAGACGAAGGCTGCGCGAAGTCCCGGATGAAGTCGGTGTTGTTGTTTTGATGAACTCTCCAGCGAGGAAGGGGGAAGCGGACGCCATTGCTACAGCGACAGCGTGAGCTCCTTGGAAGTTGAAAAAATACATTTTCTCGGAAATATGTAAGTACCTATTTCATTCTTTCTGATGTTATTACTTTTTTCACAAATAAATGTTGTGAAAATATTATACAGACTTGACAATATTTCTGATTTTCCACGTTTTCCTGTGCCCTTGAGTTTCATACACATTTTTTAATAGCTTGAAATTTTTATTATCATATCGGTAATTTGTCTCGAATAATAATGAAGTTCTTCATTATTGTTTTGTAATTAAACTGGTACAGAACGTGATTACATTTTTAAAATAATGTTTTTACTGGAAAAAATAAAAACCCGAATTCTGAAATAAAATCCTATTTTTGGGTCTCGGATGCTTCTGGTTGCTGTATGTATAAATCCTTTTACATTTTCTGATCGAATAAAGAGAAAAAATATTTTAAAATAAGCAAAAAAAAAAAAAAAAAAAGTACCAATCATTCTGGCAACCAAAATGCTTTAATATTATTAAGTCAGGATTTAAGAAAAACAAAACCCCCTTTTAACACCTTTTTTTCAATAACACCCAAAATAACCGCTACAGCTGCGATTTTCAAAAAGAAACAGGCAGAGGAGGGAGGGGGGGATGATATTAAAATCCAAAAAAGTTCATAAAATACTCTATCACTTAAGATAAAAAAAAAAATTTGGCAGGGTTTGCAAATATCAAAATAGTCAAATACTTAGTGCTGATTATAAATATTTTAAGATTTTTGTGTTAAAGGAAAAAAATGATTAATTGCTGTCAAAGCTTAATATATATATATATTTTTAAAACTGAAAAAGGGTTATTTTGTATACTTAAAAGTAGGTGTGTGTACAATTTTCTTATACAGAAAGTAAAATTATTACAGTGCAGATAATGTATGATTTTTTTTTTAATTTGTCTATTTTCTGTGTTTTAAAATGTGTATTTTTGCTTTATTTTGATTGTCGCCATTTTAAAATGCACACTTTTGCGTGTTGTCTCCTAGAGTTTGGTAATCTGGGAGACAAAACGCAGAAACATGCCGATTTTGTGATTTGGTTTGGAAATGCACCAAGAAGGGGGGGATCAAAGTTTAGTTAAAATATTTAAATATTTTTGTTGGTTTTCAAGGGGGGGGGGGTCATGACCTCTGTCACCTCCCCCTTGGATCCGCCATTCTAGATTACGTAGTTCAGTATTACATATTTTATGATTTCATATTTTTAATTTTAAAATAAGTCGGATATTAGAAAATTAGTAAAATTATCTTTCTAAATATACTTTGCAGAAGAGGGGAGGGGGGGTTCCCCCTTCTGTTCCATGTTTGCACCCGGTGCAAAAAAGTCTAGTTTCGTTCCTGATCCAAGAGGGGGTGATGACCCCCCTCCCCCTGAACAACATAAAAATGCTAAAATTTATTTAAAAAATGAAATAATTTTTAATTTTTTTTAAATTTTAATGTTATTTAATTAAGTATTAAAGGAAAAAAATGATTAATTGCTGTCAAAGCTTAATATATATATACTTTTTAAACTAAAAAATGGTTGTTTTGTAGTAATAACCTTTACCGGTGCAGAGTAATTCTGTTCATAAACCGATGCAATAATGGACTGACACCGGAATTTATAAACAAATTTATTAGAAAATACTAACTTGCTTATTTTCACGTACATTATAATAGGAAAATTTTAATTAAATATTCTTGGTGCCATTTGTCAGTTTTGGAATTAAATTTAGGTGTCCTTTTTTAAGGACGCCGCCCTCGAAATTGTTAAAAGTATGCGTGTGTACATTTTTCTTGTACAGAAAGTAAAATTATTACAAGACTCATAATGTGTGATTTTTTTTTTAATTTTTGTATTTCCTGTGTTTTAAAATATGTATTTTTGCTTTATTTTTGTCGCCATCTTAAAGTGAACGTTTTTGCGTGATGTCTCCTAGAGTTTTGAAATTCTGGGAGACAAAACGCAAAAACGTGGTGATTTTTTTGGGAAAACACCAAGAAGGGGATCAAAGTGCAGTTTAATTTGGGTACTCTAACTCAGTAGCAGAACGGCACCAGGCACTGCATTTTTTTATGCCTGGTAAACAATGGCGGATCCAAGAGTGGGGGATAATTACACCCCCCTGAACAACAGAAAAATGCAAAAAATTATTTAAAAAATGAAATATATTTTTAACTAGTTTTGAATTTTGTTATTTAATTATGTATTAAAAGAAAAAAAAGGATTAATTGCTGTCAAGTCAAAGCTTAATATATATATATTTTTTTTTAACTGAAAAAGGGTTGTTTTGTATTTAAAAGTAGGTGTTTGTGGTACAAACTGTACATTTTTCTTGTACAGAAAATAAAATTATTACAGGGCGGATAATGATTTTTTTTTCAAAATTTGTGTATTTTCTGTGTTTTAAAATATGTATTTTTGCTTTATTTTGATTGTCGCCATCTTAAAATGCATACTTTCGTGTGGTGTCTCCTAGAGTTTGAAAATCTGGGAGACAAAACGCAAAAACATGCCAATTTGGGGATTTTTTTTTTTTAACACACGAAGGAAGGGGATTAAAGTAGAATATTTTTGTTGGTGTTCATGACCCCCCCCCCCCTCCCCTCTGACGCCAGTCATCTCCCCCTTGTATCTGCCATTGTAGATTACGTAGTATTACATATTTTATGATTACATATTTTAAATTTTAAAGTAAGTCTAATATTAGAAAATTAGTAAAATTTCTTTCTAAATATACTTTGCAGAAGGGGGGGGGGGGGGGGGGCAAAATTCATGTTTGCCCCGGGTGCAAAAAGGTTAGTTTCGGCCCTGATCCAAGAGGGGGGGGGCAATCCCCCCCTTGAACAATAGAAAAATGCTAAAAATTATTTAAAAAATGAAATATATTTTATATTCTTTTTGAATTTTAATGTTATTTAATTACTATGTATTAAAGGAAAAAAAAAAGATTAATTGCAGTCAAAGCTTAATATATACAGTAGACTCCCTCAAATCTGCAAACCTAAAATCCACACATCATTACAGATGTAAACAATGAAAGTTTTAGTTCAGATGCCAGAACACAATTACAGAATTTTTTAGTTTTATATAATTATTCTGCATGTATTTTAATATGTAATTATAGATAATATGACTGAACTCATGGTTTTTCATGAAATTAGTATAAATTTATTTCTGGTAAAAATCAAGATATTGCCAACATCATTGGTAATAATCACAATCTTTTTACTAAATATATATATGTATCAATCAAACTTTTTTGCATATTAAATCTGACTAAACCTTAAATACAACTTCCTTACTTTATGATTTTTATGTGAAATTATTAACATGGTACCTTTAAGAGGAAAGTTTCATTCAATAATTCATCTTATACATATTTAATTATACATTAGTTATTTAATTTTTAATAATTTAACTTTTATTTTTATTTAAAAATATTAATCATTTTTAAAATTATCTTACTGTTTATTATTTTAGTTTAATACTTTACTATTTTAATATTTTGCTATATTGCAAATATTCATATAATTTCGATTACATCATTAACTACATTCAAATTACTGTTTAAAAAATGTAAACAAAACAATAACCAGAAACCTGCAAAATTATAAAATCCGCACAACCTCTGGTCCCAAGCTGTGCGGATTTGAGGGAGTCTACTGTATATATTTTTTAACTAAAAAAGTGTTGTTTTGTATTTAAAAGTAGGTGTGTATACATTTTTCTTGTACAGAAAATAAAATGATTACCAGGCGGATAATGTAGGATTTTTTTTTTTTTCAAAATTTGTGTATTTTCTGTGTTTAAAAATATGTATTTTTGCTTTATTTTTATTGTTGCCATCTTTAAATGCATGCTTTTGCATGATGTCTCCTAGAGTTTGGGATTCTAAGAGACAAAACGCAAAAACGGGCCAATTTGGCGATTTTTTTGGAAACGCACCGACAAGGGGATCAAAGTGCAGTTTCATTTGGGTACTCTGCCACTCAGTAGCAGAACGGTAGCAGGTACTGCATTTTTTTTAATGCCTGGTAAACAATGGTGGATCCAAGAGGTGGGTCATGAGCATGACCCCCCCCCCCCCCTATCACCTGAACAACAGAATAATGCTAAACATTATTTAAAAAATGAAATAATTTTAAATTCTTTTTGAATTTTAATGTTATTTAATTATGTATTAAAGGGAAAAAATGTTTAATTTCTGTCAAAGCTTAATATTAAATATACTTTTTAAACTGAAAAAGGGTTGTTTTGTATTTAAAAGTAGGTGTGTGTACTACATTTTTCTTTTACAGGTAGTAAAATTATTAACGAGCGGTTAATGTATGATTTTTTTTTCAAAATTTGTATATTTTCTGTGTTTTAAAATATGTATTTTTGCTTTATTTTGATTGTCGCCATCTTAAAAGGCACACTTTTGCGTGGTGTCTCCAAGAGTTTGGAAATCTGGGAGACAAAACGCTAAAACGTGCCAATTATGTGATTTTTGTTTGGAAACGCACCAAGAAGGAGATCAAAGTTTATTTAGAATATTTTTGTTGGCCATCGCCCCACCCTGGGATCTGCCATTGTAGATTACGTAGTTCAGTATTACATATTTTATGATTTCATATTTTAAATTTTAAAATAAGTCGGATATTAGAAAATTAGTAAAATTCTCTTCGTAAATATACTTTGCAGAAGAGGGGGGAAGGTGCGTCAAAATCCATGTTTGCCCCGGGTGCAAAAAAGGCTAGTTTCAGCCCTGATCCAAGAAGGTGGAGAATGACCCCTCCTCCCCCTCTGAACAACAGAAAAATGCTAAAAATTATTTAAAAAATGAGTGCAAATTAGTGATATTTTTGCGCAACCGATTGATACATTTGCGAGTTTTTTACTATGAAAGGTTGTTGAAATTAAATTTTTTTTCCCTTGACCGATCAACAAATTTTGTGGGGTATTCCCCCAAGATCGATTGACAAGTTTTGTGTTATTTTTCATGGCCAATTAATGAATTCAGGTGCGGGGGGGGGTGATTCTTATCCGAATTTTCAGAAAATTTAAGGCATTAAGTTAAAAAAATTATAAAAAATTCGTCATCAGTCTGGAAATTCAGACATAAAAAATATATAACTGAAAAAGCGACAAATGGTCACCAAAAAAATTGATTTTGTCAGTTGTTCGCAGAAAAAACATTTTAATCAAAGCATCATGAATAAAACGCAAATTTCATCAAAGAATCACAGAAAAAACATGAATATCATTAAAGGATTGCGAAAACTTAAATTTTGTCTAAAGATCGCGAAAACTCAAATTTTGTCAAAGGATCGCAAAAAATCAAATTTTGTCAGAGGATCGAGGAAACTCAAATTTCTTCGAAGGATCACGGAAACTCAAATTTCTTCGAAGGATCGCGGAAACTCAAATCTCTTCGAAGTGTGCTGAAAACTCAAATTTCTTCGAAGGATGTCGAAAACTCAAATTTCTTCGAAGGATGTCGAAAACTCAAATTTCTTCGAAGGATGTCGAAAACTCAAATTTCTTCGAAGGATGTCGGAAACTCAAATTTCTTCGAAGGATGTCGGAAACCCAAATTTCTTCGAAGGATGTCGGAAACTCAAATTTCTTCGAAGGATCGCGGAAACTCAAATCTCTTCGAAGGATGTCGAAAACTCAAATTTCTTCGAAGGATGTCGAAAACTCGAATTTCTTCGAAGGATGTCGAAAACTCGAATTTCTTCGAAGGATGTCGAAAACTCCAATTTCTTCGAAGGATGTCGAAAACTCCAATTTCTTCGAAGGATGTCGAAAACTCGAATTTCTTCGAAGGATGTCGAAAACTCCAATTTCTTCGAAGGATGTCGAAAACTCCAATTTCTTCGAAGGATGTCGAAAACTTATTTTTTCGAAGGATGCCAAAAACTCATTTTTTCGAAGGATGCCAAAAACTCAAATTTCTTCGTAGGATGCCAAAAACTTGAATTTAGTAGTCAAAGGTCCTCTTAAAAAATGCAAATTTCATCAAAGGTCATCAGGGGAAAAAACGCAAATTTTGTGAATGGTTCGCAGAAAAAAGTTGCGGTTTCTTTAGAAAACAGCACACACACACACATACAAATATTTGTTTATTATTATAGGTATAGTTTTTCACCCCTTGGTGATGAGAGCCCTTTGAGGCTTAATTTTAATCTTTTACCACCGGTTTTTAAAAACAGAAAATTTTCTTTAGTTGAATCGCGAAAATGCTCTGATTAAATAAGGTAAATTTTACATTAAAAAATAACTGGTGAGAATAATGAAGGATTCTGAGTACCTTAAGTGGCACATATACCGATCGCTCGTCCCCTAGGGGTTAATCTGAAATAATAGACTGAACTAACTTTTGAAAAATTGGTTTTAACCTGAACCCAACTTGCAGGAATGTACGCTCAGCCTGAAATCGACCCGAACCAAAAACAAAGTTTACTCAACTTGCAACAAAAATAATTATCTCCAGAAGAGGATTGATTGCTCTCCCTTCCCCCCCTCACCTATCTGCTGTAACCTTTCAGAAAATTTGTTGTAAATTCCAGATTTTGATTTTTTTTTTTATTCTGAATCAACTGCAAATTTAACGGTTACTTTTAGCCATAGATTGGACGAAATTCTGTTTTTTCAACAGTCAGTTTGTTAATCAAAGAAAATGCCAGGGAGTCCTGTTTTGACTATAATTTCGTTAAGGATATAATAAAACAATTTCATTCTGAAATGGATATTCATGATGCCATCAGCGAATATACATTGTTCATGCAAGTAGTTAAAAATGGAGGCACGTTAAATATTGCAAAGTTTCCTGAAATTTTTTAAAGCGAGCATAATCATACGTTTTCAATAATTTCCAAAGTTATAAATGTTGAGCTTGTGCTGTCTGTCACAATTTTACCTTCTGAAAGGAAATTCAGGGCACAAAATCGAATAAAAACTAATTTCTGAACGACATTTAACAACCCCATTGTAAGAACTCATGACATTTGATTGAAAGTTGAATAATAGACTGTATAACAGCTTGATTTTCTTCCTTATTGAAAAAATTTTGCATACTAATTATTCTGAATTGTTGATTTAAATTGCTTCAATGGTATTTTGTCATGTCCGTGTTAATGTATTACTTTAAATAGCATGTAAAATAACAGTGAATTTTAAAGATTCCCCCCCCCTCCTCCCTTAAACAGCTCAACTCCACCTCCATTTATAAATGTTAGGAGGGAGACTCTCTTCCTAAGAAAAATTTAATTTCAAGCCCTGTCTTGACCAATTATCAAATTTTTCGACCGATTTATAAATCCTGCCATTTCGTCTTCTGACTGATTCACAAAATTACTCTGTTTTTCCTCTGTTGCATTGAAAAATTGCATGATTTTTTTTATTCTGAGGTGGATAGACAATTTGATATTTTTTCCCCATCAATCAATTAATTGATCACAATTAATTGATTTTGCAGTTATATTCTTGCATGGAGTTGACAAATTTCTCGATTTTTCCCCTTCTCTATGACCAATTGACAAATTTTGCACTCCCTTCCCATATTCGATGAATTTTGCTATTTTTTCCCCCTCAGCCAATTAGTGAAATTCAAATTTTTTTATTGCAGCCGATTGACGTATTTTGCAATGAAATTAAATAAAAAGGGTGCATCCAAAAGAGCAGTAAGGACCACTGGGTGCATAACGTAGTTTGAAAAGGTCCACCGTGCTTTACGCCCTTCCAAATTAGCCTAGAGTCAATACTATTTGTACATTAAAATTCCTTATCTTTAAAAAAAGAATTCTATTTTATGATTCTTAACTTTTAGCGTTGCACCTGAAAAACATCAAGAAATCCAGAAATTTTATGCAATTGCTTTTTTTTTGTGTCTCTGTACTTTAATGAAATGCAATACATTTTATTTTTTAATATTAATTTTTTTTTATCCTTAGGATGTTCTTGAAATTCCTATGAGACCACTCTCTGAGAATGCAAACAGTGTTTCCTTGCATCGTGATTTTTAAGAGAAATCTAAGGGTAATTATAATTATGTTTATGCTAAAGAAACTACTTTTTGCAGCAGATGCTGCTTAATGTGATTATGTGTAATATCAGCCTGTTAGTGTTATCAAAATCATCATGTCCCGACCTAACAATTCATGCTAAAAGCATCGCTCTGTGTGATAAATACTTTGTTTAATGGTATTGCCTTTTCAGCAGCAGTTACAAGCGAAGTTCTGTTAAAAAGCCCTTTCAAGGCATGAATTCTAAATAAGAAAAAATATAGCAATTTATCCCTATGAATTTTTTGTGATCACGTTGCAGATGCATGCATGACATGGGAATATGCAATCAATTAAGGAATGTAGGTGAGTAGCTCGCAACAGCTGCTGCAAGGGGAAAGCTTCAGTAAACCTCGGAATGGGAACAAAAATTATGTACCTGCTAGCAGCGTCACGTAACCATTTATTTCGTTATCAAATAAAGTTCTAGTCAGACAATAAAGGTCAAAATTAGCACTAGCCACCGGCCACAGGGCCAGTAAATGAGAAAAAGTGGCCAGTGAAAAATTGTCTATCAGCGGCCACCTTCCGGCCACTTTTTTACAAGGAGAGAATAAAACTTTCTTGCATTTCATCAAGGATTCTGCTTTTTTTGGGTTCCAATATATTTACATTAACATATTTATTTGGGCTGTTCAGTTTTAGATGAATATTTATAGAAATTTTACTGTTTAGTATTTTTAAATAAAAAAGTGGCCACTTAAAAAACTAGTTCTACCGGCCAGTGGCCGCTAAATGAAATTTCCCAGTTTTGACCTATATCAGACAACCAGTTGTGGTAAGTTGTATATTGTTCAGTTACCTTTGAAAGTCAATGGCAACGGCTACTATGAATGAAAAGCAAATGGATTTAAGTATTTAAAAAAAAATTAGAATTTACATCGTTATATTTTACCTCAAATGAGCCAACACAGTGCTGCAGTTCAATTAAAAATTATTCAACCTCTTATGTGCAAAATCTTTAAAAATCGAAAGTTTTTTAATAAAAAAAGAAAAGAATGGTAATACAGAATATTACAAACTGAAGTGGAAAAGAAGCTGACATTTTTGTTTTCAAACAATCGGCAAAAAAGATGCAAGAGTCAGTGGTCTACTCATGTGACAAAAAGCAGATGATTTAGCAGGGAAAATGGGAGAAAAGTGGATTTGTTGCAGTTGATGGCTGGTTTCAGCATTGGCAGAAAGAGAAAACATAGATTAAAGCAGATGGCTTAGTAGAAAATAGGAAAAAGTAGATTTGTTGCTAGTGACGACTAACTTCGGTATTGGAAAAAATGTGAAAGCATTGTTTAAAGCAGTTAGTATAGAAAAATGGATTTGTTGCAAGTAATGCCAGCTTCAGCATTGGAGAAAACATGAAAAATAATATTTTAAAAGTCCATAGAAAACAAAAAGATGCTAATATGACAGCTACAGAAAAATTGGTGAAAGGGGAGTGGCCAAAACTTATGTTTTCATATATAGCGTTTAACCCTTTCGAGGGTGGTGTCATTAAAAAAGGACACCTAATTTTGGTTGAGTTGGAAATGAGTTGATGAAAAATGAATGAAAAATGAGTTGGAAATTTTGAAATGCGGTTTACAACATTGGTCGGACAATTTTCAAACATGGTACAGATATGAAAAATTCATTATTAAAATTTTCAGGGAGAATTGTAAAAAGCAAAAATTACCGAAACCCTTCAATATATTTTATCGGAAGCAGGACGTTTCGGTCCCGACACTTCGGTCCCGCCATTTCGGTACCGCCGTTTCGGTCCCAAGACATTTCGGTCCTGAGACACTTCGGTCCCAAGACATTTCGGTCCCGAGACACTTCGGTCCCAAGACATTTCGGTCCCGAGACAATTCGGTCCCAAGGCATTTTGGTCCCGAGACATTTCGGTCCCAAGACATTTCGGTCCCGAGACATTTCGGTCCCGAGACATTTCGGTCCCCAGACAATTCGGTCCCAAGACATTTCGGTCCCGAGACATTTCGGTCCCAAGACATTTCGGTCCCGAGACAATTCGGTCCCAAGACATTTCGGTCCCGAGACATTTCGGTCCCGAGACATTTCGGTCCCAAGACATTACGATCCCGAGACAATTCAGTCCCAAGACATTTCGGTCCCTTCTCCAGCAAGCTGAAATTTTGTGCACTTGAAATAGGTGGCAATTTTATAGGGGACATTGTAGAGTTTTTTAAATAAAGGCCTTAAAATTTCAGTAAACACACACAAATTTCGTATGGTAATCATTTTAAAAAACAAGGGGGAGGGATTGATATTTTCTATATTTTAGTGTATCATAAGTATAAGGGTCTGATAAATTAAGACATTTATAACTCGATCTATAATTATCGCAAAACACTCATATTTTGTATGGTAAACGTAATCTTTATAAAAGGAGGGACATTATCAAATTTTTTAACTGAACTCCCTAAATTTTAGTATAACTCGAATATAAAGACTCGAAAACGCAAACACTTATAACACAGATCAAAATTGTCGCAGCCCACACAAATTTCCTATGATAATCATAATCGTTTTATAAGGCGGGGGGGGGGGCTCTGTTGACTTTTTATATATTTTAGTGTATCTTAAGTATAAGGTCCTGATAAATTAAAACATTTATAACTCTCTCTGTAATTATCGTAATCACACTCATATTTTGTATGGTAAACGTAATCTTTAAAAAAGGAGGTACATTATAAGATTTTTTAACTGAACCCTTGAAATTTTAGTATAACCGAATATAAGGGCTCGAAAACCGCAAACACTTATAACTCGCAATCAAATTGTAGCACCCCATGCAAATTTTATATGGTAGAAGTAATCGTTTTCAGGAGTGGGGGAAGAGAGAGTTCTGTGGATTCTTTATAGAAGCTCCTCATATTTTAGTCTATCATAAATATAAAGTCCAGACAATTTAAAAATATTTATAAGTCGAGCTTTAATTTTCATATGCAAATGCCCATGCCAAAATGCACATATTCAATTGTATATAATTTGCACACTATGTGATTAATAATGAAAAAATCTGCAAATATTTTTACAAATCTTTATTTTATCCTATTATTTAACGGCGCATCAATTTTAAATGTATTGCATTTTACATATTTTTTAAAAAGGGGGTTCTTAACATGGAATTGTGATAAAGACACATTATTTTTTTAATTCTGCACCGGAACAGACTAGAACTTTCTATTTTATTTTAATAATTATTTTAATTTACTATTTTTTGAAAAACTATTTAAAAGTTTGCATTAATCTTTTTACATGTAACAATAATATTACCGCTATTTCTACCGGTGTCGAATGACAAGTTTAAAAATAATTTTAATTTTGAACCACTTCACCGTTTGCCCCGAGATAACTCGGGGATAAAAGCACTTTTTCCCCATACCTGTCGACGGTGAAGTGGTTTTCAACAATTACAAATCCTTTTTAATATAATTAAGACTTTTATACGCTTATTACATTCAAAAACTACGAGCACAATAAACATAAATCAAAATTTTAAAATTTCTATTGTCATAAAATATTCTTTTCGTATTTAAAATTAATTCTGTATTTCAAATATTTCTTTGTTATTTATTTGACTTATATACTTAGAATTAAAGCAGCCTACATGTTTTAATATGACAAATAAAAAATAAAAATGAAAATACTAAAAAATAACATAAAATCTCAAAATAGTAATGTATAGTAAATCACTTTTACGTAAAATTTCATTTTAAATTAAGAAATTTTATAAATATATCACAATGAATAAATTTGGAAATTTAGAAAACATATTTGGCTTTTCTTGATATCTATATGTTATTCATTCAAAAGAATATTATACATGTATATCTATATGTCAAGTGTAGATGTCCTGGCTTCCCCCATTTGATTATGCTAAATAAAGATCCAGATAGAAGAATTATTCTACTCGCGCTCTCTTTGTTCTAGTCAGCCGGCGCTTTTCTGTGGCCACACGGCATTTTTCATCTTTAATGGCTTAAAAAAACCGGGACGACATGCAGTGGCGTAGCCAGGATTTCGTTTCGGGGGGGGGGGGGTTCCAGAATTTTCCCTTCATGTTATATATATAGTAAAACCTGTCAAGATGAAATTGTAAATATTGGTGAAAAATTCCGTTTTACACAGGTTTCCGTGTTATTTGGTGTATTTGTATAGTATTCTTTTCCGTAGCACTATGGAACATTTATGTTTAAGACAGAACTCCGTTATAGGCAGGTTCCATTTTTAAAAGTTTTGTGTATTTATATAAATATACTTATTTATATCATATGAATAGAATAAAACTTGTCAAAATAGTAATTGCCTATAACAGAATCCTGTCTTTAACGTAAGCTTTACATGGTCTTAATATGAATTGCGATACAATTAAATTTGCTGAAAACCTGTCTGAAAAGGGGATTTTCACCCTTCTTTAGTGAAGCATAGTGAAACCTGTGAAAGCGGAATCGTTCTATAACGGAATCCTGTCTCAAACGGAAGAGTTTCAGAATCCCTGCGAAACGAACAATAGATCTTATTGAGATAGTGTATCTTAGAAGTATAATTAATTACACTTCTTTACATGGAAGCCTGTCTAAAATGGAGCTTTTTACCAGTGCTTGGAATCTTGTCTTGACTGTGTATATATGATAGAAGTATTTCGAGTAACTTTAAGAATTTAGGTATATCCTTATTTAATTTCTTAATTTAAAAAAAAGCATGGATAAAAAATATAAGGCCAATCTATATAACTGCAACTAATAATACATTCAAGTTACATTAATATTTACCAGTGAAAAAGATTCACTTATGATGTAAAAAGCTGAGCGCATACTGAAGAGTTAAATTTAATTAACCCATTCGCTGTCATTCACGAGTATACTCGTGGCTTTAATTTATTGATTACTTTGTCACCACTATTTTAAAATTAAAAAAAAGCCTCATTTATTGGCAGAAATTTCGCTGTATTAGTAAAGCGAAATTTATCTTTCTGAATTTGTGCTGGCAAACGACCTTCAACAAAAAATTTGAAAATTCTTAGTTTTGGCAGCGAATGGGCTAAATCAAGTTTCATATTACATAACATTTGCCTACAATAAAGTTAGGGCCAAGTGGTTAAGTGTAAAACAGCAATTTTCATGTTTAATTTCTTGCCATTGAATTAAGAATTTGTGCTGTAATAGATATTGGATAATGATTTCACATAAGTGTCAATCGCATGAGCCGTTCATGCGATCCGCCACGCTCCCCATGGAAATTTTTGAGGTAACCCAGATAGCATGAACATTAGCAGAAAGTTTGATTTTTTCTGATATTATCTTGCCGTGACAAATTTGAATTGAGAAATTCGCAGCAAATCTCCCGCAAGGTATACCATCACCCACTTGCATGTGTAGTTTGTTGTGAAACTGATGACAAGACTGTCTTTAATTCACGAAAGTGACGAAAGCAAAAAATCTCTCTGTTGAGAGACTCAACAACAATGAGAATCAGCACATACGCAGAAATTGCAGAAATTTTATTCGGTAGGCACCGTTTTTTCTAAACGCTATACTTATTAAATACCAAAAAAATGCTCGAAATGAAAAGTACAAATATTACCTAAACTTGTTTATGGTGATAAAACCTATGCATGCGCCTTCTGACGGCGCTTTCGCATCAATAGACCTGATCAGGTCTATTGACCCCTTCGAAGGGGTTAAACTTATAGTGTGATATGGAAAGATTACTACTTTGCACTAAGTTTGCAGTATTTTTGATTACTTGTTTGCCGTTAGTTTGCAGTAAATTTGATACAGCATGAATTTAACTTGCACGACAAGTTGAAAACACTCATACTTATATTGTTAAGTAAAAAAAAATTCAAAAATTAAATTGTTTTTATTAAACGTATTTATCAATTCAAAATTATTTTAATTATTAATTGTTTAGATAACTAATTTATCAATTGCTTGTTAAAAAACTATTACATGAACTATATAATAGTTTTTATAGGGTAAATGCAAATATATATTTTTTTAATTTTCGGTTATTATAACGTTATTAACTTTATTAGTATGTATAAAAGTGATAAGGGTTCTGAAGATAAACATGTTGTTTATTCATTTATTAGTTAGCTTATAATATTATTTTTGCTCTTTAATTATAATTAATTAATAATTTCTTACTTTTTGCGAATTGTAAATTATAACTGTACTTAAAAAATTAAAATCTGCATAATATCACCTAACACTGTTAAGAGGTATTTTTACGTATTTGTACAATGTTGCATTATTATTATTATTATTATTATTATGTTTAATTAATTAATTAATTATTACTTAGACTTTATGTTTTTGGCTGATTTTTCAAAAAATTCCTATATTATTTTTTGGAAATTATAAATTAAAACTTTTGAATAAAAACTTTAAGTGCTATTAATAATTGCTACTAATAATTGCTATTAATTAATTCTCAAAAAAGTTAGGAATTTTAGTATAAAAATTAAATTAATATTTTATTAAATATATTTTTTATTTAATGTATCCTTAATTTATTAAATTAATAACATTATTAATATACATTACATTTTTTTACTTTAAAATAAACTCAATACATAATACATTTTATATTCAATTTATCATATAGTAGTTATAAACTAAAATTTATCTTTTACATGTTTATTTATTTTATATTTAAAGTCACCGAAATTTAAAACTATTAATATAATTAATAATAAAACTAAAAAAATTATTTATTTTTTTCTGGGAAAGTGGGAGGAAAAGGGTAATATTAAAAATCAATAAATAAACGACAAATACAAACAAGTTGGAAATTGCTCGTCAAACGTGGCAAATGAGGTGCGTTCGTACTATAACTAGTTTTATAATTATTTTTTGCACCCCATATTGTACTGAATGTATATTTTTTTTTGTACTTCATGAGTGCATAGCCTGTGACATCATTAAAATGCACTTGCAATAATTTTCTCCCATTCCCCGTAATGTAACGCAAAACTTTTGACTGTCTCTGTAATTAAACTATACACCGATTTTCATAAAATTTCAAATCGCTCGACAAAATTTTGTAACAATTATATATTTAAAATTTCAGACCACTCGGATGGCAGTAACATCATTAAAATGCACTTGCAATAATTTTTTCCCATTGGCCGTAATGTAACGGAAATTTTTTGACTGTCCCTGTAATTAAATTATACATCTGATTTTCATAAAATTTGAAATGGCTCGACTAAATTTTGCAACAATTATATATTTAAAATTTCAGACCATTCGGAAGGCTGTAACATCATTAAAATGCACTTGCAATAATTTTTCCCATTGGCCGCAATGTAAAGAAAAACTTTTGACAGTCCCTGTAATTAAACTATGCATCCGCTATCCATAAAATTTGAAATGGCTCGACAAAATTATGCAACAATCATATATTTAAAATATCAGACCATTCGGTTGGGTTGTTTTTGCTCTGTTATATGCGGACAGACAGACGGGCAGACGGACGGACTGAACGACGACTATAGGTGCTACGTATTTATATAATTACGAACGCACCTAAAAACCTTAGTTTTATCAGTTAAAAATTGAAAATAAAATTAATTAAAATAATACTTACACTATTACATAAAATAAAAAATAATCATCTTATTACAAAGAAATAGGTCCAGTTTCAATAAAATTAGTTCACAAGGATCGTCTGCAATGGATGAGAAGACTATTAAAAATGCAACCAATAATTATTTTTAAAAAAATGAAGCGGTGGGTGGAGTTTTCTGACAACAAAATATTTTTCCTGGCGCAGCTAATTACCAAATCACTATTGCTTTCCCAATGTTTATAATGGTAAAGTAACTTATGAAAACAAAATTATAACTTTGTATTATAAAAGTAATAAGAAAAATTAAATATTTTTGCTTCAATAAATATATCTCATTTCTGAATTATTAAAGGAGAGGATGTAGAAGAAGGATTTGAGAAAATATTTACCTACAATAGCTTATAAATGTCCAATTGAATTATTGAAGACATTTATTATTAATCTAATTGTAAGAAGGAGAAAAAAAAAGAACAGTTTTTTAAATTATTTAATTAATGATGATAATTTAAAGGTTCTAAAAAACGTATGAAAACAACCAAAAAATCATCTATGGCAGTTTATAGTATATATAAAATACCTAATATTAATAACAAATAATAAAGCTTAAAAAATCCATTTTGTTAAATAATAATAATAATAATAAGACAATGTCCCCTGTAAAATTATATCACATTGTTCAATCAAACAAATTTTCAGCTCGCTGTGATTTCATTATCACGAGTTATAAAAGTTTAAATTTATCGGACTGTTATATTCAGCTTTTTTTTTAATTTGGGGGGTGGGGGGGGGTGTTAAAAAAATTTAAAAAGGTCCCAAATAATGTTTAAATTACAGCGTTTGGCGGCCCACGACAATTAGAATACGAGTTATAAGGTGGTGGGCACCGAAATGACAAGGGACCGAAATGGCTAAGGACCGAAATGGCCAGGGACCGAAATGGATGGGGACCGAAATGGCCAGGGACCGAAATGGATGGGGACCGAAATGGCCAGGGACCGAAATGTCTCGGGACCGAAATGTCTCGGGACCGAAATGGCCAGGGACCGAAATGTCTCGGGACCGAAATGTCCAGGGACCGAAATGTCTCGGGACCGAAATGACCAGGGACCGAAATGGCCAGGGACCGAAATGTCTCGGGACCGAAATGGCCAGGGACCGAAATGTCTCGGGACCGAAATGTCCAGGGACCGAAATGTCTCGGGACCGAAATGGCCAGGGACCGAAATGTCTCGGGACCGAAACGGCGGGACCGAAATGGCGGGACCGAAATGTCGTGTACCCTATTTTATCCCTTTTAAAGTCATAATTTCAACAAGGATGAGTAATACTTTTCTACATAATAGTATTACTGGACATAGTATTATCTTAAATCACTTATTCTTATCAATTGGAAGGTTTGCGAGCAGGCCCACTTGAAAAAATCCACTGTCGTTTTTTTTTCAAATTCTCTCATGCTTTCACAACTGTATCATTATTTAATCTAAGTAAAATAATGAACTTAATTTTAACAAGAGTTTATTAAAAGTAATTTATTTGATTTTTAATTAATTAAAGAATATTTTTAATTAATCAATTCTTGATTGAATTAAAGTTTTAGAAAATGCAAATATAAATGCCAAAATAGGGGGTGGGGTGGGGGCTAGCTTTTTCAAGTGTTTCTCTGAAGGGCATTATTTCCACTTAGAAATATTGATTTTGAAATATATTTTAAATTTTATAACACAAATTGTGAAAATTTGGCTTTTTTTTTTTTTTTTCTCCTCGGGTTTGCAAGAATAAAATTATACAAAATTGTAGATATTTTTTGTTTGTTTGTTTGGTTTCTGCACATGGGACGTGAAATAAAACAGATATTGTAAAATTTTAATCTGTGTGACTGAAAATAAAGCCAAAAATGTAAAATTTTCGCTTCAAACTGTCTGCAATCTGTCTCGAATCGAAAGGTCTGTGTGACATAAAATAACGATGGTGGTGTAAACGTTTTACAAATTTTACAGGAGCTCATTGAAATTTAATTTTTTGGGTGTGTGTGTGGGGGGGGGGGGGGGAATTGTTTTTAGAAAAAAAGTGTCATCTTTTCCAACCTTTTTTCTCTAACTTCAGTGTAGCTCAAAGAATATATTAATATTACAACAAAATATTCTGCTATTTCCAAAAAGAAAAAACGTGATTGGTTGATCCATTTAAACTGTATATTTTACATGTCAAGCTAAAAATGTTGTATATGCAACTGACAATATCTCTATCAGTTTTAATAGTTGTTGTTGTATAATAAAAATATCTGTTATACTACAAACTATCAATAATAACTGGGTAAATTCAGTTTTTATGTTACTTTATTCTTTCTATGTAAAAAAAGAAAAGAAATTGACCTACTTTTCGACACAATGAATGGTATACTGCCTTTAAAGAAAATTATAGAAAATCCAATGAAATCATAAAACCACCTTTTCTTCATAGCAAGAAGCTGTTTTTTTTTGTTGTTGTTGTTGTTTGAAATAATATTTTGGGTGAAATCTGTAGGGTATATTGATATAAGTGCCAGGTTTCAATATGGAGAAAATCTCCAAAATTGCTTCTTTGTAAAATGGTTAATAACGCTGAAACTGTTTGTAGAAACAAAGTGTAATTTTGTATATGAAGTCTTAATTTTTTTTTCTTTGTAAATTTGCAGGTTGCTATTGGAAAGTTTTATCTTTGTTAATTTTAGCTTGTATATAGAAAAATTAACAGATGTTAAATAACAGTAGGCATTAAAGAAAATTTTTACAATTATTTCAAACTGTGCAGACCCAAAAAATCCAAGATAAATAAAAAAAAAAAAATGCTAAGCTGGGGCCAAAATCATAAATCCACCTTCAGTTTCTATTTTTGAATTAGTATTCAACCATCTCAAAAGATATTTTTTCTTTCTTAAAAATTTCAAAATGGACTTTTTTTTTTTTTTTTTAGAATGACCCCATATCTCTCCCATGGAAATAAAATACTACAAGTGTACTTAATAAAGCTAACTGAAATAAACCACACTTTTATATGTATATACATACACATGATTATGCATAAAAATTTACTATTTTGTTCTGTTTTTGTCTAGCTTTGTGAACTGCATTTTACATCTGCTGACATTCATGAAATCCCCCTCTACACTGCAGAAAATGGAATATGTTACCTACGCTTAAGAAAAGGTGGCATTCCGTCCAGTTTGATACTTTGACCAGAACACTTCTAAAACAAGATACTTCATGTAATTCTCCAGATACAAAATAAAGATCAATTTCTCTTGAGAATTTTTTTTCCAAAGTTATTTTAAACGCATTAGTTTTTGTTTGTTCCTGTTGGAACATTATTTATAAACAAAAACAGTGTAATTGATGCACTTATATATTTAAACTTACTTTGAATTTCTTTTGATGTGTATGTTATGTGTTATTTAAAAATAAATAAATCTTAAATTTATATCAAATGAGTTAATTCAAGTTTGATTTGGAAATTATTAGCTATATTTGAGTATGTGAGTTTCAAAATTTGCCTTATCCAGTAAATCAAATTTTGGGAAATCGTGAAAAACCTCTGATCGCATCCATTGGTTTTCATTGTAAACCAAGATTTTACAATGCCAGAAATACACAATAAAGCTAGTGTTTTGCAGATGGTATTGTTTTCCAGATTCATGTCCACCGGTACCAGTAGAATGGAATGACAGAGAAAACTCTATTTTTTAACTTTTAGATAAGGAGTTTTGAAACTGGTGTCCTCATTAAATTCTTATGCATGAATATTCAATAAATATTTTATTATTTCTACTTTTTATGGGATGTGAATGTACAAAGCAACATTTGAATCATCTGTGACAATTAATTGCTTCAGAAACTTTTTTAACTTAGAAGATTTTTGTTTCGATTTATACGAAGGGTTACAGGAAGAAGCAACAACATTTTTTTTTTCACTCATTGTTTAACCTTAATAAAACTTTCAAATAATACATTTATATTAAATGAGTAAGTTAATTGAACAGAATTTAAGTACTTTTTGTGTACGCTAATTTCAGATGTACGTAGATTGTAGCCAATCAAATAAGTTTTAGACCAATAAAGTTTATTTAAATATGTTGCGTAATATGTAAAAAATAGAAATAACATAAATCTTATTTATTAAAATTTCTCAGCAGATTATGCACTAGAAATTAGGGTATTTTATTCATTTAGTAATTAAAAAATGCAGATAGTATATGTAGATTCTTAAAACAACACTTCAAGTTTAGAAACAATAAGATAAAATAGCTAACATTAATGTGATATTTTATATAGGCATAGAGATATAAAACTGAAAAAAAATCTAATTAAGATAATGTATTTTTTCAGTTATCTGCCCTAATATCTAAACAGAAAGTAACAGGAGATGGCTGTTGCTATTAAACAACAAAAAGTACATTCAAACCTCATTAACATGTACAGAATTAACCTGGTGTACTTTTAATATGAATTTTTCCTACAATGCCTGTCAAAATTAATACAACGGTTTTATTAATAATAATAGAAACTATTGATGATAACATGAGGAAAAAACTTTTAATTTGCCTTGAGATTTATGTTAACGAGGTTTGACTGTATAACTACTACAATAGTATTTTAAATTTTGTTTCAATCAGAAATTTATGGATTAATAAACAAAATCAGTTAAATGTTAAACATTTTAAAAATCACGAGCATTAAAGCCTTTGCTTATTCCACTTTGTGTGGATTTGTCCGCATTCAACTATTGTGACCTATGCATCTGGATGCATAAGCCTAGGCGTTGAAAATATTTTTTCCTACACTTCCAGAGAATGTTGATCCTGTGCTGCTTAATGAAGCCCAATTCCATAATAAATATAAATTTATGTAAATGTTTTGAATGAAAAAAATCATAACAGCAGTGTTGTGGGAAAAAAATTATAAGAAAGTCTCAAAAAGTTATTTTCAAATACATTTGACAATTAGATTGATCAATAATTAGTAAAATATTAATTTAAATAGTTTTTCTGTCAATTTTTCTTAAATCATATTAAGATACAAATATTTCAGAGGGGGAAATCCCCTACCTTCCCTACAGTTAGGGTTTTCACAGACAATACAATCGTGAAGTATCAGCATGACATAAGACTAATAGAAAAGGTGTGAAAGTTGTGAATATTAACCCCTTGAGGGACGATGGGATATATTTTATCCCACCTAAGTTTAATCGAGATTTGCACCGGAAACTTTTAAATAAATTTTATTTTTGTAACTTTGATGGAAAAAAATTGTAAAATTGCTTTTCTTTATTTTGAAACGGAATTTTTCAAAGATCCCGGTGTGAATTCAACATTACAGGAACGCAATCACTTGCCTCTCAGGGGGTTAAATGAAATTGATTTGACTTAAAAATGGGACTTGCAAAGCTGAACCTAATTCATACATTTGTTTTAGAAATATAATCTGTTATTACAGTGTGCTTCTTCAAGAGTTTTATTTTTTTGCACTTTACAGATATGAATTATCAAATATTTAACAAAGAAATTGTAATAAGTATACTTATTACCACCTTCCCACGTAGTGAAAGAAGAAAAAAACTTTAAACCAGAAATTTATTTAATGAAATAAAGTATATTTCAAATCACTACTAAATAGAGGCAAGGCACATTTAATTAAATAAGTTTTCTGGTTCAAAGTATTTATTTTTGGGAAAAATGGTTTATTGCCAAATATGGGTATGTGTTTGGACAGTTCGTGTGATAAAAAATGGTCTTTATTTAAACGAGGAGGGTGTGATGCCCTTTGCTTTTATACTCCTCTTGTCAAGGATCTCTGAACAGACTGAAATTCTACCTAATTAGACACCTGAATCCCACCACCCCCCCCCCTTTCCAATAAATATGCTTAATTAAAAATATATACTCTTTTGAGTTATGAGTGTTTATACAATAGTATGACTTACTGAATTATTCATGTACCTTGGTAGAAAAAGGCCCAATTGCATTTTTTGTCTTTTAAAGTCTAATAAAATGAAAGAAATAACCTTTCATATTTTATAATGAAACATTTAAGGGGCAAAAACTTATCAAAACAGAACAATAATTTAGAATTAATAAAATTCTTTTAAAATATTTCTATCAAACATAATGATAAACAATAAGAGTGGTAATTGTTAGTCGAATATTAATACTTAAAAAATGCATTTGATTTTTTTTTTAAATCAGTTTGTTGAAAACAAGCAAACTTGATTTAAAATAAAAGGCTTTAGGAAGAGGATAAATAATAGAATTTAATAGGATTATTTAAATGAAGGAGTAGTATTTGTTCAAAAATAAAAAAATATGGAACTCTTTCTAACTCAGCTCACCCCTCCCCCTCCTTCAAAAAATAAAAATAAAATTTAGATATTTTTGTTTAAATATTGTGTTTCAAACGATTGTAGTAAAGCTAATAGAAATTAAAAGAATGTATTTACATTTTTGACGCTTAAAATTTTAATGTATGTATATTTCGAAAATAAATATTCTGAAATCGCTTTCATTTATACACCCAACCAACCAATCTCTAATTCATCGCTTTCTAATCAAAATTTGCTTGATAACTCATCTAAAAGTCATCGCATTTTCATCGTTATCAAATCGTACTCCTCGGTGTTTCATCATATATTTTTCTAAAATTCATCAGATTGCGATCATCCATTGATCTCAGGCCGATGAGACATTTCTGAGTAACTGCCGATGAAATTCATCCCTCTCCGATGAGAATGCGATAATCGGCCACTTATCGTGTCATCGGACTTCGATAAGAGGCCATTCAAGGGCCATATACATTTTGCTACTAGGGTATAGGCAGGCAGTGGGAGCACTCCTATAAGTAGCCACGTTGACCAGACCAGACATAGCTGCTACGTGCTACGGTTAACATTCTGGGAAGGAAAAACGAAACTCCCAGAAAGGCTGACTGGGATGCAGTGGAAAAAGTAATCAAATATCTGCGAACTACAAAGTACTTAAGGCTAATCATAGACAAAGAAAAGCCACCCATACTAACAGTCTACTGTGACTCGGACTGGGCAAGAGATCGAGAAGACAGGAAGTCCACAGCCGGGAACGTATTAAAATTAGGGAACAATCTCCTGTCCTGGACATCAAGAAAACAAAACTGCGTGGCTTTGTCCACCGCAGAGGCAGAGTATATATCTGTTTCGAACACGACTCAAGAAATCCAATAGATAATTAATCTGCTAAAAGACTTAGAGTTACACCAGACTCTACCGATTACAATATACGATGATAACACCGCCTGTGTAAAGCTGAGCGATAATGAAAAACACCAATCTCGCGTGAAACATGTGGATATAAAATAACACAATGTGAGACACTTAAAGGAAAAAGGTGTCATTACACTAGTATACTGTCCTTCAAAGAGAATGATCGCCGATGCCCTTACCAAACCAATCCCCAAACCTCATTTTGAAAAACTGAGGAATCAACTCCAACTTCTCCCACCACAATGCTCAAACGAAAAGGAGGAATGTTGGAAACAATAACTTCAAATGTGTTTCGTTTGTGAAATATGTTAATTGTGGGGTATGCAGCTAGGTGTCGCCTCTATCCAGACTAATTACTCAGCAACCGCAAGGAACTGAAATTCCACCTCAAATAACAATATCTTCGTTTAGTTCCCCACAGAGGGCAGCACACCAAAAAAAACTTTGAAAGACTCTAAGAACAAGACATCTTAATTTGGACTTTCGATAGACAATACTTCTGCTTAGATCAGCATTTCTTTTGTAAAATTAAAACTGTTGAACAGGCGTCCTGCCTGCACTAATGTAACTCCTTTTATCTCAGAATTGGGCGTAACTTTCGTGTGATAAGGACCTATTTTGCCCGTCATTTTCTGCATTCATTTTTATGGGAAGCTATGTTCAGCTCTCAAGAATGCAATCTATTCCTAATCCAGATAAATATAAATTGTATATAATACTAATAATCAAGATTGTACATCGTATATTAATTATTATTTGTGTTTTATTAAATCTAGTTAATCTTCTTTAAAATTGCAAGCCTGGATCACTCTAAGAAATTCAACACACAATACATTATTTCAATAAAATATACATTTCAGAGCTTCCACAGGATAAGGTGGTTACTACGACTGCGGTGAATTTCCGAAGACCCAGCATTTTCATCCATACAGGAAAGAAGATTAAATATTCTCTTACTTATAAACATTAAAACGAAGTTAATTATAAAGAAGTATAATATGTAAAAGGCTTTTTATTCAGAACTTACGACCTCTAAAACTATTAATTTCAATCTTTAAAAACTATGGCCATCTCTCCTAGAGTTATCCTATATAATATAAGTACAGTAAATATACCTTTATGTATTTATAAATTATATACTTTAACTTTTTTAACGTTATACCTGAAGGTTCTATTTAAAACCCGGAATTAATTATAGACTATTCTTTCGTAAACATTCGGGTGCTACATGAGACGTTGTAAAAAACCCCACAAAAAGCATAATGTTTCAAGATATTCCCTTATAGATAAATAGACGAAAATAATAATAATTTTACACATTCTGTTACGAAATAAAATTTATTTTCAGTGTGATGAAAATAGAACGTGAAATCCAATTTTTGGCTTACGTGATTATATTAATATATTAATGAATTACTAAAGGATACTTTTTGTTTAAGATTCATATTATGATTGGGGAAAATCCTTTAATTATATTACATCAAGCACTGATTATTTATAAAACAAATACAGAAAAAAATCACAGATAATAGATTTAAAAAAAATGGAGAATTTACAGAATATAATCAATTTATTTAGCTTACTATGTGGTGCATTTTTTATTTCTGCTGTTGGTTCGACGAGACATTTATTGATTACATATTAATTAAAAGAATACTATTTAAAATGCAATAATCTTCTTTAAATTAATTGAAAAATCTATTGTACAGTAGATATATATTTATGTATTTATAAAACTACTTTAACTTTTTTTAATGTTATTCTCAAAGTTCTATTTAAAACCTTCCGTTAATTATGGACTATGCTTTCGTAATGATTCGGGTTCTCACACGTGACGTTGTAGGAAAACCACAAAAATAATAAAGTTTCAATATAAGAATAATAATATAATACATTCTTTATTTAATAAAATTTATTTTCAGCGCAGTGTAAATAGAACGTGAAATCCAATTACAGATTTTTGCGGTTGTGTTCATATATAAATGGATTGCTAAAGAATACTGTTCGTTTAAGATTTACATTACGGTATGGAGAGAATCCTTTGATTAATTATATTACATCAAATATTGTTTATTAAAAAAAAACAAATACAGATAAAAATCACAGTTAATAAATGGAGAATTTACTGAATATAATCAAATCATTTAAATTACTATGTGGTGTATATTTTATTTCTGCTGTTGGTTCAACGAAACCTATATTTCTTAAATATTAAAGAAAAGAATATTAATTGAATTAGAAGAATCTTTTTTTAATTAACTGAAAAGCCTATTATATGATATAAGTACAGTAGCTATATCTTTATGTTGTTTATAAACTATAAGTTTATGTTGATGTTATCCCTCAAATTTCTTTTTAAAATTCGGAATTAATTATAGACGATGCTTTCGCAATGATTCGGTGGTTTCATGAGACATTGTAGGACAGCCACAAAACTCGTAAGGTGTCAGTATATTTTCTTACAGATAAATGGAGCAAAAGAATAATAATATAATACATTCTGTTATTTAATCTAATTTATTTTCGGCGTAATGAAAATAGAACGTGAAATCCAGATTTGGATTTCTGCGCTCTCATTAATATATTAATGAATTACTAAAGAATACTGTTTATTTGAGATTCATATTATGGTATGGAGAGAATCATTTGATTAATCATATTGAATCAACCATCGTTTATTTAAAAAACAAATACTGATAAAACTCATATTTAAATATGAAAAAAGAGTAACCAAAAGAAGTTGTTGGTTCAACGAGACCTTTATTTCTTAAATATTAAATAAAAGAATACTGATTAAATTACAAGAATCTATTTTAAATTAACTGAAAAATCTGTTGCATGATACAAGTACAGAATATCTCTGTCTATTTAAAAAAAACACTGTAATTTTTTTTAACGTTATGATCAAAGTTCTATTTAAAACCCGAAATTAATTCATATAGACTATGCTTTCGTACGAATTACGGTGCTACACGAATCGCTGTAAGAAAACCACAAAAAGTATAACGTTTCAGCATATTTTCTTACAGATAAATAGAAGAAAATAATAATAATATAACTGAATAGTATTTAAAATGAAATAAAAAAATAAAATAAAATAATCAGTTTGAAGGTCTCTTGTCCCCTTAACCCTTTTAGGGGCAGTGGTATGTCTATGAAACCACTTAATTTAATTCCCAAAAGCGACAATGGCACCAGAATTTTATTATATATTTTTCTGTTTATTATGTAAGCGAAAAATAGCTTTTTTTTTTTATTATTTGCAAATAAACTTGTACGTAAATTCCGGTGCCAATGACTCATTTCAATATTTTATCAATGGAAGTGATTTGCCCTGAAAGGGTTACAGCCTGAATTAATTATGAAGTATATTTTCGTAATGAATCGGGGGCTTCGATGAAAGAAAAGAACAGAATGTATAACGTTTCAAGATATCTTTTTATAGATAAATAGGACAAAATAGCAATAATATAATACATTCTATTTCTTAATATAATTTATTTTCCGTGTTGCGAAAATAGAACGTGAAATCCAATTTCAGATTTCTGTACTCCTATTAACATATTAATGGTACTGTTTATTTGAGATTTATTATTTTGGTGTGGATAGAATCATTTGATTAGATACATTAGGCATTGTTTCTTTTTTTTTAAAATACAGATACAAATCGTAGTTAATGCTAGGCATGCACCGAATATTCGGTATCTATTCAGTATTCGACCTATTCGTCCATACTACCGAATATTCAGTTAGACCGAATATCAAAACTTTCGATATGCCGAATATCGAATTATTCGGCAAAACCGAATACTTAAAAGACTTTTTTTAAAAACATTTTTCACAATCTTAAAACAACTTCTATTTTTAACTATCAATTAATAAAGATATTTAGAATTATTAGAAATAGAATTATATTTAAATAAAAGAGAATGCTTTTACATTTTTTATTTGCTATTTCAAAAGTATCACGCGAAAAAATTAACCAATAATGTCTATTTTAGTGCCTTTCTGACAAATAAACAATATATGGCTGTAAAGTTTTTCTTCCAATTCCTTCAAAATTTCATTTTGATTTTAAAATACTTGTTTTAGATTATAAGAAAATTTTATTCATTTGCAATAATTCAGAAAGGAATCCATGAAATTTGAAATTTTATCAATTAAAGAAGCTTTAAAACTAGTATGCGTGTTAAATATTATGTAAAATTGTTTTAATGTTTAATTTTTTTTAACTCTGAAATTTAAAAGTATTCGGCAAGCCAAATAGTTACCATTCGGCTATAAAGCCGAAGCTCCAAGCCGAATATTTGGTATTCAGCTTGATAGTCACTATTCAGCTAGCCGAATATTCGGTATTCGGTTTACCTGTTGGCCTAATATTATGTATTCGGCTAAAATCACTATTCGGTGCATCCCTAGTTTATAGATTTTAAAAATGGACAATTTACAGAAAATAATTATTTAATTTAATTGAATATATGGAGCATATTTCTTTTGTGCTGTTGGTTCAACGAAACATTTATTCCTTGAATATTAAATAAAAGAGTACTATTTAAATTACAGGAATCTACTTTAAATTAAAAATATATTGTTTGATGTAAATAAAGTAGATATATCTTAATGTATTTATAAAATTATTTTAGCTTTTTTTTTATCGTTATTCCTAAAAGTTCTTTTTAAAACTCGGAATTAAATATGAATTATATTTTCGCAATTAGTCGGGAGCTTCACGAGACATTGTAAGAAAACAACAAAAATCATGTGTTTCGTGATATTTTCTTAAAGATAAATGAAACAAAAGTATAATAATATAATACTTTCTGTTAATGAATATAAATTATTTTCAGCGTAATGAAAGTAGAACGTGAAATCCAATTTTAGATTTCTTCTGTACTTCTATTAATATATTAATGATACTGTTTATTTGAGATTCATTATTATGCTGTGGAGAGAATTATTTGAAGTAATATTACTCCAGGCATTGTTTCTTTAAAAAACAAATACAGGCAAAAATCATAGTTAATAGATTTTAAAAATGGTGAATTTACAGAAAATAATCAGTTCATTTAATTGAATATGTGGTGGATATTTCTTTTGCGCTATTTGTTCAATGAGATATTTAATAGTTAAATATTAAATAAAATAACATTAATTAAAATACAAGAATCTACTTTAAATTAACTTTAAAATGTATTGTTTGATTTAAATAGAGTAGATATATCATTTTTTTATATAAAACTACTTTAACTTTTTTTTAACATTATTCCTCAAAATTATTTTTAAATCTCACAATTAAATATGAACTATATTTTCGTAATGAGTCGGGGCTGCACGAGAAATGAGACATTGTCAGAAAAAAAAATGAATAACGGTTCATGATTAAAGAGAAATGAAATAAAATAATAACAATATAATACTTTATATTAATTAATATAACTTATTTTCAGCGTAATGAAATTAGAACGTGAAATCCAAACTCTGATTTCTGCGCTCCTATTATAGTATGTTAAGGAATAACTAAATGATAACTGTTTGTTTAAAATTCATATCATGGTATGGAGAGGATAATTTTTGATTAGTTATATTACACCAGGAATTGTCTATTTAAAAACCAAACAAATACAGATCAAAATCGTAGTTAATGTAGTTTAAAAAAAAGGAGAATTTACAGTAAATATTCAATTCGTTTAACTCACTATGGGGTGCATAATAATTTGTGCCGATAGTTCAACGAGACATTTAATGCTTAAATAATAAATAAAAGAATGGTAATTAAATTGAACGTATTTTAAATTAAATGTAATATCTAATATTGTGCGATATAATTAGAGTAGATTTTAACTCTTTTTAACGATATTCCTCAAAGTTATAAATAAATGCCAGAATTAATTATGAACTATGCTTCAGGAGACGGTGTAAGAAAACAAGAACGTTTCAGTATCTTTTCTTATAGATAAATGAAACAAACGAATAATAATATAATATTTTCTGTTACTTAATATAATTTATTTTCACCGCACTGAAAATATGAACTCGAAATCGAATTTCAGATTTCTGCGCTCGTGTTAATATTAATATAGTAGTGAATCACTAAAGAATGCTTTTGTTTAACATTCATATAATGGTATACAGGGAATACTCCTCAAGAAAGATATTTCCAATAACCTTAAAAATAATTTATCATCTATGCAGTGATACAATTTATATAAAATTTAAACTGAAATTTACAAGCAAAACAAACTTTAAGGAATTTAATGAATTGATTTCAATATTTCGTGTAAATTAAAAATAAAATGTTAATGTAAATAATTTAAAAATTCGTATTTTTAAAATCAAAATCTTCAACATCCTATTTGTAAACTTCCAAATTGTAATGTCATTGTATAACAATGTAATCTTTTTTACACTCTTTTATTGAACTCAGTCTGGTATTTGTATGTAAAGGTGGAATTTTGTAATCAATTTATATCCAAAATCCATGAGCTAAAGTAACTTAATGAATTTATTTTATTGTTTCGTGCATATAAAAACAAAATGTTAATGTAAATAATTTTAAAATTTGTATTTTTTTAAATCAAGTTTTTCAATATCCTATTTGTAAACGCCCAAATTTTAATGTCCCTGCAAGTCCCCGCGAATCCATAGACATAGAGTAAAATTTGTCTAAGTTGGAATATTGTCTACTACGGAAAAATTTTCTCGGTCCCGATCGATCCCGCTTTAGACAGAGTTTACTGTAATTAAAAAATTCGTATTTTTATAAATCAAGATTTTCAATATCCTATTCGTAAACTCTCAAATTGTAATGTCATTGTAAAACAATGTAATCTTTTTTACTCTCTTTTATTGAACTCAGCCTGGTTTTTGTATGTAAAGGTGGAATTTTGTAATCAATTTATATCCAAAATCTACGAGCTAAACGAACTTTATGAATTTATTTTTTATTTCGTGCATATTAAAAGTAAAATGTTAATATAAATAATTAAAAAATTCGTATTTTTTTAAATCAGGATTTTCAATATCCTATTCATAAACTCCCAAATTGTAATGTCATTGTATAACAATGTAATCTTTTTTACACTCTTTTATTGAACTCAGCCTGGTTTTTGTATGTAAAGGTGGAATTTTGTAATCAATTTATATCCAAAATCTACGAGCTAAACGAACTTCGTGAATTTATTTTTTATTTCGTGCATATTAAAAGTAAAATATTAATATAAATAATTAAAAAATTCGTATTTTTTTAAATCAGGATTTTCAATATCCTATTCATAAACTCCCAAATTGTAATGTCATTGTATAACAATGTAATCTTATTTACACTCTTTTATTGAACTCAGTCTGGTATTTGTATGTAAAGGTGGAATTTTGTAATCAATTTATATCCAAAATCTACGAGCTCAATGAACTTTGTGAATTTATTTTTTATTTCGTGCATATTAAAAGTAAAATGTTAATATAAATAATTAAAAAATTCGTATTTTTTTAAATCAGGATTTTCAATATCCTATTCATAAACTCCCAAATTGTAATGTCATTGTATAACAATGTAATCTTATTTACACTCTTTTATTGAACTCAGTCTGGTATTTGTATGTAAAGGTGGAATTTTGTAATCAATTTATATCCAAAATCTACGAACTAAATGAACTTTATGAATTTATTTTTTATTTCGTGCATATTAAAAGTAAAATATTAATATAAATAATTATAAAATTCGTATTTTTTTAAATCAGGATTTTCAATATCCTATTCATAAACTCCCAAATTGTAATGTCATTGTATAACAATGCAATCTTATTTACACTCTTTTATTGAACTCAGTCTGGTTTTTGTATGTAAAGGTGGAATTTTGTAATCAATTTATATCCAAAATCTACGAGCTAAATGAACTTTATGAATTTATTTTTTATTTCGTGCATATTAAAAGTAAAATATTAATATAAATAAATAAAAAATTCGTATTTTTTAAAATCAGGATTTTCAATATCCTATTCATAAACTCCCAAATTGTAATGTCATTGTATAACAATGTAATCTTATTTACACTCTTTTATTGAACTCAGTCTGGTATTTGTATGTAAAGGTGGAATTTTGTAATCAATTTATATCCAAAATCTACGAGCTAAATGAACTTTATGAATTTATTTTTTATTTCGTGCATATTAAAAGTAAAATATTAATATAAATAATTAAAAAATTCGTATTTTTTTAAATCAAGATTTTTAATATCCTATTTGTAAACTTCCAAATTGTAATGTCATTGTATAACAATGTAATCTTTTTTACATTCTTTTATTGAACTCAGTCTGGTTTTTGTATGTAAAGGTGGAATTTTGTAATCAATTTATATCCAAAATCTACAAGCTAAATGAACTTTATGAATTTATTGTTTATTTCGTGCATATTAAAAATAAAATGTTAATATAAATAATTAAAAAATTCGTTTTTTTTTTTTTAATCAGGATTTTCAATATCCTATTCGTAAACTTCCAAATTGTAATGTCATTGTAAAACAATGTAATGTTTTTTACACTCTTTTATTGAACTCAGTCTGGTTTTTGTATGTAAAGGTGGAATTTTGTAATCAATTTATATCCAAAATCTACAAGCTAAATGAACTTTGTGAATTTATTGTTTATTTCATGCATATTAAAAATAAAATGTTAATATAAATAATTAAAAAATTCGTATTCTTTTTAAATCAGGATTTTCAATATCCTATTCGTAAACTTTCAAATTGTAATGTCATTGTATAACAATGTAATCTTTTTTACACTCTTTTACTGAACTGAGTCTGGTTTTTATATGTAAATGTGGAATTTTGTAATCAATTTATATTCAAAATCTACGAGGTAAATGAACTTTATGAATTTATTTTTTATTTCGTGCATATTAAAAATAAAATGTTAATGTAAATAATTTAAAAATTCGTATCTTTTAAATCAAGATTTTAAATATCCTATTTGTAAACTTCCAAATTGTAATGTCATTGTATAACAATGTAATCTTTTTTACACTCTTTTACTGAACTCAGTCTGGTTTTTATATGTAAAGGTGGAATTTTGTAATCAATTTATATTCAAAATCTGCGAGGTAAATGAACTTTATGAATTTATTTTTATTTCATGCATATTAAAAATAAAATGTTAATGTAAATAATTTAAAAATTGGTATCTTTTAAATCAAGAATTTCAATATTCTATTTGTAAACTCACAAATTGTAATGTCATTGTAAAACAATGTAATCTTTTTTGCACTCTTTTATTGAACTCAGTCTAGATTTTGTATGTAAAGATGGAATTTTGTAATCAATTTATATCCAAAATCTACGAGCTAAATGATCTTAATGAATTTATTTTATTATTTCGTGTACATTAAAAATAAAATATTAATGTAAATAATTTAAAAATTCCTACTTTTTAATCGAGATTTTCAACATCCTATTTGTAAACTCCCGAATTGTAATGTCATTGAAAAACAATGTAATCTTTTGTACACTCTTTTATTGAACCCAACCTGATTTTCGTTTGACAAAATGGAATTTTGTAATCGTTTTTAACTAAAAATTTTCAAGCTAAATGAACTTAATGAATTGATTTCATAATTTCATGTATATTAAAAATGAAATATCAATGTAAATAATTTAAAAATTTGCATTTTTTTTAATCAAGATTTTCAGCATCCTACATGTACACTGCAAATAGAGACGTTTTAAATTCCGACACATATGTGACTGAAAAAGAATTTCAGACACTTAAGTGTCTGAATCTGAAAATTCAGACATAATAAATGTCTTACTTTAAGACACATAAGTGTCTTACTATGATCATGATGTAAATGAACGGGAAAATATGTCTTAATTGTGATTATATGTCTGAAATTAAGACATTTAGAAATTCAGACATTTAAGTGTCTGGATATGATATAATAGCATCATAACTATGACGATTGTGTCATTATATTTTTCAGCACCACCAGAGAATATTTTGGATAAATGAAAAATGTTTAAAATACAGTTCTGCACACAAAATTTGGTATTACTTTATAAAAGAAAAAATTTGATTAGAACATAGAACGTGTGTCAGTATTGTACAAATCCATTTATCAAGTTTTGGGACTAAGTTAATTTTATGATGTATTAAGTTATTAAAATATTACTTTTCACAAAATTATAAAGTTTTTCAAAAATTACTTACACTCATGGGTCTACGCCGGAGAATGCGGAAAACTACCACTAAAAGAGTAATATATATATAGCTTGAAAATTGAAATACTAAGATTTGAACGCGAGCAGAAAAAAAATATAGGGTTGGTTGGTTGGTTGCGTTTATGACGGCCAAATATCAACACGAGGGATATAGGCCCTAAGGGGGGGGGGGAATGCCCGTGGGGGTCTTTCTAAGGAATCCAAGGTTCGAAGAAAACCACGGAAAACTCCGAACGATTACGTCGACAGGAGTGATGGGTTTTGAACCCAGCACCTCCCGTCTACCAGTTTCGAGAGCAGAACATCTCGACCACTGGTGGGGCAAGAAATGTAGGGAGGAGCAAGACTGAGGAACAGATATGCCTGTAGTCTACTACCTAATTCGCTTTTTAAAATGCAGAATACAAATATAAAATAAGCTACACTAAGAATATTTTGTCACAACTCCCCATGCAAGACAATTTTTAAACATAAAAGCAATAGAACAAATTTACAATTAAGAAATATTAGATATTCGGAAATAAATTTGTAACAACATTTTTCAAAATCAAGAACTGAAGCAGTTTTTATTTGGAGGGGAAGGGAGGTGGGGGTTCTGTCTTCCTGATCCTTGAAATATAGCACCACAAATAGAAAACCTCTGTTTTAAATAGAAACACGTGAACGTTAAAAGGCGAGCAGAGTTAAATCTTCTCTTCTATGTGGGCTTTAGGGGTGTTTGATTATTCTCTAAGGCACTGGGACGAATGCATTTTAATATTTTCTTAATAATCAAATATAAAGAAAATTTCATTAATTAAATTTCAAAATCTCCCTTCGTAACCCCCCCCCCCCCCACACACACACACACACGTGGACCTACATTGCTATTCAAAAGCTTGTAGCAAAATAAAGTTTTTGATACAGATGTACCTGCTTAAAATAGTAAAATAGAAAAAAAAATGAAAAGGTTTATTAATAATATTATTCGTAAAAAAGTGTTTCGCATAAAAACAAAAAACCCCAAATTTTATTATTACTAATTTCTATTGTGGAACATTCGACAACTTTCCTAAATGGCAAATCTTTCCATATCGCAGAGACAGAGATAGGGAAAAAAAAAAAAAAAAAAAAGAAGAAGAAGAAGAAGCGTAGAATTAGCCGCGCATGCGTAACTGAGACAGTGTCGAATTTAACAGCGGAGTGTTGAAGCGAGAATTCTTTGAGTATTTACAAGTCTTAGCACTTTGTTTTTTATTCATTTTTCTGTTCGAATAATTATTCCCCGCATTTTAATCGTGGAGTTGTACCCTTTCTGCATCCTGTCAGTGTTTTTCGTGGTTGTTGCGTGGTCTCGCACTGTTCATTTCTTCTAATTTCGAACGTTTTAAAACCGCTAAGCCTACCATGTGCCCAGCTTTACAAGCATGGCCGTCGAATCAAGTTCACATCCGGCTCCGGTGCATTAATTCCGAGATACTTAAGCATGAAAAAACCTACTGTATTAAGGATATAACATTTTTATCGAAAACCTCAATGGAACCACCATCAGAGTTCTCAAATCGGACCTAGTAGCCTAAATCAACGATTTCTTAATTAAATATCAATCTCCAGAAACAGTAATATTAATCATTCTCTCATGCAACTTTATTACGGTGGATTCATCATTTAGAACTTGTAGTGAGGCGTAAATGTTTTTGAAGACAAGCATTTTCCAATACAATAATAAAGTAAAGATCCCTACCGCCACAATCTTACTAACTGTGCTTGGCATTATCCTACCTGATTATTTAATATTGTGGTATCAATATCAAAGATTCACAGTGTTTATTAATAATGTTTTAATTTAAATAAAACATGATAATGCATAAAAATATGCGTTAAAAATTCTTCTATTGGATTATTGTATTTACAGGTAACTCCTTACTGGTTTTTTATTTTTCTATTTTAGAATGAACGTAATTATTTAATAGGTATATTAAAATAATATAGTGCACTCTTAATATTAAAGTTTATCATGCTAATTTGTTTAAATTGCTGACGCTGTCTCTTCTTAAAAATTCTCTTGAGAATTAATAAAATCTTTTAAAATTTTACAATTGTATGTTTAGTGTGTCAATTTTACTTTTTTTTATAATTACCTATGTGTTGCTTAAATGATAATTTTTTTTTATGATTGCAAATAAATAGTATATACCTATATCTTGATTATTAGTGAGAATTTTCGCATTAGTAATTAAGTGTAAATAATGTGTATTAACAAATGATTATTTATACTTGTTTATTCCCGTCCAGTCACGCGTTTAATAAGAATTAAACTTTTTTCTATAACCATGCTTCGTGTGTTAAATTTTAAGTGAATTTTGTGTTTGAAGTTCATGTACTCCTTCAACTTTTCCATAAGATTTTAATCCTATATCGATTAAATTTTAATATACATATATATGTTTTTTATATGGCGATAATGGTCCTTGTTATCTTGCAGAATGTGAGTATTGGCCGGGGCGGGGAGGAAGGATATATGTTGTCATGTGTTAAAATTAATTTTCTTTTATTATTATTATTATTATTATATAGTAAAGAACAGAATTTCTTTTACGAAACAGCATTTCTCTAAGTTTTTGGAGCCTTAAGACCTTTTTCATCCCCCCCCCCCCCCCTAAGCCAAATTTTGGGTAACTGCAAAGGAAAGTTTGTTTATATTCTAACAGGAGGGGTGCGGGGAGTGGTTGTCACTCAAAGTGTTAAAGGTACTTAATTGAATTTTATGTAGCGGCCAGTGATGATGACTGTTGACCAGTAAACTCTCATGTTTACTGGCCCTTGGGACCAGTACTCCTATCATTGAAATATTGTTTTTTTTCATATTGATAAATTTAGAAATTCATATTGAGAAATGTTATCAATATTTTTTTCGCTTCATACAGTGGATACAAGAGCATGAAAAGAAATCACAAAAGCATAAGAATGAAAGTTTTTATGAATTTCAGAATAGTTTATAAGTTTCAATTTTCCAATGTGAAATAAATCTCTCCTATAGTATTCAACTGAACGACTATTTTTATTTATTTATTTTTAATTATCTTTATGAAAACTTGTTTAAAAATAGAAAATTATTTATGTATATTTACTGTGTTACATAACATATTTAACCCGGAAGGATTAACGCCAGGCCTGACAGACCCAGAGTGCGTATGGTTTTTACAATTGTTACCATTATTTTTTGTTTAATAATCTTCTAATTATTTTATCGCAGAATTTGTAACAATTGTCTGCGATTAAATAAAGTGACGATTATTATTTGTATTTATTGGTGACAAAAACTATTCACACCCTGGCCATGCGCCCGTCCTCCTGGGTTAAATTTTAAAATGGAGCCATATTTAAAAGATGCTGTAAGCAAATAATAAATTCTGTGTAATTAATCCAATATGCGCTAAAAAAATATTTAAAAAATCAAGTTGAGTATCATACACAGAAATGAAAAAAAAATATGAGAAAAAAAATTATATGGTTATAAGTAAGACCCATTCGCCCATGACAGAGAAAGATACTTTTCTAATTGTTTACCATCTGATTGGTGAGTTATATAACTTCGCTGCTATTTAAGATTCTGTGAAAGAATGTGCTTTGAAGATTATTCTTATGATTATGTTTGCTCCGTGTACGTATATATTTTTTTCATATTATTCCATTTTTTAATTTATGCTTAAATAAATTACCGTATATACTCACGTATAAGTCGAGAAATTTCTGACAATTTTCGGTAAGCAAATTTGGGGGGTCGACTTATACGCGAGTCAGTTAAAAAAGCAAAAACATAAACATCGAATACTGCAAAATTATGTTCTTTTTATGTGTAAGAATACAAAAAAAGTACTATATAAAATATATAAATGATAATAATTTATCATTTAAATAAATTCATTGATTTGTTTTTATTTACTTACTACCTTCTCATTGGCAAGTGAAATCTATGGTTTGATTTTGTGCAAAATTGAAGTAAAAAGTTAGGGGGTCGACTTATACGCGCGTTTTTGATTTTTTACAGAATTTGCATTCGAAAGTTAGGGGGTCGACTTATACGCGAGTATATACGGTATTTTTATTACGATGTTTAGAGGGAAAAATATTTTTAGAAGTTTCTTTTCACCTCAAAGATTTTTTTATATCTGAATGTAACAAAAAAAAAAAAAAATCATGAAAATTGATAATAAAAAGAAACTAATTAAAAAAAAAAAAAAAAATGAAATAGGATTTTAAGCCTATTTTTTATGTTTGTGTTTGATAATGTAGCATCTCAACGCAAGTTATCTTTGTTGCATTTCAATTTTGTTTTTATATGATTAAAAAAAAAAAAATGTATAAATGCACATTGTAATGCTACAAATTAAATAGAGTAACTTATCAAGTAATTAATTGGTTGGTTTGCATGTATGGATATTTAGATTCATGATTCATATGATTTAAACTTTAAAGTAACTTTGCGAATATTATTGATTAATGTCAACCGCTGGACCTAGAATTTATTTAGAGCATTATTCCTACACTGTAACAAAAAAACTTTTGATTTAATTAGAATGCGCCTATAAATTAATATAATAGCAAAACCTCTGAATAGCGGACGCTTCGGGAGCACGTAATTAATCCGCTATATATAGAGTAGAATTAACTGGTTCTATGATTTTTTCTTCATTGTTTTTCTTTTTACACTAGACTGCTTAAAAATGCTGTACAATATATACATAGACTGCTTAGCAAATTTTAATATATTTGGACATTTTCCCAAAATTATTTCTTTTTCTTTTTTTTTCTTTTCTCACTTAAAAAAAGGGAGTTCATAACACCAGCCTGTTTTTTTTTTTTTTTTTTTTTTTTTTTTTTTGAGATATTAATATTTGTATGACAAATTTAAAATATTCAGAGAAAGAAAAACCTTTAATTTATTATTAAGAGTATTATTTTTGAATTATTATATTTAAACGTTAAAATATTTCAAAGCACACTTCAAGGAAAGAAACTTGTACTTTCTACTAAGAAATGAACAGAATAGTACAAGATATTTACTTTATATCAATTTTAATTTGGTTTCTTTCTCAATGTAGTTAACAATATACCAATCATGTGGATAAGAAATGGCTTTAGTGACTGCCATTGCTTGTGTGATTACAAACTTCGTGGGGAGCAGAAATGAAAGATATTCTTTATAAAGGATTTCTGTTTCCAGTTATATTTACTATATTATTTATCGTTTAAAAAGTGTCAAATAGACATGCTGTCCATCCAGAATCCTATATAACTACTGTTCATCTCAGCCGCCGATGTGTGGTTGTCAAATTTTTCAGCATTTCTTGGTAATGATAAATACATGGCTCGCAGCGTTCCTAAAATTTTCGCATTTTGCTACCAGTATTTAAAGTAAAACTCCTTCGTGTTACATTCCTTTAACATTTATAATAGAGATATACGATAAAGATTATCGTTTTAAAATAGTGGTAGCAAGGATGAAAGTTTTAGGAACACTGCGAGCCCTGTAAATAGTATAATAATAAAAATGAAAGAAGAAAAAAAAAAGTAAGAGTTTCATACTCAATTTTGAAATAAAAATGCAAAAACTGCTTAAAATCATTCACTGGGAATATCTAATTTCAATGGGAAAAAATTGTACAACAAAGCAGGGATGGGATTCTTTCTGAAGAAATGAATCATTTTTTATAAATGGGAATAATTTGTTACTATAAAGCAGAGCTCATTGCAGCATGGACAAACTGGGCTGTTTCTATGGGCCTTTAGCTTTACGGGCCCCCAAATTTGGTATGCAATATCCATAAATCTGACATTTTAAATTTATTTTGATCTTATACTTATTTTAATAAATATTTTGTATTTTTAGAGCATGATTAGGTTAAAGAAAAAGATATATTTATCCAAATATGTATTGATAGCATCGAGTAGGCTTAATTTTTTTTTTTTTTTTTTTTTTTTTTTTTTTGTAACAGTATATCAAAGTTGTGGGGACGGGCGCGAATGAATATTAGGTCTTTGAAAGTTCGCACTAAAAGTAATAAACATTTTGGATGCCGTAAGGCATATATGATATCACATAGATACATATTTAGGTGAAAATATATAGATATTAGTCTATTCTAAAACTACAAAATACTGATCACAATCATCATAAGGTCAAAAATGATTTGAAATATCAGCTTTATGAAAACTTCGTACCGAAGCATCCCAGTTTTACCACGCTGCAATCAGCTCTGCTTTAGGCTAATGTCAGGCGGACGTCTTTTTGCACGCTTTCATCCTTACGTATTATCCCTACACAATGCTAGCGGCATTGTGTAGGGATAATACGCAAGGAAAAAAGCGTGCAAAAAGACGTCCGTTTGACATTAGCCTTATGGTAACAGATTATTCCCATTTATAAAAAATGATTCAATGTGGTCAAATATGGCTGCGTATATGGCTTAGAATGAAAAGTGGTCAAAGATGGCTTCCCATTGTTGAAAAAAAAGGCTCAAAGATGGCCGCAATTAAGACATTTGAAATGTCTGAAATTCAGACACAAGAAGTGTCTAAAAATTTTAAGACATTTTAAAACGTCTGAAAATCGAACACTCCTGTTTCAGACACTTAAGTGTCTGAAATTCAGACGCAAGAAGTGTCTTAAAATTTTCAGACATTTTAAAACGTCTGAAAATTGAACACTACGTTTCAGACACTTAAGTGACTGAATTTCAGACATTTCAGTTTACAGTGTAAACTCTAAACTGTAATGTCGTTGTAAAACATTGTAATGTTTTTTTTACACTGTTTTATTGGTTTTTGTAAGTAAAAATGGAATTTTGTAATCGATTTTTAACCCACTTCCTGATAAGCTAGACTTATAAAAATTACGTTCAGAGGTGTGACGTCAATACAGCATTTTAATGTTTTTAGTACTTAATTATATAAGTTATACGTTAATTTTAAGGCATTTTTCCGTTAGCCAGCCACAGGTAATCAATCGCCGCAAATATTCTCTGGAACTCAAAGAATTTTATACGAGCTGAAGCAACAATGGATTTCATGATGCGTAAATAAATTTTCGCCAAAATAGGCTAAATGGCGGTGAAACTGCAACAATGAAACGTTGTCTAAAAAACAGAAAATAAGGTGAAATAAAGTCTAAAAAAATTTAAAATAGTGAATGTAATAATAAAAAAATATTATTTTATAAATTAATAGCTTGATATTAATTTACAATTATAAGCTGAGAAATTAATTTAGAAATGTACGCTGAGAAATTAATTTAGAAATATACGCTGAGAAATTAATGTAGAAATCCTAAAATGATAGTCGGCATAAAAATATACTCATTGTGATTCTGTATAAAACTACATCATTAACTCCGAAGTATACAGAATACACTCTCGTAATCATTATGCTAATAACTTTGTCACGAGTAAAAATCGAATGCATTGAATAATAGCTTTAAATGTAAGCATTAGAATGCCGAAAAAATTTACATATCCTACTTTCACTATTGACAAAGAAGATTCGAACTTACTCCAAAATGAATTACTTTGTAACTTCAAAGTTCGATAAATAATTTCAAATGCGAAAACTTTTAAACTCTGACAGCACATTGGGACGATGAAACCAAGTTATTCGATGCCAGAGTTTCTTCGATTTATTGATTTTTTGTTCGAAATATAACCACCAACCAACCTTATCGAAAAGTGATCTCAGTCTCCCTTAGATAGTTTCATTTAATTTAATTTTAATTCTGAGGATTTTTGTTCTTTATCCCCACGTCTCTTTTAGGTCAAATTAATTCACTAGTGTATGATATTTACTTTTAGAACACATCGTGTAGTGAAAGTATTTTTATCATGATTCGTGTGTTGTATGTGAGAGCAGGCACGATACCTTCCAAACGATACTTCAGATGTGTTGCGAGGTGTCCCGATTTTCAGGGTCTCAAACACCTGTCCCGCTTAACCACCGCACGGGACGCGAACAGTCCCGATTTTCCATGATGACAATTTCTTTTTTTTCCGGTATGTTATTTATTTCTCCCAACAATTATAGAGTCGTCTTCAAAAAATAACGTTCCATTATATATGCCAGCCGTAAAAGAAAGCAGATGTATCATGGCACGGGATAATCTTTACTGCAATTTTTTTAACTTCTAAACATTGCACATTTTCAATTTTCATACCGTCGTGTAGGGGAAAAAAGTACTTTTAAATGCAATTTGTTTGAAAAGTGCATCTCAATTTATTTTTGAGACATTAATATTTTTGTTGTTTTTAACACCATCTTTTTAAGATGGCAATTCACGTACTCAATTTCTGTAGAAAGTAAAGGAAAAATAGCTGGAAAATAGTAGATTATTATCTTTTTGTTGCCATTTTCCCATAACAACTAAAAAATGTTAATTAAAGTATGTGCTATTTTGAAAAAATATAAATGAATGGTTTCTGATAAAATAGGGAGCTATTATAAACTATATTTAATTTTAAGTATCTATATTAATGTTACAAACACATGAAGGCATATAAATCATTAGATAGCCTTTTTTTTTTTTTTGCCAAATTTCTTGAAGGACGAAATTGCTTTTTACTGTATTTGTGTAGTATTCTGCAATAACGACGTCAAATGAATACTTTTCTGTAGATGTTGTTTAAGACTGGGTCGTAAATGTGGAATTCTTCAGCGAATGCGAATGGCGTCATTTTATATAAAATAAAAGCGTGTGTTTGAAGTTTAAAAATGAAATTTATTTTGTATTATCTATATTTCTATACATATATTTTTTTTTTCATCGGGGCGACACTAAATTCTGAAAAAGCAGAATTCCTGTTTTCTAGTAATTTATTTTAGTACCATGCTATTCGTTAGTCTGCATCGAGTGGAACGCAGTAAAACCTATGAAGACACAAACTGCCTATAACGGAAAAAAATTATAATCCTTTTGTAAGGAATATTTTACAAATCGTAAACTAAAAACAAAGTAAAATCTTTCTTTATCTTCATCAGACTTTTCTTTGAGTTTTTCTTCTCTTTCTGACCAGTTGGGGATGATAGCCTCTGTAACACGAACGAGAAATCGTGCGTCAGGCATAGATTATGAAACACTTTCCAACACATTCAGAATAATATAACAAAACTTCACCGTTTATAGTAAAGTGCCCATATTTCGTAACCCCCCCCCCCCAGTCCCTTTTAGGCCCTAAATGTTGTAATTTTCAGTGAAAACCTACCAAATTTGGATTTTACATAGACTAACTACCCACACATATAGAACATAAGCAAATATTGTACAAAAAAAATTTTAACAATGCAAAAAATTGTTTTTTCCAAAGTATCAAAAAAATGCAAAAGAAAAATGGTCTCAATTTCGTCTCCCACAAAAAATCCATACGCCGAGGCTTAACTTATAACTAAATCAAAATTTATTTCTAAATGAGTAAGTAATTTAATTTACATTAAAGTAAGGCACAAATAAAGGTACTAATTTATCAGTGGAAGAATAACATAACGAAACATTAGATATCCAAACATGAGAAAAAAATTGAAAAAAATTGTCATTGAAAAGGATTCCTAATTTCGCCCCCGATACGAAAATAAGAACTGCAAGGGGGACGAAATTGGGAACACGCTACTTCCGGTGGAGCTTCAGTTCCCGTAAAATGAACTGAGCGTCCTAAAACTCACTCTATGCTACTGCCAGCATCTTAACTACGTAAAATATATGCAATGAATAAGAAATAATACTTACAGTACAGTAAATAACGTTCTACAAACGACGTAATAAGAACTCAGGTGAAACTCAGGAAATGGTACCCGTTTATAGAAAAAAAATTGTCGCGATTTCATTTATGGGTGTCTTTTAAATTATAAATTTGGGATACTTTTTACACAGAGTGTAAATCATATGGATGTATTTAACTTTTCTAAATAAACCTATGTTAATGATATTTTTAACACATTTAAACCATCTTCAAACGAAAATCATTCGAAAAAGCAGTAGATTACATTAAAACAATCAAAACAACTTTTGACATTTCGTTGGAAAGGGGGGGGGGGGGAGGAAAAATAAATACTTACCTCTAGCCCTCTCCTAGTCAGTCAAAATTTTGAATTTTATCCTTCCTGACATTATTAGATTTCATGGTGTGGCAGATTTGATACGAATACGAAAGAGCATTTATTGATAAATAAGAAAAAAGATTTACTAGTAGCACCTAATTCGTGTCCATTATATATTTTTTAAACGAAATACAGAATATGTAGCATAACAGGGTCATTAAGTAGAGATTATAATGACGTCAGTCAATACATTCGATTACTTCCAAATATGAAATAGAGTTCAGGCTACAAATTGCATGCGCTACTTTTCTTCTTTCTTTCTTTCTTTTTTTTTTTTTTTTAAGAAAATTATAATACCACCATTTAATTAGTACATAAAACAGCTTTTACAAAAAAAAAAAAACCCTATTTTTGGAATTTTTGTTGTTGTTGTTTGTTTGTTTCATAAGTGGCAGGGGACAGTAAAAATTATAATTTAAATACTATAATCACGCAAGTCAGTAAACTTTTGAAAGTTCTTAAATGAAATGAATAAAAAATTCTAAACCTCATACTTTCCATGTTTTTGATAGACCATAATAAGGAGACAAAAGATAAAAAAATTTGAAAACACCAAGGTTAAAAAACAATTGCTTTTGGTTGTTGTTGATATCACGTGGAATGTCCCCCAGTATATAGTCTCAAACATCTCTTGACAACTTGTCTATAACCTCAAGCTATATAACATGATTAATTAAGAACTAGTTTGTTACCCTTTTAATGACATTTTTTGATATAACACATCAGAACGGATGAAGTTTTGCTGTATAAACCCCGAAGTCTTAACAGTGACAGAGTAGTTTTTTTTCTTTTCTTTTCTTTTTTTTTTTTTTTTCTTTTAAGCGGCGCTTCAAAAAATTCCCAGATAATTTACTTAGATACCAACAGCAAAGTATCTGTTATATGTCATTGTATAGCGTTAATTCTGTTTTTGTATTATTCCGTATGCATGGAATAAGTTTTTGAAATCTGCGCTTTCTTGTTAAAACAAACTGCACTTCTTTAATTCCGTTAATTTAAAAACGTGTACAGTAACCGCAAAAAAACCCCATAGAGTTACCAAATGATATAACAATGCATGCTCAAAAGAACTGTATACGCTCTTATTAATCTTTTTTACTAAAACAAAGAAGTAGTGTGTTTTCCCTTCCAAAATATCTTTTTTTTTCCGCCTTTTTAAATGCGCAAATGGGACAATGGAGAAGTCCCGAAAAAAATTTTTTGAGTATAAACTACAGGCCGTTATTTTTTTTTATTGTCGTATTATTTTTTTATTTTACTATAATTTTTTAAAAGTTCGCTTATCAACCAGAAAAAAATAATAATAAGATGTAATATGATTATACATGCATAGTTTTTACTTACTGTACCATTAGAGCATTAGGCGGAATGTGATTTAAATATTTTCGCCTTTATTCAGTAACTCAAAAAACTTTCTAATTAAAAAAATATGCATATCTATAATATTCTTAGTGTGGTAATTGCCGAATTGCCACACTGCAATGTCTCCGACATCAGCAATACGGAAAAAACCACATTATTCAACATTGATTTAAGATAATAACTGTTTTCTTTCTTTTATTCATAGTTAACTTACATTTAATTTAAACTTCTTATTAACGTTTATTTTTATAAAAAATAAATAAAATAAGTTTAAATTAGATGTAAGTTAACTAATAAAGAAAGAAAACAGTTATTATCTTTAATCATGTTGAATAACGTGGTTTTTCCATATTGTTGATGTCGGAGACATCGCACTGAGGTAGTTCGACAATTACCACACAAAGAATATTATAGATAAGCATATTTTTTAATTAGAAAGTTTTTTTGAGCTATTCAAAAAAGGCGCAAATATTTAAAAAAAATAAATTATCACTAGAAAAAGCCATGCTTTGTTTGGATTCGCAAAGCATTATTTAATAAGATAAACGTTTGAAATTAACTATACATATATTTTGTATTATTCTTGCATCTTTATTAAGCAAAAACGTTATTTTATGTTTTGGTGCATTTTAAATTTAGAAATTTTAATTCAGACAAATAACTAAGAATTTCTTCGGAATTTTTTATTTATGATATAAGATTTGCATAAATAAAAATATTTTCGAAGCAAAATTTTACAAAATATTTATATAACGAATTTAACAATTAATTTTATTTGTTTACAATTCTTTTGTTGCCACTTTACAAAAAAAAAACAAATTATAATATAATTCTTTTAAAATACGTAAGTATCGTCTGCATAAAAGATTTCACATAATAAGAATAAATTGTGTATTTGATTCTTAACACTGAAAAATACTTTTATAATTAAATGTACAGTGGCGGTCAAAAGTTTCCGGCCAGCGTAAAATTTTTGGTTAATTTGTAAGTATACCCATATGAAAAGGAATTTCAAAGGGATACTTATACACTTTATTGTCATAATAGAAAGGAACTTATTTATGGAATAAAAAATAAATATTAATAAATTTAACTGACAAAATTAATTGCAAAAGAAATCGCATGTTCTCAAAAGTTTCCGGCCACCTTGGGCTGTCCGTTTCAAAAGCGGAATTTTTTGTGCGAAAGCCACTGCTTGACGAGCTTGCATGTGTGCTTTTGGTCGTTATGAGGATGAAACAAATAGTTGCGACCGCAATTTTTCCTCCAATAAGGCAGCAAATGATCTTGCAAGATATCCTTATGCATTGCACTATTCATCTTGCCGCGGATTTAAAATAACGGACAGGCACATTTTCCAGAAAATGCTCCCCACAGCATAACGTGTCCTCCGCCATGCTTCATTGTAGAAATAACATATCTCGAATCTTATCTTTTGTTTTCAGGTCGTCGGTTGTTGTGTCTTGTGTCTGTTATCACTCCCAAAAAGATTGAATGTCGATTCATCGGAAAATAGTACTTTTTTCCGGTTTTCAATTGACCAGTTTTTCTATTCCTTGGCAAATGCCAGTCGGACTCTCTGATTTTTTTTTTTACTTATGACAGGTTTTTTGACACCGACTGTTTCATAAAGTCCTACGTCACGTAAGCGTCTTGACACGGTAGACCGACTTATTTCAGCAATATTTTAACACCGTAAATCGCGGAGAATTGCAGCGGCTTTTTTATGCGGGTCATCAACTGCTTTTCTCCTGATAATTCTGTCCGCAACAATAGTCGTTTTCTGGGGTCCTCCGAACCGTGCCAAGCTCCGAAGGCCATGACCATCTTCAAATTTTTTAAAATATCGTTCACAGCAAATTTTCCGATCGACAATTTCGCCGCAACCTCACGAGAGGCTTGTCCCTTTAGCGACAAACAAGTCACTCGTTTAGGAACAATAAATTGTTCAACTTTTCATTTTTGAATTTCAAATACGTTATTCACATTGATTAATTAACAAACACGGCCAAAAAAACACTTTACCGATATCAAAAACTAACGGATGACAAATGGCCGGAAACTTTTGCACACACGAATTTCGAATTCCTCCTCTTTGCATCAAGTATCTTCAGTATCCAATCAAAATGATCACGTGGTCAGAGGTATTTTGCTTATTCCTAACTTTTGGAGCAATCGTGCTTCTTCTTCGCTGAAACGTTCCGTCAAACAAATCAAAGAAACTAACTGGCCGGAAACTTTTGACCGCCACTGTAAATAATTGAATTTTCCCAAATTTTAATTCATTAAAAATATGCTATAATTTTCATAAGAAAGGGTATTTTAAAAATTTCATAAAAGAAATCGTAACTCCATGATTTATTTGTTCTTCTAAAAATATACGTGTTTCATTTTTTATTTGCAAAAATGCGTCCATAATGGAAAAACAAGTAAAGTAAATTAATTAAAATAATAATTTTTTTAACGTTATTTTGTAAAAAAAAAAAAAAAAAAAAAAAAAAAAGAGTAATATTATGCAAATCTACAGATCATAAATTATTTTTATGTTTAATTTCAAGTCAAAATACTGAATAGGGTTTTTTTTGTAAACAGTACGACAAAATCTAATTTGTGTAGCCTAGTAGAGGATTCGCTTCGCTCATCCTAATATATATATTTTTTTTTACTTTATTATTATTACTAGCAAACCCCGCGGCTTTGCTCGCGTAATATTTGAAATATGCCATGTGATATTTATATGTCTAATTTTTATCAAAAGGTACTAACTAAATTTTTATTTTATTAAAAGGTAATATTTTATTTTATTAAAAGGTATTTATTACTTTTAGGAATAATTCAAAAATTACTATTTAAAACACATTTTGACTAAACATCATTATTACACTGTATTAGGCAGAAATGAGACTTAAATTAATAAAATGAAATAAAACTAAATAAATGATAATTTAGAAAATATTTTGAAACTTTTATGCTCAATTGATACGCTCATTTCAGTATTCATTTGAAGTTTTGAATTTTTTAGAAACCATCTTCTTACATCTTAAAATTAACCATCATGTCGAATTCCAAGTCCTACCACCTCTCTCAACATAAAGGGCTATGTTGAAACAGGAACTGTCACCATTAATTTGCCAACATTAATTTTGAAATCGGTTTGTTATTTCCTAATATTCCACAGAAACGTAATTTAAAAAGCTTTTAAAGCCCTTTTTTAGAACGTTTATTGTTCCTGTGAACCCCAGGTGGTAGAATCACCGGCATAAAATATAGCCTGTGTAGGATCAGAGACTGTTACCACTGATTCGCAACTATTACTTTTATAATCGGTTTATATTCCCTGAAATTGCATAGAATCGTAATTTAGAACTTTTTTAGAATGCTTTTCGCACCTCCCCTTCGCTTCACCCCTTTTTAATTCGAATTTATTTTCGACGTTCCTTCGAGGGCATTTATATTTTATAAGTAACTACCATGTCATATTTAAAGTTTCTAGCCTTTTCAGTATCACAGAAATCGCAATTTAGAAAGTTTTTAGCTCCTGCAACCCTCTGGTGGTAGTGGAACAGATATAAAATATAGCTTATGTTTGAGCAGGTTCTATCATCAAAATTTGTCATCATTATTTTTTTAATCGGTTTGGTAATTTATAAGTTTGCTTAAAAATTGTAATTTATAACGCTTTTCACTCACTTCATTTTTTTAAAATTTGGAATTTTCTTTCGACTGTTCTTAGAAAGCAGTTGCATCTTGTAAGTAAATACCATGCGATACTTCAAAGTGTTAGACCCCTCAGTTGTGCAAAAAATGCAAATTAGAACATGTTTTGCTTTTGCAACCCTCAGCAACATAAAATATAACCTATGTTATAGCAGGGACTGTCACCATTGATTTGCAACCATTACTTTTGAAATAGCTTTGGTATTTCCTTAGATTGAGTAGAAATCGCAATTTAGAACGTTTTTAGGACGCTTTTCGCGCATTTTCACTGCTTTTTAAATTTCCATTTTTTTCGAAACTGTTCTTAAAGATCATTTATAGCTAATAAATACGTACCTTGCCTAATTTTAAGTTGCTAGACCCTACCGATCACAAAAATCGAAATTTAGAACGCTTTTTTGCTCCTGCGACGTCTTGGTGATAGTGATACCGACATAAAATAGCGTCTATGTTAGAGCAGAGGCTGTCAGCATCAATTTCCTACCATTACGTTTGAAATCAGATTCATTCTTCCTGAGATATTGAAAACAAATCGGCATCTAGAACGTTTTTAGAACGCTTTTCGCGCATTTTGCTCCTGCATCTCCTCTGGGGTAATGGAAACAGATATAAAATATAGCCTATCTTGGAGCAAGATCTGTCACCATCATTTTTACACCATTATATTTGAAATCGGTTCAGTACTTCCTGAGATTGCATAGAAATCGCAATTTAGAAAGTTTTTTACAACGCTTTTTGCGCATTTTGACCCCTTTTTAAATTTCGATTTTTTTAGGAAATGTCTTTAGAGATCATTGATATCTTATAACTAACTACCATTCCAAATTTCACGATTCTAGGCCCTTCCGTAACGCAAAAGCCTCAATTTAGAACGTTTTTTGCTCCTGCACCCCCTTTGGGGGTGGCACCGACATAAAACATCGCCTATGTTGGAGCAAGGGTTTTCACCATCATTTTGACGCCATTATTTTTTAGATCGGTTTAATATTTCCTGAGATTGTGTAGAAACCACCATTAGAACGTTTTTTGGAACGCTTTTCGCGCATTTTCACTCCTTTTAAATTTTGAATTGTTTAAGAACTGTTCTTAGAAATCCTTTATATCTAATAAGTAGCTAATATTTCAAATTTCATATTTCTAGGCCCTTCGGTAACGCAAAAATTGGATTTTTAGAACGTTTTTTGCTCCTGCACCCCCTTTGGGGTAGTGGCACCGACATAAAACATAGCCTATGTTGGAGCAATGGTTGTCACCGTCATTTTGACACCCTTATTTTGACACCATTATTTTTTAAATCGGTTTGGTATTTCCTGAGATTGTGTAGAAACCACCATTTAGAACGTTTTTTAGAACGATTTTCACGCATTTTCACCCCTTTCAAATTTCGAATTGCTTAAGAACTGTTCTTAGAAATCCTTTATATCTAATAAGTAGCTAATACTTCAAATTTCATATTTCTAGGCCCTTTAGTAACACATAAATCGCATTTTTAGAACGTTGTTTGCTCCTGCACCCCCTTTGGGGTAGTGACACCGACATAAAACATAGCCTATCTTGGAGCAAGCGTTGTCACCATCATTTTGACATCAATATTTTTTAAATCGGTTTGGTATTTCCTGAGATTGTGTAGAAACTACCATTTAGAACGTTTTTTAGAACGCTTTTTGTGCATTTTCACCCCTTTCAAATTTCGAATTGTTTAAGAACTGTTCTTAGACATCATTTATATCTTATAAGTAACTAATATTCAAAATTTCATATTTCTAGGCCCTTCAGTAACGCTAAAATCGCATTTTTAGAACGTTTTTTGCTCCTACACCCCCTTTGGGGTAGTGGCAGCGACATAAAATATAGCCTATGTTCTAAGTTGGACTAACACCATCATTTTGATACCATTACTTTTGGAATCGGTTCGGTAGTTCCAGAGCTTACCTCCTACAAATAAACAATTTTTTCCTCTTTATAATAGGAGTATAGATTATTATTTTTTTTTTGTGGATTTATTTATATTTACTCTTAAATAGTTTAATAATAATAGTCAGACTTCTTCTCTTTTATGGCTTCATGAATTATAGAAATACAGCGGCTCCTAGACAGGGCGTAAAGTTGACGTCATCAAGGAAGTCCATGAAATGTCTACACTGTTCAATTGTTTACTTGTTGTCAGTTATTTTTCTCTTTTTTCTCTTTTTCAACTAAAATAGAGCATTGAAGGGTTTTTCACCACAAATAGATTATATATTTTTTCCTTCTCAAATACGGAAATTTGACAAATTTTTCGGAAATGAGTTTTCGAGTAGAAACTTGCCATTGTTTTTACTTTCTTCTATCTCTACAAGAAGAAAGTATCGGATTCGTGAAAATTTTCGACTTCCGGTTTTCGACGGATTTATACGTTTTAGAATGTCCTGAACATGATTTGGTGGTTTTTAGAAAATGTCTGCCTGCGAGTCTGTCTGTCACTCTGTCACTCTGTCTGTCACTCTGTGAGTCCGTATATGACAAAAGTTTTGTGGGCGCTCTATCTCAAGAACTAATGCACGGAATTTCACAAAACTTCAGATTCAATTAGAACTTGATATAAGTTAGTCCTGATTAGTTTTTGGTGTAAATCGCTCGACAGGTGGCGCTGCTGTCCAGCATTTTTCATGATTTCCGCAATAGCTCAATCTCCAGAACTATTGCACGAATTTTCACCAAACTTCAGATTCAGTTATTTCTTGACATGAATTGAAGTTTTATACATTTTGGTGTAAATCGCTCAACAGGTGGCGCTGCTACTGTATTATTTACGATTTCCGCAATAGCTCTATCTCAAGAACTAATGCTTGGATTTTCATCAAACTTCAGATTCAGGTATACCGTGATATGAATTAGTGCTGTTTATATTTTGGTGCAAATCGCTCAACAGGTGGCGCTGCTATGCTGCATTTTTCAGAATTTCCACTATAGCTGTATCTCAAGAACTAATCCACGAATTTTCACCAAACTTCAGAATCAGTTAGTCCTTGACATGAATTGACATTTTGTACATTTTGGTGTAAATTTCTCACCAGGTGGCGCCGCTATGCTGTTTTTTGCGATTTCCGCAATAGCTCTATCTCAATAACTAATGCACGAATTTTCATCAAACTTCAGATTCAGGTATACCTTGATATCAATTAGTGCTGTTTATATTTTGGTGTAAATCGCTCAACAGGTGACGCTGCTATGCTACATTTTTCAGAATTTACGCTATAGCTCTATCTCAAGAACTAATGCACGAATTTTCATCAAATTTCAAATTCAGATATACTTTGATATGAATTGGTGCTAACTTGATGTAATTTTTTGTACAATTTAAATGATTTATTTGACGTGATTTATATAGAACAAAGTTTTTGTGATGGTCACAACATACTAGTTTGTTGTTGTTTGTGTTTTTTTTCTAATTTTAGAGCTTTTCAACCATAGTTGAAAAGTGTTTATGATTTCGGTTTGTCTGTCCGACTGTCCGTGCTCCTCACGTGAATATAATCGGATTGGCTTGAAAGTTTTCTGCGTTATTGACGTTTACTACAGCATGATCGCTATTGAAAATGAAGTCTGTTGCTTGTGTATTTTTTCATTTACAGAGACAGTAAAAAATATTCCATTGCATTACGGTCAACGGAAAAAAAAATCGTTTCAAGTGTATTTTGATAATATTACACCATTTAAAACAAAGTTGATATCTATTTATGAAGTGCACTAAAACATACTTTTATATAACATAGAGTGCAAAGTATTTATTATTCATTTACAGGGTCGCACAAAAGAATTCTGTTACATAATGGTCTACGAGGAAAAATCGTTTGCAGTATATTTTAATGTTGCTACACTATTTCAAACATAATGAAATTTATATGCATTACTGGGAAGTACTATAAGTTCCAACGAATGGTGTTTTATTGATCATATACAGGGCTAAAGAAAGGAATTCGTAAGTATTAGTGACTATGGAACAGAATAGCTTAGAGAGTAGGTTTTAATTCGATGCATTTTTCTGCTGAACTATATTTGTATACTAATAGAAGTTTGTGGAATATAAATAGATTCTTACACAGGGCTACGCAAACGAACAAGATACATTGCCGTTTATGGCTCGCAATTGCGGGAAGTACGATTTAAATTGTGTTTTTTCACAAATTCAATTTTTGCTTAATATGCGGTGCGTACAAAAGTCTTTAGATAATGTACTGCGCTGTACAAGAAAAAAAATTAGTGCATTTCTATTTACCGGCAAAAATGGCTAAAAGGGAAACATGCTATGCATGTGTCAAGTTTCCGACACTAGTGAGCAGGTAACTAATTAAGTTTACTGTTATCTGATATTATCTTTTACTTGTTTATTGTATTTCACATGTTTCACTTTCTGTGTACTTAGGGTTTAAAGTAATAATTTTCCTTATTTTGAAGTTGATCTCAGCTATTTTAGTTAGATAGTATGTATGAACAAGTTCATTGTATCAATGCATTCTAGCTTTCCTTTCTATTCAAGAACGCATACCACAGATAAATCAAACAAGGGAATTCCCTATCTCGTAATTGGTGAAGGCCATCTGAGGGAGAAGTTTATAGATAAGAGAAGGGGTCTCTGTGGGAAAAGAAAAGATATCCGTAGGCTGTTTTTGAAAGTCGTCGCTGAGAGAGATAGATAGCAGTTCTGGTGTAGACCTGGTGAAAAGAGGTCGTAGCGTTTGGATAGAGTAGTTCTAGCGTAGACTTGGTGAAGGCAGGTCGTAGTGTTTTGATTGGTTTTTCTGGTGCTAAGTGTATTGTGTTCCGGGAAAAGGTTTGAGTCTTGTGCAGAGAAAGGATACGCAAGTGGAGGTCCAAGGTGACCCTCCGATAAATCTGATGAGATACCGTAAGGTAAGAAGGGAATAGAGTATTTTAATAAGTTAGCCCAGTGCGCAGAAAGTACTTGCTATATGTAACTTAGTAACGCGCCGGATCGTCTATATCCGAGCTCTTAAATGTAAACAATGTTTTATCTATATGTAAATAATTTATAAATAAATTGTTCCTTAATTTTAATTGAACAGGTTTAGCATTCTTTGTGATAGTCCTTCTCACAACGTGCCCAATATCACGTATATCTATCGGTGGTGACAGCGTAGCATATCAAAAGAAAAGAACAGTGGTGATCGTGGGTCTAGGAAAATTCATCAGCTTGAGGACTAAGGAAGAGTGCAGCAGTATGTATATGCAAATATATAGTTCGTAAACAGGGCTGCACAAAATAATTAGATTGTTTTTTTTTTCTATTATTGACGGTAATTGCAAAAACTGCAATTTTAAATGTGTTACATGTTTTCTAAATTGTACTGACATATCTTCTTGCACCTTATTTCACGGGGAAATTTCGTTACAGTTTTATAGACGTGTTGGAAAAGGTTTCATAGCCTATGCCTGAAGCATGATTTTTCATTCTTTTTATTATTATCATATGCTCTTTTATTTCTGAATGAAATACATTTCTGGACACAGAAAAAACATAACATTACCGAGTGATATCGTAGTACATATTCAAAATATCTCAACATTGCGTTATCAGCCTTTTTTTTTTTTTTTTTAACCAAAACAGAGAACTTTTATATTTTTATCCCAAAAAAAGTCAATTTTTTCACTTTCTCAAATACGGAAATTGAGACAAACGTCTCGGAAATGAATTTTCGGGTACAAACCTCCAGACAGAAGATGGAAGCATACTAGATTTAATCTTTCGTAGGTAATGTAATATATGCATCCTCTCCTAACTTTATTATGCTAAGAAATTCGAGACGTAATTTCGTATTTATTTTCTAGTAAATTCATTTTTCGAAAAAATATATATGTGCTTAATGAAAATAGTATGTAGAAGTGAATCATAAATATTGATTGTTTGCAAATTCAATCTAAACCTATAATAATGCTGCAAATCGAATTAAAAAATAGTATTACAGTGTTATTTTGAGAATAATAATGAATTTTATGCACACGACCTGGGGACAAGGCTAAAATTCGTCAGCTGGCGGTATTTACGTTTCAACATGGACAATATGCTTTGGGTTCGAGGATACAAAAATTTGTCTGCTTGGGAATAATAATTAAACCGCGCGATCGAAAAGTTTTGTGTTTAAGAAATTTACGTTTATATTTTATCTTTATCTCGAGCTTCAGATATTTTCAGGAACAAATATAGGTATCATTATTTTCTCTATTTTAATGCAACTTCATGCATACAGGGTGGTTATAATTAAACTTCCCCTGTTTAGACCTACTTAGAGTTCGTTTTGGTAGACAGATATCGACGAAACTTGGGAAATACATTATACGGACTATGGGAGAAAGAAATCTGAAATAAAAAATTTTAGTTCAAATTTCGGCCGATAGATGACAGTTTTCATCTACAAGAAATGACGTTATGCAAATTTGGAGCGGTTTAAAAAGCCAATAGTCGCTGCCGTAAAGTCATTCTGCACCATGTTGTTATAGAAGAAAGAACGAGCATTATTGTGAAATTGTTTAATCAGAAAGACAGAATATGTCATGTAAGATGATGCACTACCTCACATAGCCCGAGCAGTGATGGCACTGCTTTGTGCCCACTTTGGATATCATTGGATAACCTCGAGAAGTTTTCTGGCAACCTAGCCTCCTCGTTCTCCGGACTTGAATCCCTGTGACTTCTGGTTGTGGAAATTCCTGAAGGATTGTGTTTATGGAAGAAACATATGGACCCTGCTTGATTTGAAAGCAAGCACAACTTGCCATATTGCTGCAATTGATCGAAAACCCTTCGCGCTGTTGTTGAACACGCTATATTGAACATATGTATTGAGCACACTATAACACGCTTCAACATGTGCTTGAAGCAAATGTAATGCACAATGAATATATGCTGTGAATAAATGGAGCTTCCAATTTGAGATTTTTCGTTTTCGTGAGCCCTCTTCTCACCTGGTAGTCGAAATTTGAACTACTATCTTTTTATTGCAGATTACTTTTCCCCCCATGTTCCATATAACATATTTTCCAAAATTCATCAATATCTACCTACCAGAACAGAATATACGTTCGTCTAAACAGGGTAACTTTAATTATAACCACCTGTACTTTTTATATTATTTAAAAAATGAAAATATTTCATTTTAATAATTAAGTAGTATGTACGAATTTCCTAATATGTATTGATCGAATAGTAATGCGTACAAAATACATCTTATGTATTTTGTGCCTGCATTTGCCGGTATTTATGTTGCATTAAGTGTTGAAATATATAAACAAACGCGCTAGGCTTTTATGTGAATCTCACTGTGACGTCACATGAATATTGTTCATTTGCAGAATGCTCTATGGAATATGTGTTATTAATTGTTATTTGTTAAAAATAGCACAAAAATTCATTATTGTAGCTCTACATACTTAACATGTTGTTATATAAAATTAAAATGCTGTTCTGTGTCCGAGAACATTCGTTAAATTAGACCAATTTAATTTTATGCACGCAACCTGGGTCGAGGCTAAAGCTCGTTTGTTGACGGTATTAGCGCCTGCGCAAACTGGCATTCAGGCCGTACAGTGCCTAGAATAACGGATCAAGATACCGCCAGTTCTGGGATGTGACGTCATATGCACAAAGTCCATTTCTTTTCTCACTAAGTTTTGTTAAGCAAATTGAGAAAGTACATTGTCGAAAAAGACAAATGTTTAGTAATATAGGAAAGTATATTATAACCACAAACGAAAATACACAATAATTTATTCCGAGTTACCCAGGATTCCGAAAAGCATTTTTTATTCTTACAAAAACCAGAAATCAACATATTTTGAAGATTTAAAGAAGCATTTTTAAAAACAGAGTTTCTTTTGCTACCACACCATTTCTGAAACGTTTCTGAATAGTTTTTATAGTGAATTATACAGTTTTCTGTAACCGGAATATAGGTTTTTAAGGTACTATTAATTCTCAGTTTATTTTCAGCTGCAAAACTGAATTTATACATGAAAGGGTAACAATATTATTTTGATGCTATTGCTACTACTATTAATTTATCATGTTTCTCTGTAATAGATGTTTGTTGTACAGGAAAATGTTTAAACATTTGAGAATTGATAGCATCTTATTTGACGATATTCCGGTTTGAGAAAATTGATTATTACATTATAAAATCGACTCGGAAACATTTCCGAAAATCGATGGCAGAAAAGAAACTTTGTTTTTATAAGTGCTTCTTTAAATCTCGAAAATATGTTCGAGATTTCTAAAGAGGAAGAACACTTTTAAGAATTCGCGGTAACTTGGAAGAGGTTACTGTATATTTTCGTTAAGGAAGGTAAAATTTTAAATACAGTGGGGCTCTGCCCCGTACTCGCTAACGCTTTTCAACTCCCTTCAATTGCAATGCAATTCACATTGAGACCGCTACGCGATTCCAGGTCGCTTCGCTCGCTCCCCAAGATTTGCATCAACTCTAGCCAGAATGAGTATTATCATAATTTAATGTATGAAATTTACAAATACTTTTAATGTAAAAAAAAGTAATGGAAAACTTCGTTGAAAATGCGAATAAAAATGCATTTTTTTGCCTTATAATATCGCACAGCACTACTTTAATTCATTTTAAACTCATTGAAAAACATGACGTTAACGAAATATAAACAAAACGTTTTCTGCTGTGTCTAAAAGATAATTTTGATCAGGAAGCTCATTCGCTGAAAGCATTATCTCACCGCAAAACGAAACAATGGCATTGCTAATCATACGTTGATCAAACTAAGACTTCTATAATTCGGGCTGACTCACGCCGCTATTAATCATGGGAGTAGCTACATAACTTTCTTCTTTCTTTTATTATTCTATGAATTTAACAGCCGGTAGGAGAAGAACGTCTGTGCTTAAAAAGAGATTCTCTCCGAATTTTGATTTGCTCAAAAGTCGAGATATATGACCGTAAATTAACGACTGACAATCGTCTCTGTGGTTGTTGCCAAACAGCAAGCTGTAAATTCAGCCTTATTTCCGCGCCACGTAAGAAAAATACATATATAGATTATAACCTTAACCTGGATATTTTTGAATATTTATGAAATAATTCCTTATTTCTCTGAAAGTTAAAAATTTTCTATGTAGATAACAGAAATAATCACAATGCATTAAAAAATATCTATATTATATTATTACATGCATTTATCAGGTATAAATCAGAGGCAATTAACTTTGTAAGGCTTAACTACCAATAAAGACTTTTATCGTTTTTTTTCAAATTTTACGGTGTCTTCGGGCTTTAATTTTATTGACTTATTTTTACAAATTTTTGGAAGATAAAAAGTATGTTATACTTTATTTTCGACAATAAAGTGATGATTTACGAGACAGCATGTTTAGAGAAATTTTAAATATTATTGGAATCTATCCAATCTTGAAAGCTAGAGCTATCTTTCAATAAAACTTCTTTTGTGTTGCATTTATAAATTGCCGCATTCTAAAATTTAAAACTGTGATTGAAACAGGAAGTAATAAAAATTTATAGTGATGTATAAAACGGTAATAAATTATACTACGCATTTATAAAAGCAAGATAATGAAGTTTGGTGCGCTTTTTCTCGTGTGTGAAATAATAGATTATAAAAATTTATAGAGTAAAATAAAATTTATCGCAGATTATATTTTAATTCAAATTAATTATTCTATATTAAAATACGCTGTAGGAACTTGAAAAAAATTTGGCGATAACTGTATACATTATAAAATTAGTTTATACAACAGGGTGTCGCTTAGATATGTTTTATTTTTTGACCACTATAACAATGATTAATGCCTTTGAGATAATGAGCTAAAATGTTATTTATATACTTTAGTACTGTGTGTTCATTTAATAGTTTCTACTTTTGAATACTGGTTTAATATTTCACACTTTTTTATGCTTACGCTCAGAATTATTAACTTAATTTAATATGCACCCATGTATACAATAAAACGCTAGTTGAATAAACTAAAGAACTAGTTGAATAAAATGTGTATATTTTATTTAATCATAAAATTCTTGAAATTTGAAGAATAAGTATAATATAAATCTTAAACTATGTATAGTCAGAAGATAAAGTTGGACAAGATAAAGTTTAAAAATATACAGTTGCGGTCAAAATTTTCCGGCCAGTTAGTTTCTTTGACTTGTTTCCCAGAACGTTTCAGCAAAGAAGAAGCGCAATCACAATTGCTCCAAAAGTTAGGAATAAGCAAATTACCTCTGACCACGTGATCATTTTAATTGGATACTGGAGATACTTGATGCAAAGGGGAGGAATTCAAAATTCGCGTGCGCAAAAGTTTCCGGTCAGTCGTTAGTTTTTACTATTGGTAGAGTGTTATTTTGGCCATGTTCCTTAATTAATCAACATGAATGGCGTAGTTGAAATTAAAAAATGAGAAGTTCAACAATTATTGTTAGTAAACGAGTGATTTGTTTGTCGCTTAAGGGTGAAAAATCTCAAGAGATTGAGGCAAAATTATCAATCGGAAAATTTCCAACGAACGATATTAAAAAATATATAAAGATGGCCATGCCTTCAGGATTTGCCACGATCCAGGGGACTCCGGAAAACGACTATTCTTGTGGACAGAATTATCAGGAGAAAAGCAGTTGATGACCCGCAAAAAATGCCACTGCAATTCCCCGGGGTTTACGGTGTTAAAATATTGCTGAAATAAGTTGGTCTACCATGTCATAACGCTTACGTGACATAGGACTTTGTGGAAGAGTTGGTATTAAAAAACCTTTCATAAGTAAAAAAAAAAAAAATAAATCAGAGGGTCCGACTAGCGTTTGCCAAGGAATAGAAAGACTGGTCAAGTGAAAACTGGAAAACAAGTACTATTTTCCGATGAATCGACGTTCAGTCTGTTTGAATGCGACTACATCAGACGACCAAAAAACAAAAGATAAGATTCGAGATATGTTATTCCTACAATGAAGCATGGCGGAGGACACGTCATGCAGTGGGGAGCATTTTCTGGAAAATGTGTCGGCCCATTAGTTGAAATCCACGGCAAGATGAACAGTGCAATGTATAAGGATATCTTCCAAGATCATTTGCTACTTCATTAGAAAAAAATTGTGGTCGCAGCTATTTGTATCAGTATGATAATGCCCCAAAGCATACATGCAAGCTCGTCAAGCAGTGGCTTTCGCACAAAAATAATTCCGCTTTTAAAAAGGATAGACCAATCACCCGATCTGAATCCAATAGAAAATCTTTAGAACGAACTTGAAAATGTGTGTGGAATTATAAATATTCCAATTCAGCAGCATTTTCCCCAAAAATGCAAAAACTGTGGAATAAACGTACCATAGACGATCGTCAACCTTTCATTGAATCGATGCCACGTTGCTCCGCCACAGTACTTATTGCTACATGTATGAATACAAAATACTAATTGTAAATGTTGTTGACCATTGTTATTTTCAATTATAACACCATTTTTTTCTAAACTTGCTAAGATGGCCGGAAACTTTTGAGAACATGTGTTTTCTTTTGCAACTAATTTTGTCAATTAAATTTATTGATACTTATTTTTTATTCTATAAATAAGTTCCTAACTGTTATGTCAATAAAGTGTATAAGTATCACTTTGAGATTCCTCTTCATATGTGTATACTTACAAATTAACCAAAAATTTTATGCTGGCCGGAAACTTTTGACCGTCACTGTATATATGTATAACCTAAGAAATCATGATAGTGGGGAACATTAGGAAAACAATATTTCTTATTTTGATTGTGTCATACAAGAGTCATATTAAAAAAATAATGTGAATGTGTGAGATTATTTTGCACTATAAAAAATAATATACATTTCAAACATTTGTTTTAATATAAGAAAAATTATCTGTTAAAGAAAAAAAATGGTGACTTAGACAACGACAGGTGGCGGTAACAGCAAAAACTTTAATAGCCACCTGGTGACTGGCAACCGTGAATCTCCACCTATATTCCTGATGCGCTAGAATCTCTCTATTCTAAAAAAAAGTAACTACCGCTGTCACCGCCGCCGCCGCCGCCGGTTTTGATTTTTTTGTGACCGGAAGCCTTTCTTCGTTAATATTAACAAAAATAATGCATACAAAAATATGAAAATTGGTGGTTTTATAGAGAAATGTTTGATAAACACGCTGATGCAGACAGTTCTCAAATCGAAGAATTATTTTAAGAGTTATTTAATGCTAAAGTTGGACAAAATCGTTCCACTAAAAAAGTTTTATAGCAGCAAAAACTATACATGGCAGTGTAATCATTTTTAGATCATTTTATGCGTTAGAATTTGCCGGAGTGCAGACTGCATTAATTTTTTTAATTTGACTCATTTTTTCAGGTTTTATTTCTATTTTAAATTCAAATTTTCAGCATTTCTAGAGATATTTTTTACAGATTTCAGAAAATTGTACTAATTTAAACTGTTGCCAACTGTATAAAAAGCGCAAGCAATAATGTTTGCTTCAAATTAAAAATTTATTTACACGAGACTATTATAAACAGGAAAAAAAACTTTCCAATTAGAATTAAATAATTACGTATAAAAAGCAGGAACTTATTAAAAATTACGTCATAAAAAGCATACACGTGAATTTTAAAAGAGAAAGGATATTGTAAAATAATAAATTCATTAACATGCGTTAGAAGTCTTAGGAGAAATTACGTCATATTTACGTCACATTATAGTTATTACATAAAATGAACACAAAATAATATTGCAAAAAAGTTTAAATTTAGAAATTGCGCTAGACATTTATTTGATATTTTGAGAATTAATTTAAAATGTCTCATTTAAAAGAACTTTCTTTTCGCTTTGTTAAAAAATACCAGGAGACAAAGACTCTCTTTACTTAATTCCTTTTATATTAGCTTATTTTGAAATGTTGTTACACGTGTATACGTCATCAAGTTATTTTTATTTCGACGTTTTATTTGTGTTTTTATTAATGTTGTACGAATTTATTTGTTCTTTCGTTATTTAAAATAAAAATTATATCAATTTGTATAATTTGGCGAATGGTTTGGCGATTTATATAATTTGGCGAAATTGGTCGACAGGATAATCAAGTAGTACCGCAGCGGATTTGGCGTTAAAATTCCCCAATCAAAGAGAAATGAATAGAAATTCGTTTATAGGGAGATCGCCACTGTTTTTTAAATTATAATTCAATCTTTCGAAATCTTTTTAAAGCCTATCAAATTAGCGTGCATTTAGAGTCTGTGGTGTCTGGAAGGGGGTTGGCGAGCGTAGCTCGTAGGGGGCCGAGCCCCCTAGTTATAAAAATTATGTACACGGGTTTATTTTCGATGACAATACAACATTTTAATGTTTTTAGAACTTAATTATAAATCATTAAATTAATTGTAAGGCATTTCTGTTCGCTGGACGCAGGCAATAAATCACCATATATTGTTTAATACAATTACATAATACCAGTTAAACAGCAATGGTATTCATTTAAACCAATTTACGCTCGATAAATTGTGCCAACTATCTATGTATAACTGATACAGTCAAATATTTTAAATAGTAAAAAATTACATGTAAAAAATAAGTAGTTTTTAATAATTTTTTAAATAATATTTTATCAATAAAATCTTTCGGGTCCAATTTTTTTTTTTTTTTCAATTTTGAGAAAAAAATTACTTTTGCGTTAATAATGTTAATAGTAGCTATCCAAATACTTATTATTTATACATTTATATCGTAATATTTATAAAGTAGTGTATTAATAATTATATAATTATTAATACATTATTTATAAATTATACATTTACTGAAAATTAACGAATATGTCATTGTCTGAAATCAGACAAATGTTATTATTTTGCATGTTATTCAATTCATATTCATAAGACAAATTTTCTTTTTGATGTATCTTTTGATGAGTCTTTTTGATTTGATTACATCAAAAAGAAAATATTAAGATAAACTTCGAAAAAGCTAAAATGATCATTTCAATACCTAACCATTACTCTTCAATAATCCGTGAATCCACTGAAATTTTACTTAGGGTTGGGTTGGGTTGATTTTTGACGGCCAATTATCTACACGAGGGATATACAAATTTTACTTAGGAGTGATACTGTTTGTAACGATGTCCTTTCTTATAATATTCATGCGATTTGGTATAATATCATAAATATTTCAAGAACTCCTGATAATATGAACTGATCTTTTCACCCCTCTGCAGAGAAATGAACTGAATTTCTTCTTGCGCATACGTACTATTATGTTTTTGTTTTTAAAATTTATTTTCTATTCAGCCAGACATCTTTTCCCTTTGAAAAGGAACGCGTGCGTGTTCGAAAGATCTCAGGGTTGCATTAAATAATATTTTTATATGTTTGTGTCACCTTTTAAGTAGTTATAAGTATGTTGTAAAGTTCTTTACAACATTTCCATCCAAATACATTTACTGAAGTTTAACGAATATGTCATTGTCTGCAATCAGACGAATGATGTTATTTTGCATGTTATTCAATTCATATTCATATGACAATGGGCTAAGGAAGAGTTTTTGGAGACGTTTGGAAAATATCGTATTACAACAGGATTGAACATATGTTGCAACTTTGCAATATTTTTTACGTATGATCACGCAGGATTCGTTCAGAAAAGTAACCGATAAATTAAATTTAAAAAGTGAAATACACGTTTAAAATAAAAGAATCGCGACGGTGCAAAGAGAATTAAGCAAACTTTTATTTTTATTATTATTACTAAATATCAAAACATAAATGAGGTCATCATAAGCAGTGGCGCCAACTTATACGAGCGCAAGGGGTGCGAGCCCACCCAATAATTTGATCTCTCCACTCCCCAATTTCAATTGATTTAATTCGTAATTTATTTTTACCCGACTGCCAAGAAGGGTTATGTGTTTGACGCGTATCTGTGTATGTGGATTTCTGTATACTCTCGAAACATCGCAACGGCTGGATGAATATTAATGAATGAGGTCCTCTATCGATTTGTCTTAACCGTCCGATGGTTATAGGAAGAGAATTTAGTGTCGCCCCCGATGAAAAAAAAATATATATGTATATATAAATAGTACAAAGCATATTTCAATTTTAAGACTTAAAGCACACGCTTTTATTTTATGTAAAATGACGTCATTCGCATGCGCTTAAGAATTCCACATTTACGATCCACTTTTAAACAGCTACAGTAAAGCATGCAAAGGACGTCACTATCTCAAAATAATACACAAATGCACCAAAAAGATACCATCAACAAAGAAACTCGACAAAAAACGGCTATATAATGATTCGTAGGCCTTCATTTGTTTGTAACATTAATATAAATACTTAAAGAAATTAAATATAGTTTATAATAGCTCCATGTTTTAACAGGAATCATTCGTTTATATTTTTTCAAAATAGCACATATTTTTAATTACATTTTCTTTAGGTTTTTATGGGAAAACAACAAAAATATGTAATTACTATTTTAAAACTATTTTTCCTTTATTTTCTACAGAAATGGAGTACTCCCGTTGGCAATATTAAGCAAATGGCTGTAAAAACTACAAAAAAAATTAATCTTTCTGTTCTAAAAAAAAAAGTAACTTACGCTGTCACCGCCGCCGGTTTTGAATTTTTCGTGAATGCATACAAAAATATGAAAATCGGCGGTATTATAAAGAAATGTTTGATACACACGCTGATGCAGACAGTTTTCAAATCGAAGAATTATTTTAAGAGATATTTAATGCTAAAGTTGGACAAAATCGTTCCATTAAAAAAGTTTTATAGGAGCAAAAACTATACATGGGAATTAATTAATTTTTAGATCATTTTATACGTTAGAATTTCCCGGTGTGCAGACTGCATTTATTTTTTTTTAACTTGACTCATTTTTGAGGTTTTATTTCTATAATAAATTAAAATTTTCAGCATTTCGAGAGATATTTTTTACTTATTTTAGAAAATGGTATTAATTTAAATTGTTGCCAACTGTATAAACAGCGCAAACAATACTGTTTGCTTCAAATTAAAAATTTATTTACACGAGACTATTATAAACCGAAAAAAAACAACTTTCACATTAGAATTAAATAATTACGTATAAAAATCAAGAACTTGTTGAAAATTACTTCATAAAAACTATATTTACACGTGAATTTTAAAAGAGAAAGGATATTGTAAAATAATGGATTCATTAACATGCGTTAGAAGTCTTAAGTAGGAGAAATTACGTCACATTTACGTCACATTACACTTATTACATAAAATGAACAAAAAATAATACTGCAAAACAGTTTAAATTTAAAAATTGCGCGAGACATTTATTTAGTATTTTGAGATAATATTTTCAACTATTTTTGTTAGGACAGCGCAAATGATATTTCATTTCTAACAAAAGTATTTTCACATGAATATTAAAAAGAGAAAGAAAAGTTTGGTGAAAATTACGTCAGATTAAAAACGATAGATTTAAATTGTCTTATTTAAAAGAACTTTCTTTTCGCTTTGTTAAAAGTTCGTTTGTTCTTTTCGCTTTGTTGACTCTGTTTTTAATTCATTTTATATTAGCTTATTTTGAAATGTTTAACTGATTTTATTTAAACAAAGTCGAAAACAGCCATTGTGTCTTTTGACAGCAGCTGATTTTTCCTTAAAATTCCCCAATCAAAGAGAAATGAATAGAAACCGGTTTATAGGGAGATTGCCACTGTTTTTTAAATTATAATTCTATCTTCCAAAATTTTTTTAAAGCCGATCAAATTAGCGTGCTTTTAGAGATTGTGGTGTCTGAACAAGGGTTGGTGAACGTAGCTCGTAGGGGGCCGAGCCCCCTAGAATTTCAAAAATAAATTGAGATGCAGTTTTCAAACTAATTGCATTAAAAAAGTACTTTTTTCCCAATACGACGGTATAAAAAATTAAAAATGTGCTATGATTAGGAGTTTAAAAAATTGCTATAGAGTACTTAATCGGACAATGATACATCTGCTTTGTTTTACGGCTGGCTTATACAATGTAACGTTATTTTTTGGAGACGACACAAAATAGGCTGGGAGAAAGAAATAGCATACCGGGAGCTAAAAACCATGTTAATAGTACGCCAGATCCTAACGGATTAATAGTTTAATATTAAATAAATTATTATATACGTTGAGAAAACTATTTAGAAAGTCTTAATAGGTAGTTTAAATACTGTTTTTTCTCTTTCATGTTATCTTGTCCTGAATTATATATAGATTTAAAAATTCACAAATTTTACAAAGCGTAATTCTGATGATGAATATTCCATATTCAGGACTTGCTCCAAAGAAAAGAACTGTAACGGAATTTTTTTTTCGAACAACATCAATTGAAATCATGAAATTAAGCGTGATTTTTAAGATGAACATTGAATGCATATAAAAGAATGTGTTTGTTTTTCATTAAACGAAAAAACTATTTTTACGTTATTTACTTTGCTATCGGGTATGATTAATAAGATTTTTTTTAATTACTAGGGGGTTCGGCCCCTACGAGCTACGCTCGATAACCCCCGTTCAGACACCGCATTTTCTAAAAGAACGTAATTTGATTGGCTTTAAAAAGATTTTGAAAGATAGAATTATAATTTATAAAACAGTGGCGATCTCCCTATAAATGGGTTTCTATCCATTTCTCTTTGATTGGGGAATTTTAAGGAAAAACCAAGTGCTATTAAAAGATACAATGGCTGTTTTCGTCTTTGATTAAATAAAATCAGTAAATATTTCAAAATAAGCTAATATAAAATGAATTAAGTAAACAGAGTCTTTGTCTCCCGGTATTTTTTAACAAAGCGAAAAGAAAGTTCTTTCTGACGTAATTTTCACCAAACTTTTCTTTCTCTTTTTAATATTCACGTGAAAATACTTTTGTTAGAAATGAAATGTTATTTGCGCTGTCCCAGTAAAAATAGTGGAAAAGATCATCTCGAAATATCAAATAAATGTCTCGCGCAATTTTTAAATTTAAACTGTTTTGCAATATTATTTTTTTGTTCTTTTACATAATAAGTGTAATGTGACGTAAATGTGGCGTAATTTCTCCTATTTAAGACTTCTAACGCATGTTAATGAATTTATTATTTTACAATAACCTTCAAATACGAAATTCACGTGTAAATATAGTTCTTATGAAGTAATTTTCAATAAGTTCCTGCTTTTTTATACGCAATTATTTAATTGTAATTTGAAAGTATCTTTTTTGTTTATAATAGTCACGTGTAAATAAATTTTTAATTTGAAGCAAACATTATTGTTTGCGTTGTTTATACAGTTGGCAACAAGTTATATTAGTACAATTTTCTAAAATAAGTAAAAAATATCTCTCGAAATGCTGAAAATTTGAATTTAAAATAGAAATAAAACCTCAAAAAATGAGTCAAATTAAAAAATATATATATGCATTCTGCACACCGGGAAATTACAACGCATAAAATGATTTAAAAATTATTAAATTCCGATGTATAGTTTTTGCTCCTATAAAACTTTTTTTAATGGAACGATTTTGTCCAACTTTAGGATTAAATATCTCTTAAAATAATTCTTCAAAAAATGCAAAACCGGCGGCGGCGGTGGTGACAGCGTAAGTTACTTTTCTTTAGAATAGAGAGAAACATCTAATAATTTTGAAGTAAAATCTTACCCTGAAACATTACAATTATATATGGCTTAAAGAATGTGACATCGAGACAATTAAGCTGGTCTTGAGATCGCCTTTCTAATTTTTTTTAACATGTCATGTAAGCTCCTGTTTCTTTCCATTCAAAAAAAAAAAAAAAGTAACTAACGCTGTCACCGCCGCTGGTTTTGAATTTTTTGTAACCGGAGGTCTTCCTTCGTTAATATTAAAAAAAATATTGCATATAAAAACATGAAAATCGGTAGTATTATAAAGAAATGTTTGATAAATACTCTGATGCAGACAGTTTTCAAATCAAAGAATTATTTTAAGAGATATATAATGTTAAAATTGGTCAAAATCGTTCCATTAAAACAGTTTTATAGGAGCAAAAACTATACATGGGAATTTAATCAATTTTAGATCATTTTATACATTAGAAGTTCCCGGTGTGCATACTGTATTTATTTTTTCAATTTGACTCATTTTTTAAGGTTTTATTTCTATTTTAAATTCAAATTTTCAGCATTTTGAGACATATTTTTTACAACTTTTAGAAAAGGGTATTATTTTAAATTGTTGCCAAATTTACAAACAGCGCAAAGAATAATATTTCCTACAAATTAAAAATTTATTTACACGTGACTATTATAAACAGAAAAAAACTTTCAAATGAGAATTAAATGATTACGTATTAAAAGCAAGAAAATATTGATTATTACGTCATAAGAACTATATCTACACGGAAATTTTAAAAGAGAAAGAAAATTGTAAAACAATAAATCCATTAACACAGTTGAAAGTCGTAAATGGAGGTAATTACGTCATATTTAAAACTACCAAACACTTTAAATTAAAAAATATATTTGCGCGAGACATTTATTACATATTTTAAGATAATATTTTTAAACTATTGTTGAGAATTCTAAGACAGGGTAAAATAAAATTTCCTTTCTAACAACAAAGTATCTTCACGTGAATATTAAAAAGAGAAAGAAACCTTTGATGAAAATTACGTCAGATTTAAAACGATACATTTAAAATCTCTGATTTTAAAAAAACTTTTTTTATAGCGTTTTTATAAAAATACCGGGTGACAAAGACTCGGTATACTTAATTCATTTTATATTACTTTTTTTCACATGTTTCACTGATCCGATTTAATCAAAGACGAAAACAACCCGTTAACTGGGAGATTGCTGCTGTTTTTTAAATTATAATTCATTCTCCGAAAACAATTTAAAGCCGATCCAGTTAGCGTGCTTTTGAGTTTGCGGTGTCTAAACGGGGGTTGGTGAGTGTAGCTCGTAGGGGGCAGAGCCCCCTAGTAAAATGTAAAAATATAATACTATCATTTCGATTTTTTTAATATTAGTCTTTACTACATCGACACTCATTCTTTATGTAAAAGGATGGTCCTTTTAAATAAAGTTTAATTGTTTTGGTTTTTTGCTTAACCCCATGACCGCCGAGCAAAAGGGCAAAATTGTAATATTTTTTTTCACTGTAATTTTTTTTTAAATCTAAAAAAAGGTGATTTTTCAAAAAAGACATAAAAAATTTAATTAGGTATAAGAATATAAGCCTTGAGAGTGTTACTCATAACAAAATGTTTTAAAACTGCATTATATTTCTAGAATTATATTAATTTAAATAGTGCTTCAATTGCCGTGAAACCTGCAGCTTAGTGAACGGAAATATCAGTTCGCGGCGGTGGGAAGGTGGCTTTGCGTAATTTCAATAGTTTGGGGTTTTGTAGATTTTTTTTTTTTTTTTTTTTTTGGTAAAATAATTTATGTTGTTATTTTTTTTTAAATATCTAAACGATTTTTCATAATAATTTTGATATTTTTAATACGTTACAACAAAGTTAAGAAGAATTTATGTATTCGGTTTGTCTGTCCACGCTCTAACTCCCATAAATATACTCGGATTCTCGCTCATTTGATAAACTTTATTTTCTGTCACCAAAGCATGTTTAGTATTATATATGCAGTATGTGGGATTAATAATTCATTTACAGTGGCACTTTCAAAAGAATTCCATCACATTATATTATATGGGAAAAATCGTTTGCAGAGTACTTTAATGAGAGTACGCCATTCCAGATGTTTTGAAACTGATAAAAATCACTGAATTTCTTTACAAGATGAATACGATAGACTAGGGCATTCATAGTATTTGTCGTTCATTTACAGGGACACACAAAAGAAATCGGTTACAGTACTCTTTTTGAGTAATACTTGCAGGAAGTGGGTTTTAAAATTCGGTATGCGCTTTAAAATTCAAATAATTATTTGCATGTTACCCGTTCTATATAAATTCAATACCTCATGTACAGGGCTGCACAAAAAATTCATGTACCATTCTCAATATTAGCGGAAATTGCTGAAAGGGATTTTTCAACTGAGGTATATGTATTTCTTAACTGAACTAAATTTTGGCATGCATGTAGTTAATCGATACAAATCTATATATCATACACTGTAAAAAAAAAAAAAAAAAAAAAAAAAAAAAAAAAAAAAAAAAAACGGACTAAAAAACGGAGATTCTACTGGCAATCGAGACTCCAGTACTATTACCGTATTTTACTGGAAATGCCCCCCCCCCCTAAATTCCAGAAATCCGTATTTTTACGGTAATTTTTCGTGTTGGAAAGTGTTTCATAATTCATGCTTGAGAATGATTTTTTTCTTTCTTATTTTCTTCATATTATGGCGCTCTTCAGTAGTGTTGTTTAATCCTTACACGGGGTCTCGGACCGTATCTGTCAGGTTGTAGCATCCTTTTCGGACAGATATTTTCCGAGCCCACGTGTAAAAGGTAATACATTTCTCAGTTTGTTGATAAAAGCTGCGAGTTTCCTGTTTTAGTAAATTTTAAAGAATGGGGTTTCACATTTTGTGGGCATCGAGCATGTGAAAAGTTTGTTTCCAAAAACTAACCTTAATTTGCATAACCTTAATTCGCTTTTTCTATCGACCCCTATCTTTCTGATATCGAACACTGTAAAAAAAGTTCCGTTAAAATACGGAAATTGTACTGGCAATCGAGACGCCAGTACTATTTCCGTATTTTAACGGACTTTTCCCCCATAAATTCCAGAAAAAAATCCGTTCTTTCACAAAATTTACGGGAAAAATTCCATTAAAATACGGAAATAGTACTGGCGTCTTGACTGCTAGTACAATTGTCGTATTTTAAGGGTTTTTTTAATTTTTATTTTATTTTTTTTTTTTTTTCATTTTTTCCTTTACGGTGAAAGAACTCTGCGAGTAAAAAAACTTTAATAAAAAGTTGAGGTATGGAAAGTAATTTTGGATGTAGTCTATTAATCTTTTTCAAACGCATTATTACAAATGTATTTTTAACACGCATGGAATAATGGAGTTACAACAAAAGCACTGTTAAAAATAATGTATTATTAATAACGTATTATTTTCTCCAAAACAAAAGAAAGCATAGCTATAACTCGCGTACGATGTAGAGCCCTGCATCGGGTTGTATCATCAAGTTTAACCCGAACCGACCAGTGGTTCGAGTCAGATCTGACTTAAATGTTTCGGTTTAAGTGTTGATTATTTCGGGCTGCTGTCGGATTGACCAGACATTTTAAATGAAAGTTTTGAATATATTTTCGATGAAAAAACTAAATATTTGAATACTAATAAGTGTATAAGTGTATCTGTATTCATCTTTATACAAAAGAGTCAACATTGATATTAGAGACATAATTGTAGATACTTTCCAATTTATTAAAATGTGGATTCATTTTCTTTCGCTTCGGGTTCGGGTCAGGTTTTGGGTTTATAATTTTATTTGTCGGGTTCGGGCAAGGTTTCGTGTTCACTTTAGGCACAATTTTCATATGGGTCGTGTAAAACCCGACCCGTGCAGGACTCTAGTAGGATTTTGTATCTGAAGTTTAAGATGAATGCTACTGATGAATGTTATTGATGATCAATTTACATCACAAAATATTTTCAAAAATACATTTTATTGAGAAATAAACATGACATTTCGTTAAATCCTTAAAATCTCATATATTTTTTAAATTGAAACTGTTTTCGATATATATATATGTATTACTGTGTTCAATATATTTCCAACTCAAATATTTTAAATTCTACAAAACAGTCATTTATCAAGCCGTTTATTATCGAGAAAAAAGGTTTAAAAAAAAGCACAAAGTAATTAGCACAAACTGTTTCAAGGAATTTTTTTCTGTTTAAAAAGATAAAAAGTAAAAACCGGAACGTTTTCCATACCACTGATTTTTTTCGAAAGGTAAATGTTTGAGTTTAAAATTAATATTTTATGCAAACTTGTTTCTTTTTTTTAATAAAAACTAAAGAATTCTTGAACGTATTAATGTATTTTTTTTCTGAAAGAAAATCAGAATAATGCAGTAATAAAATCGGAAAGTAATGTTTTATTCGTTTTATTTTAGTAAGCTGATACTTTTTTTAATTTTTTGAATTATGTAACTTTTTAATTTATTTTTGAAAACTAATTTAAAATTTTTCAGCATAAAATTAATTTTGGCAGATTTGGAATGAATAAAAAACATTTTAAATGTGAACGTTATATACAGTGGCCAAACAGATTAAAGGAACGAATGTAAAACTTCATGTAACTTTAATGATTTTGTAGCTAAGAACGTGGAACTTGCGCAAGATCTTTATATTGTCAAGCCTGAGAAAACGAAGAATTTCCTATTTCTACCAAAAATAATTTAAGATAAGAACAATGGAAAAGTGATTAAAGTGGAGCAGGGAGAAATTCGTGTTACAACATTGTTTTAGAACTTTTTTAGAAATTCATAGAAAAATTAATAATTCGGGTGTTCACTCCTAACCGAAATACAGGCTTTACAGTGATTCCCCATGCTGTGTATTAGATTGTCTAGGAGTTTACGCGGTAACAAAGTATATTGACCATGAAAAGCGTCTTGATGCTTCTGGAAGAGTAGGGTAGACCGGGGCACATTTACGCGGATTTTTTTCAATGAATTTTCTTATTTTTATGTTTCAACTTAGGAAATTTTTAGACATTGCGGTTTTATAAAGCGGTTAATAAAGTCAAAAGTTGTGTATTCAGTTGTTGCCCTATTTGTGTTTTTAACCGTAAAAAAAATTTGTTTTAGGTCTAAGTCTCTTGCGTAAACGCATCAAGTGGGGTACGTTTACACATATTATATGTAAGTGATACCAAGGGGTAGTGAAATAAATATTTAATCAAATTGAAATGTTTTATTTATAACTTAAAACACTGTTAAAAATATTTAGAGAGAATTAATTAAATAACATTTTATAGGCTAAACTGAAAACATAGGGCTTATTGCTAATTCAAAACAGAAACTATTTAGTCATCTTCATCATCAGTGTTACAGTTTTTACAAACAAAAAATAAAGTATTTTCTTTTGCAAACTTGTCATAGGAATCACCTTTTGCATCTAAGACATTGAACCCAGTCTTGACCTTTTTTGGATTAGTTGTATGATTTCAAACAATAAATACATACACAGTTTTCATCTTCGTCATCAGATTCATTCACTATTTTCTTTATTCCAGAGTTACAAACATTTTCCCTTTTGCAGTTTTTGGTTTCATACTTTTTCCTTTGCTGTCTTCTTGTTCTACTTCCATAGAAACTAGTAAATTTTTACGTAATTTCTTCTCTTTTAATGTACGTAAAGGTGACCCGATGTCAATGCGTAAAAGTGCTCCGCCGCCATGTTTGGGTTTATTTTTAACGTGCAACGAAAATTATTAACATTTCTGTTCATACAAATACAGTTCTCAAAAAAGGATAAAATTCTGCTAATGTTCATATATTTATTTATCCTTAACTAAGTATTATTAGTTCACAATAAGTTTCAATAAGTTCAACACAAAATTTACTCAACTTGACAGAAAACAGATTATCCTTTCCTTATGCTAGACCGAAGCTCGATTGATGCTCAAAAACGTGTGAGAATAGCAGCATCAATCTGTCATGACTGGTGGTGCGCCAGTTATAACTCGTTTCGGAAAAAGGGCACTGCGTAAACGTGCCCCGGTCTACCCTACTAGTTAAAGGTTGAAGTGATTCAAGCCAGCATCCTAGTGTGCCTATAATCTTTTATGATTTAAAATCGGAGAATATACTTGCCATTCCAACAACTGGAGCGAGTCACTCTCAAGATAATTGGTCACTAATGCAGCGCGATGGGGATGAGCATTACCTTCATTTATGAGTAAGTTATTACCCTTAGCACCCCTAAACAATTTGACTTTAGGATAAAGAATCCCATATTGGCATATTTCAGCATTGATAGTTTCATTAATAAAAACATGCGAGTCTGCGCGGCCATCCAAAATTATGAGTGTCCATACCATGTTTCAACCACTTCTGCACCGATTGCTATCATGGATGTTCTGAGGCTTACTGCGTGTGTTTGCTTTCTTCATCCTGAACATAGAAATAATTAAATAGAAAAAACACATACATCGAAAAAAAATATGGTGTATGTTCATCCCTAACCGAAATACATGTATAACATTCCCTGTTTAAAAATATAGAAAGTAAAAAGCTGAACGTTTTAGATTTCTCATGCTGCGTATTAGATTGTTCAGGTGTTCATGTTTTAACAAAGTGTATTGACGATGAATAACACATTGAAGCTTCTGAAGCGTGCTAAGTGGGGGCTGCAGTACTGCAAGTCTATGTCCTAGAAGTCCAACAGTCGACAGCACAAAAACCTACGTTTTCAAGTACAAGAAAAAACTTCTCTTTTCTTTTGAAGAGTAGAAGTAAGGGAATCTAATGACCCATGTCTGCCGGAAGTGAAGTGTTGCATAAGCCAAAAATTAATGCCACCAGTGGTTGACTCGTAGGTTTATCATTCTGTTTGTCCTACAAACAAAGCTATAAAAACATGAAGGATAGTTGTAGGGCAAACACAATGATAAACCCACGAGTCAACCACTGGTGACATTAATTTTTGGCTTATGCACCACTTCACTTCCGGCAGACATGGCTCATTAGATTCCACTACTTCTATTCTTCCATAAAATAAAGGTTTTTTCTTGTGCTTGATAACATAGGTTTTTGTGCTGTCAGCTTTTGGACTATAGAAAGTGCCATACATACTCTTATATGATTAAAACCCTGAGAATATGCTGGCCATTCCATCCGCTAGATTCGTTACCTCTAGAGATAATCGGCACACCAATACCGCACGAATGGGCCAGGGTTATCTCCCATTACTATTAATTTGTTAATTGCACCCCTAAATAACGTGAAATAGGATCAAGAATCTCATATCTGTATATTTCAGCATTGATAGTAGCATTGGTAAAAATATACAAGCCAGTGCGTCAATTCAAAATTATGCCTGTTCATACCATGATTGCACCACCTCTGCATGATTTCTTTCAAGGATTTTCTTAAGCTTATTGCGTGTGATTGTTCCACTCATTTTGTAGAATATGAAATGTTTGCAGCATAAGCACTAACGTTGTATAATTCTATTGATTTAATGCATTTTTAATATACTGAACAATGATTAACACTCTTAAGGATAACATTCACATTCCTTATTATTTTTTTAGATATAATGTTGGAAGAATCATCTTTTTTAGCATTTAAAATAAAATATAGGGAAAACAACATTAAAATTTTGTCCCTTTGCTAGACTGTCAGAGGGCTAAAGTTAGTCTGAGCACCGACGCTTTCAGTATGACGTCAGTCATTACGTTTCGGTTGGAAACTGACTCCAAACAAAGGTTTGCTACGCTTCATTTCTTATTAAATATAAACTTTAGAAAACTTTACCACTGCGTGTAAAGTATTAAAACACTTAGCTGTAAGATATAGCTATAATATAGAAACAAAATAGAAAATACAACATACCAACCAGTTTGCTTGGAGTCAGTCTGCAATCTAAACGTCATGACTGAAAGCCTCTATTCCCCCTAACAGACTGCTTGCATTGACGCCACATTCCCATTAGCAACGACTGATGATCTAATCTGGTATTGCATCTGGAGCCCACACAGAATGTCAGAACTCCCCGTTTAACGTTAAAAGCACGTGTTATCTTTCTGTTTAATTTAGATTTTTATTATTTTTATTATTATAGTGCTAATAAGTCTAATAAGCCAAAGGGATACCACCTCATTCGTCTTATATTTGGGCGCCATATGATGCGATGCCAGATTCTTCTGAACATTTGACGTCATGTGCAAGCCGTCTATAGTATAGTCAGTCTTTATGACATCACAACCCTCATAAAAAGATCATAACGATTTTTCAGGCTAACGAAAAAGACGGGGTACCGCAATACGTTTCACGTTCGCATATCTTCTGACAACTAAAGTCACGTGTGGCTGTTTTTGTGCACTTGTATACGTCTTTTTCTGCACCTGTGTCACAAGAAAAGTATCACGTGTTTCAAGCGGTCTGAAAAGAGAGGAACTTCTTTTAGTGAGTTTGAGTTGACTTAGAGACGAGTTTGAGTTGTTTTACTGAGTTGAGTTTGAGTTGACTTAGAGACGAGTTTGAGTTGTTTTACTGAGTTGAGTTTGATACTTGTTTGAGTGAACATTGCGGCAGCCAGCCTATTTCATCAGCCTTGTAGACTTTACCATAATGCTGATACTACTCATTCTATACATCACGTGACGACAGCAAGCACAACGAAAGTCGCATTTAAATGCTTTCATATCTTTATCAAGATCATTTTATGTCACGGTCCTATTAAAGCTGTTACAGGGCGTGGCAGTTAACAAATTAAGAAATTTGAAATTTATTAAACGTCTGGAAATTGCTGTATACATAATTTATAAGCTGTCGAATAACGTCACAAATTTAACCTTTATTATAATGAATTATTGTGTTTTTAAGTTTGGGGTTCCTTTTCTAGAACACCTTATATGTTCAAGTTATAAATTTAAAGAATATTTAATGTAAGATTTGATTAATATTTATTTAATAAATATATATATAAATACATGTCAGAAATAAATTAAGTGAAATTTCAATGATGGGTGTTGAATTAATAATATAAATCAACAAGGCTTTGTACTGCGACTGGTGTGAGACATTGCACTATGATTGTGTAAAACTAATTTAAAGAAAATGCATAAGCTAGAATAAACAGTATCCGGTTCATTAAGCAGAAATAATATTTAAAAAAAAAATTAAAATATGCATAAAACGTATTTTGTGCTTCTTTGTGAAATTATGCCAATATTAGCTGTAGATAATCTGTCTAAAATTAAGATTGACAACGCCCTGGCACAGTTAATGCATTTAGTTGGGCTGGGCTAATCTTAGAAAAATGATGAAGAAAGTTTTCATTCTTCAAAGGCTTACTAGATTTTTGCAGAACAGAATTACTTAATTATGCATTTTGATTCATTATAAATGCCTTTAATGATCAGCTTGAGAAAACTTCAGAAATTATAGATAAGTTTAGAAATCGTAGACGCTTAAGAATATCTAGAATCAAAATTTCATTTAAAGCTTTGTGCTCCAAATTATGAAGGAATAGAAATTTCACTTTCATAAATCTTGAAAATAACTTACAAAATTTTAACAGTCATTCACTTTTTAAAATTTTTTATTTAACAAATGAAATTTGAGAAGCATTTCATTTGTTAAAATTAATAAACTAAATCAGTAATTATAGAGTTTTTGTGGAAGTATTTACAAACAAAAAAAAAAAAAAAAAATTAAAAAGCGTCTGTATTATAAAGCAAAAATAGGTCCTTAAGTAACACTGATGTCATATTGACGGTGAGAATGGCTTTATCAATAAATTTCCCTTTTCCTGCAGTTTTTAGGTGCGTTCGTAATTATATAAATACGTAGCACCTATAGTCGTCGTTCAGTCCGTCCGTCTGTCTGTCCGCATATAACAGAGCAAAAACTACCCAACTGAATGGTCTGAAATTTTAAATATATGATTGCTGCAAAATTTTGTCGAGCCATTTTAAATTTTATGAAAATCGGATGTATACTTTAATTACAGGGACAGTCAAAAGTTTTTCTTTACAATACGGCCAATGGGAACAATTATTGCAAGTGCATTTTAATGATGTTACAGCCTTCCGAATGGTCTGAAATTTTAAATATATAATTGCTGCAAAATTTTGTCGAGCCATTTCAAATTTTATGAAAATCGGATGTATAGTTCAATGACAGGGAGAGTCAAAAGTGTTCCGTTACATTACGGGGAATGGGAAAAAAATTATTGGAAGTGCATTTTAATGATGTTACAGACTATGCACTTTATAAAGTGCAAAAAATTATACATTCAGTACAATATGGGGTGCAAAAAATAATTATAAAACTAGTTATATTACGAACGCACCTCATTTGCCACGTTTGACGAGTAATTTCCAACTTGTTTTAACTTCTGAGCATCGCACAATTTCAATTTTGAATGCGAGTCGCAGAGGGGGATGGGTGTACCTTCAAATGCAATTTTCTTGAAAAATATATTTAGGTTAGATTACTGATTTTCTATAGTTTTTGAAATAATTTTCAAACATGTTTTTTCTTTTTTTAAATATATGTCTATTGCGTGCAGCCTTAGTACGAATGATTACCCGTTTTCCCATAAAACAAACTTTAGTACTTATCTCTGGCTAATATTTCATAACGAAATTAAAACTTGATGAATAAATACATATATAAATAAATAAAAATTTAACAGGTATGTAATCAAACTTCAAAAAAATTAACCGCAATCAAAAATGAAATAAGTAGAAAAAAAAGTCTGTTGTACATAGTAACATTTTTGAAGTTTTCATCAATTCCTGGGATGCGGCGAATGGGAAAAGCTTTATCAGTTTTAATGAATTTCAGAACTTTATTTGAATACATAATTGATATTTTTTCATTTTGATTTTTGGTTGGCAATTTAAACTAGTTGGATGTGGCAATCCCAAAACTTTCTCCTATCTCATGCATGTTAATACTTCCTGAAAAATGCATTATAGCAACGCCACCGGTTAGGTGATTTACACCAAAATATAATCAGCAACAACTTATGTCAACTTCTAATTGAGTTTGAAATTTGATGAAAATCCGTGCATTAGTTTCTGAGATAGAGCTATTGCGGAAATCGTGAAAAATGCGTCATAGTAGTGCCACCTGTTGGGCGATTTAACCCAAAAACTAAACAACACTAATTTATATCAGGGATTAACTGAATTTGAAGTTTGATGTGAATTCTGCGATAATCATGAATAATAGAGTATAGAAGCGCCATCTATTGAGCGATTTACACCAAAAAGTTATCAGCACCAAACTATATCAAGGACTAACTGAATCTAAAGTTTTATTAAATTCCGTTCATTAGTTCTTGAGATAAAGCGCCCACAATATTTGTGTCACACGCAGACAGACAGACTCACAGACGTACTCACAGACAGACATTTTGTAAAAACATGTTTTTCGGGATCTCTGACTCCTAAAACGTGTTAATCCGTCGAAAACGGAAATTCGAAAATTTTTACGAATCCAATACTTTCTTCTTGTAAAGATAGAAGAAAGTAAAAATCGGAAATCTAATGTATTTCATAAATCCCAAAAATTATTACTCTCTCTTAACTTCTCTATTTTGTGTTCCTGTATAACCGAGAGGATTTTCTTTTATCAATTTTAAGAAAGATTGAAATATCATTCTTTAAATACATGATTTTTAATAATAATTATACATTATTTCCTGGTGTTATTAAATAACAGGTGTTTATTTCATAACCCAACGTTTCGTATTCTAGGTGGAGAAGTTGTGAAATAAAAATAAACAGTCAGATTTTAATATAATACTAGATGCATTATTTTCTCGTCTGTTCGTTATTTTAACATTTTCATCATGCATGTTGATAAATTAAGCGTGATTGATTTTAATACTTTAAGCGCATTTCGAAAATTCTAAATTAAATTACTTGAAATATCTTAAATCCAAACATGTATTTTTCTATAATAGAACACACATACTACAATATATATTAAAACACACATACACACATAAATAATGGCTGCATTCAACAGTTAAAGGTATATATTTATATATACCTTCATATATTTTTCTTTTCTTTCTCGTTCAACAATGGTTTTCAAATTTAAATAGGGTATAACAATACACAAATCTTCTATCAAACCCAGATTTTTCTATGTTCGATTGTATAGCTTCAAGAGTTTTAACTTAAGCTTTATTGAGAGTACGGATAAGTCTATGTGTTATTCAAATATATGTATAGGTTATCTTTCTTATTTTTAGTACTTACATATACATTTCATATTTTAAATAAATAAAAGTACATGATATGGTTATGTAAGAGCTCAGTAGTCTTTTATTAAGAATAATAGGTATAGATCTCTTCAAATAAATGATTTCATAAAAATGTATGCAAGATTTCTTGGCCTGCATTCGTGATTTCAGAACTTTTCTCGTGAATGCTTTTACATTCGTAATTTAAGGAATATAGACTTTAATATTATGAACACTTTTTGAAAACTTTAAATTGAGTCACTTGAAATGCCTTCAATGAAGAGTTTAAAAAATACCGGGAGACCCATACGACAAAAAAAGAGTCGGAAGGCGTGAAACGGAGACTTGTTGCACCATTTTCTAATAACATCTGACCCTTTGATTTCGAATATTAGTTACAAAATAACGAAAAAAACGTTCTAATGAACAGAAAGTTTCTATAAGCATTGGTACTTTTACTTTAAAGTATACCACCTTATTACTGACATATCAGAGCAGCGATTTACTCGTATTAACGTATACAGTGGAACTCCACTTATTCGTTGCCTGAGTTGTGCGTTTCCCTCAGTTATACGTTTCAACTCAGCATTCCCGGTCGTTTGCCATTAAAAATTAGCTGAGTTATACGTTCTTGAGTCATATGTTTCCCTCAGTTATACGCTAGGTTTTTGAGTTTCCGGATAAAATTTTATGTCACTTTTACGTTTTGATGAAAATAATTTCAGAAATTTTGCTACACCTTGCCTTCCGTCTTTGTCGACTGACGGCGAGTCTGATTGTGATGATCCCACTCAGAACAATCATTCGATACGGAGCCCCTCTGAGGGCTTTTGACATAGTAAAGCAGTTCGTCAGGAGTTGAAGCAATAACTATAAAGCGGCTGCATTATTAATAGAAATGCAAAGTTTACAGTTCAGTGTCGGTTTTGGAGAAACGAATATTTTCAATAAAATTTCAATAAAATTTAGGAAACTGCTGAAATGTCTTTCTATAAATGATTTACACGTCAAGGCGATTCCGGTGATTTCTTTTGAGTACTCTACATGTGTAAAAAAATTTTTTAATAAAGCTTTTATGATAAAATAACTTCATGTCTACTTTTCTTATGTACCTTTATTTTTTACTCTGTTACATTTCCGCGAATTTATGTCAAGGGTGTAGTAATACATACAAAACTTCAGTTTTCGATATAAAAGGCAAATTTTCATGATATATTTTTAAAAATGATTCGTGTGGATCATAAGTTGAGTTGTACATTTTACTGAGTTCTGCGTTTCGTTGTCCAGTCCCGAGCAAAACGTATAACTGGAGTTCCACTGTATTTAATATTTTGGGAGACTTTGCCCTTTTCTCCATTTTCATATTAGGATAGGGGAGTACACAGTAAGACATGGTACACAGTGAGACAGCAGCCATTTTGACATATAGTTATAACTTTTTCTCCTAGCTGGAACACACACTGAACCACCTCATCTTATGCGACAGTGGACGTAGTTTCGGCACTTCGGTTACTCGTCCAACAAAATAGTAAGTAATTATTTATTTTACAGGGGTTAAAGCTACATAAACGTCCATTTTAAGTTTATTTCTTTCATTATAGCATATATTTACTTAACCAAACTTAGTTATATCTAATGATAGACTATGTCGGCAAAACGACACAAGCATTCAAAGCTGTGAAATTGATGATGAAACAGATATGGCATCCATTTTGTTACAACGTAACGAAAGTACACAGTGAGGCACACAGTTGTGGTACACAGTGAGACGTGCCTCGTTGTGTATCTACTATGCTGTTCTGATGTAAAAAAAGTTATTTATTAATAAAAGAAGGGTTTTCTTTTCTCTCTTTCTCTGTCTGTGTGTGTGTGTGGGGGGGGGGGGGTGCGATGGCTAGTGAAATCTACTAAACGTAAAAGGCTGAAAATTTGCATGAAGGAAGCCCAATGTCTGCCATTGTTCACCCGAGGCTCATATTTAAAAAAATTTTTAAATCTAAAAATATTAATTAGAAGTCATAAACTGCAGAAAATTATTGATAGACTGTAAAAATGTATAATTTATGAAAATATATACATTGTCTCACTGTGTACCACTTGTGGTGCACAGTGAGACAATTTTCGATACTCCGTTATTCTGCTCTGTGCTTTTATAAATAACTTTTTTAAATCCATTTATACATTAATGTGTAGCGTATTTGTGTAGCTTAAAGGTGCAGCAGAATTTTTTTTCAAAAGAATAAAAATCGTTGCCATTCGTTAAGTAATAATAATTTTCGTCTCACTGTGTACTACCCTCCCCTAATGTTTGTAAAACCCAAAATATATTAAATTTAATTTCGCATTTTAATGTTAAATTAATTTTTATATCCCTTCATCCTACAAAATTCTTACAATATAAATTACTCTAAAAAATATATTTGTCTAGAGACAACATTAAACTGCTTAAGTTATATAATTTAGAATTTTCAGAAACCGTTAATTCTGTATGTGTGGTTCATTATGTAAAACAATACGTAAAATTCAAACAAAATGTAGCAAAAAAAATTATATATCGGAAACCGATTCAAAAGTTTCATGACAAATTTTTAAATTATGAGCGTTATTATGAACATCCTCGAATACATGCGAATAACTGGGGTTAATTATATCGACCAACGTTCCGTATTCGAAGTGAAGTATTTGCGAAATAAAATTTGACAGTCAGATTTTAATATATTGGATGCATTATTTTCTCGCCTGTTCGTTATTTTAGCATTTCTATCATCCACATTGATAAGTTAAGTGTGATTAACTTTAATACTTTAAGCGCATTTCGAAAATTCTAAATTAAGTTACTTGAAATATCTTAAATCCAAACATATATTTTTCTTTTCCTTCTCGTTCAACGATGGTTTTCAAATTTAAATAGAGTATAACAATGCTCAAATCTTTTATCAAACCCAGATTTTTATCCGTTTCTTCGGATACCTTCAAGAGCTTTAACTTACGCTTTATTGAGAATACGGATAAATCTATGTCTTATTCAAACATATGTCTAGGTTATCTTTCTTATTTTTAGTACTTACATAGAGATTTCATATTTTAAACAAATAAGATTACATGATATGGTTGTATAAGAACTCAGTAGTCGTTTATTAAGAAAAATAGATATAGCTAAATAAATGATTTGATAAAAATGTATACACGATTTCTTAGCCCGCATTCGTGATTTCAGAACTTTTCTCATGCATGCTTTTAACAATCGTAATTTAAGAAATATTGACTTTAAATTTTTTAACGTTTCTTGAAAAGTTTTCGGTTCTTGAATTGTGTTACTTGAAACGCCTTAAATCTATGCATCTATTCTCTGCTTCTTTTCGTTCAGCATTTTCTTTTCTATAAGATAAATAAAATACTGATGTAACAATGGACAAATTTTCAATCAAAAACAGCGTTTTATTTTTCGTTTTTATGGTTCCGTACTTAAAAAGTAAAAACGGAACCATTGTAAGATCACTCCTGTGTCTGTCTGTCCGTCTGTCACAGCCATATTACTCGTAAACTATAGAAGGTGGAACGTTCAAATTGGGGAAATAATAAAGACTATTAACCCAAATATTTACAGATTATTAAACATTCACAAATATATTTAGGGAAAATGTAGAGAGGCTTATTAAGTTACTTGAAAAAAAAAATCTTTTCTTTATATATCACGTGGGATATCGCGTGAAAGCTTTCGTAACGCTGAACTCAAAAATACGTTTCTTTTAATTTTAGGTATATTTTCAGAGATAGCGTTGAAAATGTAGTGCAGAAATATGTCCCCCCCCCCATCTATTTTCGAAAGTACTGGAACTAAAATTATGAAAAAAATTAGAGGTAGCAGACGTTAATTTAAACCTTGCAAGAAAATTAGAGATTACCATGGTTTATATAGTTTTTTGGAAAAGAGCATTTTTCTGTTACACTGCGGGTATTCTTCAAAGGAGTCGAGGAGCTATGTTGGTACCTATCGCATCAGAAGTATAAAAGCATTGTTGATAACGATTTTCGAAAAAAAATCGTCGATAATTAGCCGAGATATTAACCGTTAAAGACACGGACGGTTTGGACATACATAATGACAGGGGCGACGTACTCTATGTACCATCGGCTTTGAAAGCCTAGGTAACAACTTTTAATGATATATATGTGTAATGCAATGCCCAGTAGCAATAAAAGCAAGTAGAATAAAAGAAATAAACATCAAATTGTTAAAAACAGTAATTTAATTAGAATTAATCACTTAAAAAATATGGGATTTGCGACTAGTTTGCATTGAGGGGATCTCTCAATACGCCTCCCGTGTCTAAAAGTTGATTAAAAACCTATCTGGAAAAATGCGGCACGGACAAAGGCAGAGTTGCAACTTTGCGGCCTCCTTTCGAAGCCGTTTGTACTACGCCATGTTTAAACTTTGAATAAGTGTTTTGTTTTAGCTACACTTTAAAAAGTAAAAGATTATTACTACGCTGAATTTAGTTTTATGAAATGCCAAATGAAGTTTAAATATGCAGCATACTTTTATTGTCAGTACGGAATTAAGTTCATCATAAACAGATTAAGATAAGATTAAAAAAAAGAGTTATACAGAATAGCAATATTTGATATTTTTTAGGCTTCTTATCTCTCTGAACGTTTATGGTATACCTATTCATACTTTTCTAATATATACAGCTATACCCAACCCTACCTTGTAATTTTTTTTACAAAGTCTTATTATTCTTTTAAATAATACAGTTAATAATTTATATATTTATTGTACAGAATCCTACGAGCGCGAGTAATACTCGCACTTGACAGTTTATTTACTTTCTTCTATCTTTTTATTTACTTTCTTCTATCTTTACAAGAAGAAAGTATTGGATTCGTCAAATTTTCCCTGTGACTCTGTCTGTATGTATGTGATACAAATTTTGTGTTCGCACTACCTCTAGAACTAACGCGCGGAATTAAAAAATATATATATATTCAGTTTGTCCCTGATTTAGATTAGTGGTGATTAGTTTTTGGTGTAAGGCGCGGCTGTGCTGCATTTTTCACGATTTTCGCAGCAACTCTATCTCAAGAAGTAATGCGCGGATTTCCATCAAGCTTCAGCATCAGTTAGATATTGACACAAGTTGTTGCTGATTAGGTTTTGGTGTAAATCGTTCAACAGAGGGCGCTGCTGTACTGCATTTTGCAGGATTTACACGATTTTAATGATAGTCATATCTCAAGCACTAACGTACGGAATTTCATATCTTTAAAATCTTCATGATGGACATAGATTGCCATTTAATTTTGGCACTGTGATAGCGAATTTTGAAGTATTAACATGTATGAGAATGGAGAAAGTTTTTGGATTGGCGCATCCGACTAGTTTTTGATTCCTTCAATAATTTGAACTTAATATTTATTAAAAGTATAGATAAATGTTTTTTTTATCTAAGTTTTCTTACTCATTTTTAAGCAGATACAAAGTATTTGATATTTTAAACAAAGATGATCACTAGGTTTGGTTCAAAAGGATACACTGTAAAAAAAATATATATCTCTAAAGTTACTAAACTTTTTCGAGTAAACTGGATTTCTAGAACTTTCTAGGTAACGAGAATAACAAAAATTCATGTAACAGATACACATTTTCATCGTAAATAAAAAAATTTGAAGGTTACTAAGATTTTTTTTAGGAAACTGGGATACCTAGAACTTTTTATGTAATTACAACCCGGGTTACAGGTAAAATTTTAGTAAGATTATTGTAATTTTAGTAGATTCTTTTGTAAAGCTGCAGATTTCTGTACCCTTACAAAAACTAGTTTTGTAGATTTACATCTTTTTTTGTACAGTGTACAGATAAATTTTAGTAAGCATACAGATTTCCATAACTTTAGATCTGTAGAATTACAGTTTTTTTTTTTTTTTTTTTTTTTTTTTTTTTTTTTTTTTTTTTTTACAGTGTAGATATCATGTTAGATATAAAGCAAACGATTTTTAAAAATAGAGTAGTTGGCGTAGCAACACAATGTTGCTAGCATGCAGCCATTCGTACTAATTTGTACATTCAGATCGTTCAATTTTTAGAAAAAAAGAAATCTAATTTTATTCAAAAGTTTAGAAAATATTTATCATATTGGGTTTCTTTTTATTATTTCATATTATGAAAAAGAAATTACATTTATAAATGTAACAATGTAAATTAAATGAAAATTACTAAAATTCTATTTCGCAAGTCACGTTATCTCGATGCAATTGTAATGGAATGTCTTTTATAAGAAAATCGAGATATACGGGCAATAAAATTACATTGACCGAGATTTAAGATGAAAACTTGATTTTGTAGTGTGTTTTCTTACGGTTTGGGCGAAAACTTTTAATTTTAGAGTACACCCTGTGAGTATGTTCAGAATCAATGTTCAAAACTCCATGTTTTATCCCATTCCATTCGTGTTCATTTTAAATAAATTCGGAAAGTTTTATTTCACACAGACAATAATATCGAAATCATTTAGCTTTTTGGTAATATAATTAGTAAATGTTCAAGTAAGTCAGGTGAATATTCTTTACATTTTTGAAAAAGAGTGTGCAAAGTAACAATGATTAAATTGATTTACACAAACAAAGCAAAATTAAGTGTTTCTTCATCAGCTCAAAAAGAAGACGATATTCCATTATTTCCTTTTGTCTTTCTTCTTTTTCATCTTCAAAAAACGAAGGAAGTTTTTTGCTTTCGTTACAAAAAGGTAATTAAAAATTAACAAAGAAATTCATATCTCAGAAACTGATTCAACATTTAAAATCAACAGATTTATGATGACATCATCGGTTCCTGCGAATAACTGGTATTCATTTCATTGCCAGCGTTACATATTCTATGATGAATAGTTGAGAAATGACAATAAACAGAGAAATTTTAATTTAATATTAACTGCATGATTTTCTTGCATGTTTTTCTTTTCATAAGTTATAAGTTAAGCAAAATTGACTTTTAATATTTTGTATCGTTGCCGAAAATTTTAAAATAACTTAGTTGAAATATGTTAAATTCAAACATATATTTTTCTCATCTTTCTTGTTCCAGGTTTCTCTTCGAATTTAAACACAGTATAACAATGCACAAATCTTCTACCGAACAAAGTTTTTTCTCTCTTTCGGATAGCTTCAAGAGTTTTAACTTAAGCTTTATTGTGATAATGGATAAATCTGTCTTATTCAAACGTACAGTGGCGGTCAAAAGTTTCCGGCCAGCATAAAATTTTTCGTTAATTTGTAAGTATACCCATATGAAGAGGAATCTCAAAGTGATGCTTATACACTTTATTGACATAATAGACAGGAACTTATTTATGGAATAAAAAATAAATATTAATAAATTTAATTGACAAAATAAATTGCAAAAGAAAACGCATGCTCTCAAAAGTTTCCGGCCACCTTGGCAAGTTTGGAAAAAATAGTGTTAAAAGAGAAAATAACAGTGATCAATAAGATTTACAATTACTATTTTGTATTCATACATTTAGCAATAAGTACTGCGGCGCTAGAACGTGGCATCGATTCAATGAACGGTTGTAGATCGTCAATGTTAAGTTTTTTCCATGGTTCTTGCAATTTTTGTGAAAATGGTCCTGAATTGGAATATTTATAATTCCACACACGTTTTCAAGTTAGTTTAAAAGATTTTCTAGAGTATTCAGATCGGGTGATTGGGCTTTCCATATCAAAAGCGGAATTTTTTGTACAAAAGCCACTGCTTCACGAGCTTGCATATATGGTTTTGGTCGTTATCAGGATGAAACAAATAGTTGCGACCGCAATTTTTCCTCCAATAAGGCAGCAAAAGATCTCGCAAGATATCCTTATGCATTGCACTATTCATCTTGTCGTGGATTTCAAATAACGGACAGGCACAATTTCCAGAAAATGCTACCCACAGCATAACGTGTCCTCCGCCATGCTTCATTGTAGGAATAACATATCTCGAATGTTATGTTTTGTTTTAGATCATTGGTTGTAGTGTCTGTTATCACTCCCAAAAAGATTGAACGACGATTCGTCGGAAAATAGTACTTTTTTCCAGTTTTCACTTGACCAGTTTTTGTAATCCTTAGCAAACGACAGTCGGTCTTTTGCTTTTTTTTTTTGTTTTTACTTATGAAAGGTTTTTTTAACACCGACTATTCCATAAAAACCTACGTCACGTAAGCGTCTTGACACGGTAGACCGACTTATTTTTTAGCAATATTTTAAAACCGTAAATCGCGGGGAATTGCAGCGGCATTTTTATGCGGGTCATCAACTGCTTTTCTCCTGATAATTATGTCCACAAGAATAATCGTTTTCCAGGGTTCCCCGGACCGTGGCAAGTTCCGAAGGCCATGACCATCTTTATATATTTTTTAAAATATCGTTCACAGCAAATTTTCCGATCGAAATCTTCGTCGCAATCTCAAGAGAGGATTGTCCCTTTAGCGACTAATAAATTACTCATTTATGAAGAATAAATTGTTCAACTTTTTATTTTTTAATTTCAAATACGTTATTCACGTTGATTAATTAACAAACACTGCCAAAAATACTCTTTACCGATAGCAAAAACTAAAGAATGACGAATGGCCGGAAACTTTTGCTCACGCGAATTTCGAAGTCCTCCTCTTTGCATCAAGTATCTTCAGTATCCAATCAAAATGACCACGTGGTCACAGGTACTTTCCTTATTCCTAACTTTTGGAGCAATTGTGCTTCTTCTTCACTGAAACGTTCTGTCAAATAAATGAAAGAAACAAAGTGGACGAAAACTTTTGACCACCACTGTATATATAGCCCATATTTCTTATTTTTAGTACTTAGATGGATTTTTGATATTTTAAACACACAGGATTATATGATATGGTTATATAAGAGCTCGGTAGATTTTATTAAGAAGGATAGGTAAAGCTCTCTTCAAATAAATCCTTTTATAAAAAATTTATACAGGATTTCTTGACCCGCATTCGTGATTTCAGAACCTTTCTCTTGCATACTTTATACTCGTAATTTAAGAGAGATTGGCTTTATTTAATATTACGAATTCTTCTTGAAAACTCTGAATTGAGTTACTTTAAATATCTTAAATCCAAGCATCTATTATCTCTTTTTTTCTCATTCAATATTGATCTTTCGAATTTAAATACAGATATTACCATGCTCAAATCTTCTATCAAACATAGCTTTTTTTGGGATAGTTTAACTTAACATTTATTGAAAGTATAGATAAATATGTTTTATTTAAACCTATCTATCTTATTTTAATGGATGTTTGATACTTCGACTTTGAGATCGCCCGAAAATTCGGTTTCGTTTTCGGTCTGAAACCTAAGTTTGAGAAAATGCGAAAATTCGACCAGGCTGAAACTCGATCGAAACTTATTGTATTTCAAAATTCTCGTTTCTGCCTTCGGAAATTTTCAACATGACTCATTGATTTGAGCTGTATCGGCTCAAATGAGACACTCTTTATTGATTGCTATAAACTTCACTGTTTATAATGATCAGTCAGGACTGACGCAAGACCTGAGTGCAAATTATAACGCAAGCAATGCTAATATGACTAAACTTTGAAGATGCTCACGTGCTCATTAAAAGCTGCAGACTTAACTGCAACGGAAATTTTTTAGTTTGAAACCGCAGAAGTGTTTCGAATATTCTTTGTGAAAGTTTTAGTATAACAGATGATCATTTACAAAAAATCATTATAACAGATAGATAGAAATATATGTATACCTAAAACAATTTTTAATTAGATGAAATTCTCATAATTAGAAAATAATTATGTGTCATTGCTGAATAAATTACATTTTATATTATATGAAAATAAAAAGTTTAGATCAGAGGCACAGAGAGCCAATTTGAACCATATATATATATATATATATATATAACCATTAATTAAACATAACCTACCACCATCAAAAACCGTAATATTATGAATTAAAGCTGTAAGTATAAAAAAAATTCAGTTAATTTATTATAAGATTTATTATGGAAGAAAACGAAAAAAGTGGACACCGACAAATAATGGAAAAGCTTATATATTGAATTACGTTGTCAAGGGCACAGAATTCAATGATATAAGCAATATGGTGTTTTCTGTGAGAAAAATAAGCTAAAGCTAAAAATTATTTTCCTCTGTGCCCAAACAACCATTAAAATCAAGTGAATTGATTAAAAATGAAAACAGAATAGAAACAAATAATATGAAATGGAAGAATCAATAAAACCTATTTAAATATTTATAGGATATAAAATAGAATAGAAATAATAAACACCATACCGATTAATATTTCAGTATTTTACAAATATCCACGCGCACATGGCTACCAAAATATCATAAAGATCAAGGTGAATAAAACAGTTAAGAAATCACAGTAATTGATACCAAAGGATGCAGTTAATACATTTTTAAATAAATTTTGAAATACCATGTTAAATACATTTAATATAATATAAAATAAAATAAATAGAAAGTAATTACATTATTTAAAATGCACTATTAAATTAATTAATAACAGTTTAACAATATTGTCAAAATTTAGCTAAAAATTCCCCCTGGTGTAGTATATTATAACTGAAATGGAGCTAGAAAAATTAAAATTTAGAACATATCGTCAAAAGACAAATTTTGGTGCTGCCATCTAGTATTACTCTTATTATTCAAATGTCACAAGATAAACATTTGTAAGCATTTGAATGTAAATTTTTTTTTTTTTATAACAGCAAAACCAAACATATCCTTATATATAGATAATTATAAACCTAATATAAACCACACTATGATATATATATATATATATATATATATATATATATATATATATATATATATTATTTCAAAATTAATGTATATATATATATATATATATATATATATATACATATATATACGTATAATTAATAATTATGTATATTTAAGTACATGTTAATTACTTAAAATGATTTTTCTAAGTAAGTTTTCGTTTTCGTTTTCGGCCGAAAATAGGAAGATTACTTTAGAGAAGATTATTACTATTGTTGTACTGGCATGAAGTGAAGTGAATACTTTTAGGAGAAAGAGGACATATGGACACGTGACCAAAAGTAAAGTTTCTGAAGTACATCGCTACACAGTCTAATGTTGATCTACAATAAACTCAGCAATCCGTAATCCTGTTAGAAACTGATACTAAATCACTGACAAACAAATTGGACACAAATTCTTTGCATATCACTTTAATTAAGTTGAAAGGCCTTCTTCTGTAACACAGAGACAGAGTATTACTCCTGCAAAGGTGTGGAATTGACCCGTAAATTTAACACAACTTTTACAGCAGAGGTCTACAGCAAAAGTGATGGCAAGCAGAAGTCCATTTAGTTTCAAAAATATACAGACGTGTGAAAATTATTAGAATAATTGTGAAATTTACATTAAAATCTTGTTATATTAAAGAAATAATACATTTAAATATATTGACCCATTTAATATTTAGCGTACACCCTCTTGTTTTTTATTAATGATTCAATATGTCTTGGCATATTTTGTATGAGTTTTTGGCATTTAATTTGTATTTCTTTGTCATGATACCAAATTTGGATGAATTTTTCTAACAGAATATTCTTGTTTGTGATGTTGTATTTTTTTAATTTAATTAAAGAAAACATTTTCATGGCCTGGAAATAGTCCAGATATGAAACCCATAAAGAACCTTTGGGCCATTATAAAGAAAAAATTAAAGAAATACAACATCACAAACAAGACTAGTCTAATAGAAACACTCATCCAAATTTGGCACCATGACAACGAAATACAAATTAATTGCCAAAAACCCATATAAAGTATGCCAAGACAAGTATGCTATCATTTCTTTAATAAAATACAAGAGGATGCACACTAAATATTAAAGGTATCAATATTTTTTAAATATTTCTTTAATATAACAAGTTTTTATTGTAAATGTCACAATTATTCTAATAATTTTCACACGTCTGTATATAATATCCCCGCCATGGCGAGCTCAGAAAATGCCAAGTAAAACAAAGATATAAAATCCGTTATATGATAAGTCAATGAGAAAATTTAAGCATACATGACATAGAAGTGGGGGTCGCAATCTCGCCAAATTAATCTGTATTTTAATATTATAAAGACTATCTCGGCTGTCCCCAGCCAGACTGCAAAATGAAACAATATTTATGCTAAGAAAATGGATCTGTTATTGCACTTAGCGAAGTAATTTATGGTTTTGAAATAATTCACCGCATATGATCATCAAAACATAAATTATCGTTAAAATAAATTTCGGATCTTTAATTGTTAAATATATAATGTTTAAATTAAATTGCCATCTGAGAGAGAAAAAATAAACAGAAAAAAGAAGTATAACTGAAAATGATTTTTAAATGCGTACCGACTTCATTTTGCTACTTATATTTTATTTATTCTTATGGTCAGCGTTGCAGTCGTAAAAAAAGCAGAGAGTATACTGTAAAGGCAGAGGGTATACGCTGACGCCATGAATGTTAATACGCTATGCTTTTTTTTTTTTTTTTTGAGAAACAGAGGGTATACGGAGCTTCTTTAAAAAATCCAGAAGGTACACGGCGTATACCCCCGTATACCCTCCACTACACCCCTGCTTATGGTTGAAACAGACAGATATAAAATTAGCAGCTAAATTACATTTATTAAGAGAAAGGGGAAATAATTTAAATTGAAACGGCTTTTTCTTTAAAAGACAAGATATTTCATTTGAGAAAGGAATGAAAAATTAGAATATCTAACGTTAATATACAACCGCGTTATAATTACCGAAATTCGGTTTCGGTCGATCCTGACTTAGAATTGCCCTGAAATTCCGTTTGTCCGATCCTCCAACGTCGGCCCCATTTTGACCACATTAAACGATGTAAACATTTGAATGGTAATAAAAATAATTCATTTCGTTGAATAAATTGAATTCAGTTTTTCACGGAAATATCATTGTTTACAAACTTAATGCTAAAATAAACAACTTTTCCTTTAATTCGATAATTTTATTTAAAAAGCAACATAGGGACAATTTATCAAAAAGAATCTCTCAAATTGACAGAAAAAAACTGTCAATTTTGGCGCCAGTGGAAAACTGTTTAATTTACAGATAATGCTTATAATTTTTTATAGAAAACAGATTTTTTTCTGTAAAAATTACAAAATCCATATTTTTAACGGAAAAAAAAATATTTTTTTCTAAACAACAGTTTTTCTGCAAAAAATATATTTTTTTATGTAAAAATTACATGATTTTTCTACAGTGTAATAATAAGCTACTGAGGACAAATAAAATATGCTTAGATGTCTGTAAAAAATATAGATTTTTTCTGTAAAAATTACAAAATCCATATTTTTAACGGAAACATTTTTTTTTCTTAAAAACAGTTTTTTTTAATATAGTTTTTTTATGTAAAAATTAGAGAATTTTTCTACAGTGTAAGAATAAGCTACTGGGGACAAATAAAATATGCAAAAAATTTGACGCACCTTAATATTTTGCCTATTTTCAATTTAAAAATAACTGTTGATACATCCAATTTGAAACTCCAAGAAAAAAAGAACTCTAAAAATTTTAAAGTTAGCATATGTTTTTAAAAAAGTGGAAAAAAAAAACCTTTATTGAACGAATATTTTAGTTGATTATATTTCGTTAAAATACGAAAATTTCCGCTTTGATGTGGCCATTTTCTCCTAAAATATAGTAATTTTCCCCCAATCTAACAGAATTGAAATCCTTCAACCTAAAGAGACGTTTTCGTGAAATCACAGAGTTGTTTCGGCACTTTTCTAGGAAAATGACATACATTTTAATTAATTGATAGCAAGGAATTCACACGGATGAGTGGACGTGAAATTTCAAAAAAATATATTGTTCTCTCGGAGGGGGGGGGGGGGGGGGGCGGATTCGGAAGTGGTCTCTGAGGAGTATGTGAGCTAGATTCAAGGTGGAACGGATATAGCTCATGGAATCCTGAGTCCACTTTTCGGATAGTGTTTCTCATATTGAGAAAAAACAGTGAAGACAAATACTTCCCAGATAGCATTTTTAATTTGCAGAAAAATTTCAGCAGTCTTGCTTTGAAAACCTCCAAAGTTGCAGCAAGATCAACATGAAAAGACTGAAATTTCATAACAAGACTGCAGCAAGATATCGCAAACGCCGAAGTCACCACCCTTTAAATTTGCAGTTAACTTGTCGTGCAAGTTAAATTCATGCTGTATCAAATTTATTGCAAATTAACGGCAAACAAGTAATCAAAAATACTGCAAGGTAGTAATCTTTCCACTCCCCACTATCTATTTAACTGTTACACTCTAAGTTTAACCCCTTTCGGAGGGATCCATAGAACTTATCAGGTCTATTGATAGGAACACACCGTCAGAAGGTGCATGCATCGTTTTCATCACCATAAACAAGTTAAGGTAATGTTTGTACATTTCAATGCGAGCATTTTTTGGTGTTTGATAAGTATAGAGTTAAGAAAAAGCGGTGCCAACCGAATAAAATTTCTGTAATTTATGCGTATGTGCTGCTTGTCTATTTTCTCAACAGAGGGATTTTTGCTTTCGTCAGTTAAAGACAGTCTTGCCATCAGTTTCACAACAAACTACTCATGCAAATGGGAGATGGTATATCTTACGGGAAATTTGCTGCGAATTTCTTAATTGAAATTTGTGACGGCAACATAATGTCAGAAAAAAGCAAACTTGCTGTTAATGTTCATGCTATTCTGGGTTATTCGAACCATGTACCTTCCTACCTTCAGTGAACTCTTCAGCACTAATTGGAACTGCACTCTATTTATAGACTTTGACTTACATTTGTTATTAACAACTTATTTACTTTCGGTAGTTGCTTGATCCTGAGCGACCACTGATATTGCTACAAAACCACGTTAAATTTTTTAAGCATTATTTTTAAGTTAATTTGCGAAAGTCAGTATTTATTTTGAATAAAGTATTGATTTATTTTGAATAATACCTGTTACAAAAAATCCAAGTGACTCCACGCTACCCTGCACTTACACCCCACACACTCGGAATTTTACAGCCTTTAACCAAGTCGTGGGATGTGGCCAGTTGATTTAGGGAACAGAGCATTCATCCTCTGATGGCGAGTAGGGAGGTTCAAATCCCGAGTAAGGAAAGGCAACAAAAAACGGGTGTGATAATATGCAATAACTATTCCGTATAAACGTGCATCAGTGTACATAATTTATTATTATACAGATTTTTAAAAAATATTATGATATTGATCATACTTATTTGTAAAAACAGAAATTTTCCTTCTTCAACAGCAAAAAATTTTCATCTTGAAAACGGGGAAATGCCAAAACGGAATTATTTAAAAAAAAAAAAAAAAATAAAAATGGAGAATATACGACAACTTTGATGCCAGAAAAAATTTCCATTTTGTCACAGATTTTCTGTTTTTTTTAATGTGTGAAGGTCTCAAAGCAACCGCATCTAAATGTTTAAATATTTAAACATATACGAAAAATTTTAAGGAATATTAATTTATAACGAATTAATATTAACTAATTAATTAATTAATTATTAATATTAATTAATTAATTATTATTAATGAATTAATATATTTCAAATGAAAATCAAATTTCAAAGTAATTACTTAAGAGGCGCAAAGGCCAACACAGTGAAAAAGATTCCATGCCGGGACTCGAACCCGTGCCATCAGTATAGCACAATGACGTTCTATTGACTAAACCACATGGAACGATACCCAGCCTGGAAAATTTCTCACTATTATATGTTGGCAAGGCTACAAACGCAGCACAAGATGGAATATTTATCGTGAGCCACCGACATGGGGCAAACACGAAATTTAATTAAATCCAGCATCGATAGAAACTATATTGATACATGGAAATTACTCCAGAGAGAAACATTCACCTTGCATACAATATTTCGAATGAAAATCAAATTTCAAATTAATTGCTTACGGGTGTTCTCAAATACAAAAGGGCAACTGTCTGACATAAGTTTTAATTTATTTTTGTTTGAAAATGCATGAAAGTAGCTGGTGTTGTTGTTCAGAAACTAAGTCATCGAGCTGTTTTTTCCATTTTTTTGCAAACGCAATAGATCTTTCAGAAAAGAGTGTCAAAGTGGACGTTTTAAACCGAGTTTCCGCGCGAACGGAGAATAAGCACTTAAGAGCGGGCGAAAACGTGTTTGTCACGTGATACAAAACGCGTATAACTCAATAGGTAATTGATTGATCAAGAAATGGAAAAAACAGTTCGATTCCAAATCGCTTCCATGGCCAGGCTTTCCAATTTTATATCTTTCCGTTAAGAAATGAATTTGTAAATGTGTCAAAACGTTTTGCTCTTGTTGGGTAGAGCAGTTAAGAACAGCCTTAAGAGGCGCAAAGGCCAACATAGTGAAAAAGATTCCATGCCGGGACCCGAACCCGAGCCATCAGTATAGCGCACTGACGTTCTATCGACTAAACCACATGGAACGATACCCAGCCTGGAAATTTCTCACTATTATATATTGTCAAGGCTACAAACGCAGCACAAGATGGAATATTTATCGTGAGCCACCGACATGGGGCAAACACGAAATTTAATTAAATCTAGCGTCGATAGAAATTATATTAATACATGGAAATTATTCCAGAGAGATACATTCGCCTTGCATACGATATTTCAAATGAAAATCAAATTTCAAAGTAATTGCTTAAGAGGCGCAAAGGGTCAACATAGTGAAAAAGATTGCATGCCGGGACTCGACCCGGTCCATCGGTATAGGCACTGACGTTCTACCGACTAAACCACATGAAACGATACCCAGCCTGGAATTAGCAATTACTTTGAAATTTGATTTTCATTTGAAATATTGTATGCAAGGCGAATATTTCTCTCTGACATAATTTTCATGTATTAATATAATTAATATAGCTAATTATAACTTATAAAGAATTTTAAGGAATTAGAAATATTAATCAATACAGAAAAATAATTAACCTTATAAACCGAAAGGATTTTTCTCTAAGCAGGTTCTTAAATGCTGGATATATTCGTAAGAAAAGATAAAACTAAAAGTTAATCAAACCAAAATTTCAATGCTTGATTCTAATTTTAAATGAAAGCGCAAACATTTATTACACTAAATCTATATAATTGCTCATTTGTTATTATACGTTGTAAAAATAAAAATACGTGCTACTAACTTAGTTTTCTCAAAATGTACGATTTAACGAACTTTGAGTGGAAGAAAAGGGGAATTAATTAATTTGATCCTAGTTTCTCAAGATGGCGAATTAATTAACAGCATCTCTAGGGAAATTATTACCGCCACAGAATACTTCCATATTCTAATGAAACACGCAAGGAAAATTTCTGCCTTGAGCAAAGGTAATAATATATTTGCAATTGCTCTCATATATAAATGCAAGTACTTGTGTAAATGTTGGTAAGTACTTGTATGTATTTTATTTTTTTCGTCGCATGCATAATAGTATACGCGAAAGGACAATAGACTTTGAAAACAAATTTTTTATATTTCTAATGCTTACTTGAAATTTGACTAAGTTGTTAAGAACAGTCTAAAATACTTATGCCCAAAATTTTAAATTAAAGTATTAAAATTATTTTTAGTTGTTATATTTTTAATATTTTAATACGACAAAAAAATGACATATTTCAAAATGTTTCATGTGCGTTTCTTTTGTCTGAAATATGACAATGTGTCGATGTTGGTCATGAGGAACACTTTAGGCAGCTTAAACAGTCACATTTTTAATAAAGATGACACACAAAGTATATACAAATTCGCGAAAAAGCGCGTAATATGAATGGAATACACATATTTCTGGTGATCACATGAAAACTTCTCTAGGTGAGATACCTTTCGTACACGGGCCGAAACTCTACTAAAACCCGCGCAAACATAATTATATACACTCACTTAACTTCATGTTTGGAAAAATATCTCAGGATATTTTGCCGTAAGTGGCAACAGCACCATCTATATGCTATAAAAATATGGGAAGGCAGTCATTTTGTTACAACAATATTTATTTATGAGATTCTTTTCATATATTACAATGGAAGTTAGCATGAATTCTAAAAATTTACTGAATGTATAATAAGAAAAAATATATTTTATAATTGTGCTTTGTTTTTTTTCTAAAAAAATAGCTATATATTTCCACATGCACATAAATTTTACTGCAAAAATATCCCTGAAATGCAAATATCCATGCCAACATTTACTTATTATTGTATAGAGGATATACAATATAAATTTCAAAAGAATGTGATTATCAGCAATGCACATAGAATGTTTCAAAATTTAGAAATGTTCGAAATTTTCAATTTTGAGAAAACGCCATTTTAAATAAAAACTATTCTTTAAATATATAATTTTTTTACAAATTTAAAAACATATAGCACTGCGAAAAAGCGCCAGAAATAAAAACTTCTTTTTGCATCAGATGTATTTGAGCATTTAGAATCATAATTCACCAAATAAAATAAAATCGATTTCTTAGACGAATTTCGTGATTTCGAAAGTTCACTGTCTCTTTAAAAAGACCCTTAGAGAACTACATAGTTTATTTTTTCCCTTTATTACATTCCCAGGCGATCCAACCAGAGCTACCCTGATTAAATGTTTCCGATATATTGCGCGTTGTGGCTACGTAAATGAATATCGTTTTTTATTGAAAGCTCTAATAAATATTTTATTTTTAGTATATTTTCTTAAATGTTCCCGATATATTGGGCGGTGTGCTGCATAAATGAATATCGTTTTTAATTAAAAGCTGTAATAAATATTTTATTTTTTGTATATTTCCTTAAGTATTCCCAATATCTTGCGCGGTGTGCTACGTAAATGAATATCGTTTTAAATTAAAAGCTCTATTAATATTTTATTCTTAGTATATTTTCTTAAATATTCCCGATATATTGCACGGTGTGCTATGTAAATGAATATCGTTTTTAATTGAAAGCTCTAATAAATATTTTATTTTTAGTATTTTTCCTTAAGTGTTCCCGATATCTTGCGCGGTGTGCTACACAAAACAATATCTTTTTTAATTGAAAGATCTAATAAATATTTTATTTTTAGTATAATTTCTTAAATGTTCCCGATATATTGCGCGGTGTGCTACGTAAATGAATATCTTTTCTAATTGAAAGTTCTAAAAAATATTTTATTTTTAGTATATTTTCTTAAATGTTCCAGATATATTGCGCGGTGTGCTACGCAAATGAATATCTTTTTTAATTGAAAGCTGTATTAAATGAATAAATAAATAATGTAATATAATGTAATACCATAAATAATGTAAATAAATGTAATAAATGTTTTAGTTTTAGTATATTTTCTTAAGTTGCCCACATTGTTGAAAATTCTGTGCTGGGTTGAACCAACTTTTAGTACTGCAATAACTGCAAACATATTATGGTGAAATCTTGTTCCAATATTTGGAGCTGTGGTTCACCGAGGTCGAAAAGATGAGATGAGATTTCACCATCTTAACTTAACATGATTCATTTTGTAAAAATAGAATTTTTCAACCTACTTTTCACTCACTTCCTGACAGGCAAGAATTATAAAAGTTATGTACACAGGTGTGTTTCAAATAGCACTAACACATTTTAATATTTTTTAGAACTGAATTGTAAATTAATAAATTAATTTGGTACTTGTTAGTTATCCCGTCGACCAAATTACTGCCGCCAAATTGTAAGATTAAATGCCAATAATAGTTGATCGTAAATGTCACATTCACTTGACAACACGTGTTTATGTCTTCAAGTGATTTTTATTTCGACGTTTTATTTGTATTTTTTATAATGTTATACTAATTTATTTGTTCTTTCGTTATTTAAAATAAAAATTATGTCAATTTGTATAATTTGGCGGGTGGTTTGGAGATTTATACAATTTGGCGAAATTGGTCGACGGGATAACTAACAAGTACTATTAAGTTTGAGGCATTTTTCGGTTAGCCGGGCGCAGGTTTTAAGTTGCCAACTATTCTTTACATTTACAACTGTTTACATATAACAACGATTATACTCCGAACCACGGTCGCTAAAATACAGAGTGTTTTATAAAAGATGGGCAAATTTTTAAGAGGTGATAGTACGCATCCAAACAAGCAACTTTCTTCAAAGAATGCGTGGTCGGAATTAAAACGCAAAGGTACTAGAGGGCGCCGAAGGCGATGTTGTTATACGAGGCAAAAACACACAAAAAACGATTGAGTGACGAAAGCAAGTTTAATAACATGTGGTTACTATAATTGTTCAAAACCACGGCCGACAGTGTCTATGCATGCGATACAACGCTAAAGAAAGGATTTGCAAACTTTCTGAAAAACATCGGGCATATCACACATTTCCCCTGCAACAGCCGGAACTCTGTCGATGAGGTCTTCTGCAGATTCAATGGGGGTCTCGTGCATAAGAGTCTTCAGCTGTACTCACAAAAATAAATCCAGATATGAAAGAACTGGCGAGCGCGGTGACCAAGGTTCACTGTAAAAAAAATCCGACCAGTTTTCCTGTAGGAATTGGAAAAATAGTTGCCCTTATCGTACAGGAAAATTTTCCGACCCAGCTCGGAATAAAATCCGTAAAAAAAAGGAAATAGTCAATAAAATGGTATTTTACGGATTTTATTCCGAGCTGGGTCGGAAATTTTCTCGGTACGATAAGGGCAACTAATTTTCTTATTCCTACAGGAAAACTGGTCATATTTTTTTTACAGTGTACAGGACCACCTCGACTAATCCATCGGTTGGAAAATGTTAAATCCAGATACTTTCGCATGCCTTGTACATAATGGTGAAGTGTGATACATGTTATGAAGTGTGGTAAAGTGGTGAATTTCAGAACTGGTGAACTAAGAGTGACATACTAAGGGATGAAAAACTAAGTGATGAACAACAAAGTAGTGAACATCTAAGTGGTGAAGTGGTGAACTTCAACAACTAACGTTTCGTCATTCTTTCACGATCTGCATCCGACCGGAAGCGATAAAGAATCCCGTTTCACACAACTGTCAGTGTAAGCACTCAAATGTTTTATGATCTGGTAACAGCCAGTTGCACTGTAAAAAAAAAAAAAAAAAAAAAAAAAAAAAAAAAAAAAAAAAAAAAAAATACTCCCAGTTTACCGGTAGGAATCGGAAAAATAGTTGCCCTTATTGTACCGGAATAATTTCCGACCCAGCTCGGAATAAAATCCGTAAAAATAAGGTAATAGGCAGTAAAACGGTATTTTACGGATTTTATTCCGATTTTACGGATTTTATTCTGAGCTGGGTTGGAAATTATTCCGGTACGATAAGGGCAACTATTTTTCCGATTCCTATCGGATAACTGGCATTATTTTTTTTACAGTTTGGGAAACCACTCTCCGTACTATCGTTGAGCCTCTGAGCCATTCTCATTTGCAGTTCCGTAGATAAAATGCATATCAGCTTTTTCTCAATTAACGAATTCTCTGTTAGCTTTCGATACGTTCTTACCGCGGTTTACAATGGCTCACTCATATTCTGCGGCTTTTAAGTAATCGAGGTGAAATTTTGCATACACGTTCTTTTTATTATCACATTTGCATGCTATTAGTGTCGTGCTTCACCCGACAACATGCAACAGGAATGCAGCTTTAATTTTGCATGGATTTTCCAAATGCACCAGCACCTTTGCGTTTTATTTCCGACCATGCATTCTTTGATGAAAATTGTTTGTTTGGATGTGTACTACCACCTCTTAAAGTTTTCCCCCATCTTTTATGAAACACCTTGTTTATATGTTAAAAGCACTTTTATGTAATGTTGAAATGAATTGAACATTTTTAAAAATTCAACATTCTTTATTCCTAATAATCCATTTAAAATATATTGTAAGCATAAAATATATGTTTAATTCATTTAAAAATAATTCACTCATTAGAGATTTTAGAGTTAGTAGAAAAGGCGAACATTCATTCCAGTAAATCTATTTAGTCGCACATTTGTGTTTATACATTTTTAAAATAAAATTTCGTGCCACTAATCCGGGATTTTGAAAACGCATAATTGAACAAATTTTGAAAAAGAAATAGAGCGGTGGGGGGGGGGGGGGGGGGGTAGCAATATTTTCCGAGTAGTTAATCAAGACGGCGAAATAATTAACAGGATCTGCAGCGAAATAATTACCTCCGTAGAAAACTTTTTCATTTTCTAATGAAGCACTCAAGGAAAAATTCTGTCTTCAGTAAAGCAAATAATACGGTAGCAAGTGCTCGCGTATATATATATGAAAGTACATGCATAAATGTTAGTAAGTACTTGTACATATTTAACTTGAAATTAAACTTTTATTGTGTTTTCATGAGTAAGGAAAATCAGCGTAATAATTTCTTCTTGGGGAAATAATGGATCATGGCGTATTTTGTATTGCTGCATGTAAGGTTATCAAAAGTAATTTACCGAGTGTCGATCAAATTTGTACAGTTGATATATTATTTGGTATAAATAAAAAACTGTCAGTCAACTGGTACACCAATAGGGAGTGTTGCCATAGCAACATTTTACATTTCGCTACAAACATAAAATGAATGGGAACTCGATTACTTATGTTACTCCGACTCGGAGATATCACCAGTGATTGGGATGCCATTCATTTCACATTGCGGCGGAGGGCCATGACAAACCCCTCCCCCGCTGGTTCACCAGCTCACTGGCAGTTTCGTTATCTATAGCATCTAACCTATGATATATAACAAAATCATCGACGCTAAAATTTGTTGAAAAATCTGACGCTGCCTTCCGGACTGTAAAGGTGTGTTTATATGCTTTGTTTTTTTTCCAAAAACTCCCGATAAAAGTCGTAAATTACTTCCCTGTCATTTCTTTTCCAACCATTTTATGGTCATCAACAAAAAGAAGCGACAGATATAAACATGCCAACGACCTTCCTCTCTGACCACTAGACTCCCGACATAAGTCATAAAATATGAAAGGAAGCGCCTGACCACATGAAATGTCTCGACGAAAAGAAATGTAGTATGTTTTAACCTTAAGTATTTGATGAAGATTGATATACATTTAAAAATATTTTTTCTTGCATGCGGGAAATAAGTATGGAAGGATAAGCGATTTAAAAACATATGTTCTGTCATACTTGGAGAAACATCTGTAATCGGGATATCATTTTTTTTTAGCTTTGCTGCGGCTGTGCGACATTATCACACGTATTTTCAAATAACCGGCATCCTCCCATGACGTCGATATGCTCCGTTTGGTGGCTAGTTCCAAGTAGCGATGATATGCAGTTACCTTGTGACGTGTGATTCAAAATCTTGAAGTGACGTCACATGAGAGTTATAATGTGACAATTTCAAAACAGCACATTTTATCACTGTTTGTGACATATCACATTGACTTTTTGTGCTATTAGGAGTGTAAAGTGGACATGTCTTTGTTTGACTAGGAGAAAACATTCTGTAATTCCTTAAAATGGAAGTTATAATCACATATTCTCGGTAAAGATGCCTTTTTCCAATAGATTTATCATCTCCTTATGTTTCACCATTATTTATGAAACATTCTACATTTTTTCTCCATAAGCTTCTTCTACTATACATATAGGAAAAATAAAACATTCTTTGATATTTCTCTTTAAAGGGTTTCCGTATTTCTGAAATGCACGTATATACATTCAGAAATTTCCAGACTTCAATATGTCTAACAGAGATAAAAAGAAATTGGAGATTTCCTTTTTACAATATAATCTCTTTGTTCTTCGAAATGCGTTTAAAATTCTTTTACTTCGCTTTTCGATCCAAAAATTTCTGGCTTAGAATACTTTGAAAAGAGTTACTGAGAAACTGAATATGTTGAATTTTAATAAAGACCCTTTGTTCCCTCGCATCTTTTATACAGCAATTAAAAGCACTTAAGTAATTTCTTATGCACTTAATTGAATCTGAAAAGTAATTTTCAGATTTGTCAGAAAAATGTTTCATGTGCTATATTCATTTCTTTAACATGAATTTATGATACTCAGATTTGAGTTTCTGGAAACAATAATTGCCAATTCAAGCTAAATTTCAATTGTAAAGGAATTAGTCAAGCTCTTAAGAGCCTACACTAGTAAAGCGAAGAAATTCGCAACTGATGTTAAACCTATAGGAGCGTTCTTTAAAATTTATCGCTTACGTTATAATATTTGTAAATAATTTTTTCTGCATAAGATGGCTGAGGTTCGATCTCTAACCGGGCTAATTTTTACTTTTTACCTTTTGGGTGGGGAATTTTTTTAAAGTTACTTTCACTTCTGGAACCGATTCTAAAAATGAAAATAGCCTAAAGGGAAAAAAATTGACTAAAATCGAAAAAGTACAAATTAACAACGTTAGAGATCAACCTCAGCTATCCTAAGCAAAAACATTTAAAAATATTAAAATGCAAGCGAGAAATTTGAAAAGAACTTTCGCATAGATTTAACATTAGCTTGTAAATTTCTTAGCCTAACTAGTGTAGCCATCACTTAAAACTCAGATTTCCATACTAGGGTTTTGGCAGCGATAGCAACAGATTTTGATTTTTAGGGTTTCGTTCATCTGACGAAACCCTATTCGTCTCTCTCCTTTGTTTGTCTGTCTGTCTGTCACAGAGCCCGTTCTCAGAAACTATATATATGTTGGAGACTTGAAATTTTGGATTCTTATAGCTGAACACCTCACATCAAACGACAAATCATAAAATTTTGAAAAAGTCTTATATTACCCCTCTGGGCTCTAACATGTGTATTTTAAGCAGTTTTTCTAACTTAGCCCCTAATTAAGTTGGAAATGTGAAATTTTGCATACTTATAGTAGAACACTTACGATCACACGAAAAATCATAAAATTTTCATAAACTCTTATATTATTTACCCCTCCGGGCTCTAACTTCTGTATTTTTAACAATTTTTATAACCTCCACACTTTTCACCCGGGGTGCACTCTTCTAACTTTTGCTGACACTCCTTTGACCACTCTTTCATATTATGCACATTAGCCGTACGTATTTTAGTTCCAATTTTTGCTGCCAGGGGGCGCCTACCTATCTCGGGTGCTATGGGCCCTATCCCCTCGACTAATATATCTACGGATAGTTTGTGAAACGAAGTTTCGTTCGGATACAGGTTTCTTTAGAATAGAGTACGCCCACTGGTTTCGAAATATGGAACTAACAGATTTTTTAAAGAATAAAGTATTTTGAAATGAATATTAAACGAAACCTTTTGTGCGACCTGTGATCACACTTACCTACTTGTTACAGATAACTTGGGGTAGCTATTTTGCAAGAACATTGTTTATGTAAAAATGTTTATGTAGAATGCGATATCGTCGGTACTATGTCAAACTATCCAATGTGAAAAAAACCACTTTTGAGGAGGGCAAAAAAAAACTGTTTTAATTGTGAATTTAAAATCAGCGCCAAGCAGCTGTAAACAATTATATTTTTCGTGTGCTGTTTTATATCCTATTTAAGCATGCTATTGAGATAAATCATTTGAATAATTTTACTCACCAAAATGTCATATTGGATAGTTAGATATGGTATGCTTATTTGTACGTTTTCAGCTTCGTTGAACTTTTTCAGCTTCAAACTATCCAATATGCCACATTGGATAGTTTGACTTGTAAAAATTTTGTGCTTATCCCAGATTGGCTGTTTCATAATAGCAAATGTGTCGTATTCAATAGTTTAATTTGCAAAAATTTTGGTATTTACATATTCAACATAAAACTCTTAAGAATTTTCTTTAATAATTTTAATAACGAATATACAGTAAATTAATAAAGAAAAAACTTATTTTTAAACATTCTGTTAATTTTATGAAAGATAAAAAAAACAAAAATATCTCAAATAATGGGGTGGGCAACAACAGGCACTTCATACCCGTAATTATAAATAGTAATATTCGCACTATTTATTCTAAGAAACTCATGCCCCGCTTTCTACCACTATTTTCGAATATAAATCTTTGATTTATTTAATCCTCCATTAAAAAAAGTTGGAACAAATAACTGTGAATAAAATTTAGAAGAAATTTATAATAAAGCTCTTTTAATACAATAATTGCAAATGTTCTCCAGAACGTGGGAAATGATAAAGGGGTAATCCCCCTTTTTCAAGACTTTCTTGATCGACTTTTGGTTTTCTTTTCTGTCGTCTCACCGTGCTCTAACTCTGGTAAATATACTCGGATTGCCATATAACTTATTTATGTTTTTGACGTTTATTATGGCACGTCTGGTACTGAAAACGGAGCGTGTAGAATTTATAGGCCCTTTACAAAGACACTCAAAAGAATCCTGTTATATTACGCTTAATGGGAAAAGAAACGTTTGTGGTTTATTTTAATTATGTTACACTGCTTCAAACATAATGAAATTTATATACACTATTGAGGTGCAAAGCAACATGACTACTTTAGAATATAACGTGTACAACAGTTATCGTTCATGTACAGGGACACACAAATGATTTCGGTTAAAGTGCAGTCTATTAGCAATAATTGCTGGAAATGCGTTTTATATTATGATATGCGTTTTAAAAGTATGTGTACACTACGAAGTATGTATAAATTCTATAGATTGTACACGACTAGCTAAAATAATTCGTTAGCATTACTAAGTATGATTCTGAACTGCTTAAACATAGCTTTTAACTGTGTTATACACCATTTCAAAGCTGAACTGTAAAAAAAACACTGTAAATTTGCCAGCACAAACTCGATCACAGTGAATGTGCTGTATCTTTCTTTGGTTTCCTGATTATATAAACATGAAAAGTACAGTAGTTGCGTAAAATTAGCAGCACAATGTGCTGGCAATTTTACGCAACTACTGTATTTTTCATGTTTATATAATCAGGAAACCAAAGAAAGATACAGCACATTCACTGTGATCAAGTTTGTGCGCGAGATGAACAATACTTTGTACTGTAAAAATGTCGTTTTTTTTTTTTTACAGTGTAGTTAGTATTGATGGCAAAAAAGCCGCCTCTGCTCTGTACAGTAAATTACGCGCGCTAATACTTAGATAAATAAATAAATATTATTTTGTTTCTGGCCATGAAAATACATTTAAATATAATAATAATATAAATAATTTCTTACCTTTATCTTTATTCAGCAGCAGCAATCTTCTTATCGCAGCTTGACACATTTTAAATGCGGTGGGCACGAGTTATCCATATCGCACAAAATCCTATAGTGTTGAAAAGTGGAAAGAAAAGTGGATGTTTAATATTTTATCTTATTTATAAATGATTCCACTCTTGACACCTTTTCTTTGGTTTAAGAAATTATATTAGTATAACTTTAAATTTACATTTTGGTTAACACTTTACATAACGCTGCTTTTTGCAGCAACAATTTTAATCCCTTTTGATTGAGATAAACAGAGCAACTAACTTAATAATAAAAAAGTTTTTCTTGAGTCATTTAGAGTTCTATTTGATGACGATGATGTTGACGTCACACAGCTGCATCATGCGTGGGTTGATATATGAACAAATTTCACAAACATATTTCACATATTAATATCATTATTTATTTGTAATTGTATAACTTGAGTAGGATAATTTAGCTAAAATAGAAAAGTTTGTTTATTACGGAATGATTTATTATTACTTAATGTATATATTTACGTGTTCAAATGTTTGTATTTTTGGATGGTTTCCTGTTTTGAAATCAGTTAATGATATCTGAGATGATTACGAATTGATTTACTGCTACTAAATAAGTTCATTTAAGTATCAATGTTTTTGTGTCCTTGAAAATTATTACTTGTTTAATGTTTCGAAAGTAGTTTACTGTCCATATCTGAGAGGGTTATAAATGCATCAAGTATATGACATGTTTGTGAAATATAAGTAAAATCATATACAGGGCCATGCAAAAAACTTCAAACATGGACAATTATGGATGATAATTTCTGGAAGTATCATTTTAGTAGTTTTAAGTGTCTTTTAGCTTGCAATAAATTTTTCGCTTATTATGCGGCATGTAAAAAAATCTGTTGGTAATATATAGGGTTGTACAAAATAATTGAGTTCTTCTCCTATATTGGTAGAAATTATTGAATGTGAATTTTCATCCTATTATACTTTTTAACTCTTTCCAACAAGGTTGAAAAGTGTTTATGAATTCGGTTTGTCTGTCCGCGCTCTAACACACTCGGATTTTCATGCAATTAAAAAATGTTAAGGTTGCTTACAATGGCATGTTCGGTATTGCATATGAAGTGTGTAACACCAATAGTTCATTAACCCTTTATGTACTGAATTATGAATTCATGAAAATTTTATCTTCTAAAGCATTTTCCGTGAATTGTTTAAAGTACATTAGAAGATTTACATAATCATTTAATGAATTTTAGAAGGAGTTTACAAGGATTGAAGGATTTAATAGGATTAATTAAATTTGGGATTATAGGGATTTTGTGCAAGATTTATAACACCACTCAAATCTTTTATTTTAAATATTTTTCTTAGTATTTTGTAGAATTATGAAATGTACAAATATAATGTTCTTACAATAGAAATATAGAACTATTTCCGAAATGAAAAATTCCCCCCCCCCCCCCAACGCCAAGAAAGCTGAAAAGATGCAAAGGTAAAAGAAATCATCCTTATAAAAATATTTGTGTTTTGTGTAACGCATAATGCTTTTGGAAGAAGATAAATTAATGTATCTATAACTCATTCTAAACTGTATTACAACTAATCGATGGATCAATCGAATTTCATAACAACTTATTTTAATGGTACTTATAAGTACCGTCAGTAGATAAAGGGTTAAAGGGGTACTCAAAAGATTTTCATTACATTATGATGGGGAAAAATCGTTCGGAGTGTATTTTAATGACATTACTCTATTTCAAATGCATTAAAACTCAAATAAATCCCTGAATTTCAGTACAAGAAGATTACGACAGAATAGGGCATGCATTCATAGCATTTATTGTTCATTCACAGGGACGCACAAAAGAAATGGGTTACTGAACTGTCTTTGAGAAATAATTGCTGTAAGTGCGTTTTTGAATTTCGGTAGGCTCTTTTAAATTTAACTATTTTTTTGCATGTTGCATAAAAATTCTATACCTCGTATACAGGGCTGCAGAAAAGAATTCACTAAAAAACAATTACCGTCCATAGACAGAAAAAGTACTAAAATCAGTTTGTGAAGCCCTGTAAATGATCTATAGATTTGTATATAATCTAGATAGTATGCGACAGTTTAGTTTATTTAGAAAACGTGTAACGCAATTTACACTATCAACCTTCAGAAATTTCCGCCAATAAACGGAAATATACTCAAACTTCTTGTATAGCCCTGTATATTATCTACAGATTTTTATACATGTTACGTAGTATGGTAAAATTTAATTGAGGCAAAAATTGTTATAAACACACTTCCAGAAATTACCAGTTATAGCCGGCGATGTTTTCAGTTCCTTGAGTAGCCCTGCATATTAGGAATTTCTACTAACGTATAAAAGCATAACATATAACATATAACATATAATATAACATATTTCTACTAACATATAGTAAAAAGATATAAAAGACCGAAATTGCATAAAAACCTCCTTTAAGAAATTCAAGCCCATTCAAAGTAATGCTTACAAATTCTTTTGTATAGCACTGTATATGATCTATAGAATTTATACGCACAGTGTAATATTCAAACAGTTAAAAACTCATACTATAACTTAAAATGCCCTTCAAATAAATTCGCTAATACACAGCAGCGTAACCGAACTTTTTGTGTGTCCCTGTAAATTAACGATAACTATCATACATGTCATATTCTACAATAAGCAACTTGTAATGCAAAGCAATTACGGATGTCAATTTCACTTTGTTTGGAATATTTTAACATCATTAAATATGCTTCAAACATTTTTTTTTTTTTTTTTTTTTTTTTTTACTGTAAATCGTTATACAACAAAATTTTTTTTGTATGAACCTGTAAATTATAATAAATGTCTTGCCCACCATATTCTGCATGAAACATGTTTTAATACACTTGATAAATCCATATTAATGTTTTAAATATCGTAACACCATTAAAAGACACCGCTCTTGCTATTGAGTGTTTTCATATTGGATAGTTTGACATGGTACGGATGCTTAAGAAAAGAATAATATCCAAACATTTGCCGCAAAAGATCGAAATATGCCATATTGGACAGTTTCACTTTGTAAATTTTAGAAAAAGTGCATGTTGGATACTTTAAAATGGTCATTTTATAAGTTTCTAAGCAAGCTATCGACGTGACGATTTTGATTCGTACGTATCATGCACAGTACTACAAAATGTCACAAAATATGAAAAATGCATTTTTTCACATTGGATAGTTTGACATGGTAGCGACGATATGTTCTTTTAAATGAGGACGATCACCTCTTGCCCTCAAGGACCACATTTATAAATTCTTAAGGGGACCTTCTACATTAGGAGACCAAAAAAAAAAAGCCCTTTTTTATGATTTTTTTGTAAGAAAACTACATGATGGATCTTTTTTAAATTTTAACAGTCTATTGTACATATCTTAAGGTATACACAACAATTTTTTTATTAGATTTTGCTGTTTCTACTCTAAGTTATAAACAAATATATTCAACCACATTTTTTGACACGGTGGGCAAGATTAAAAAAAGTCTTTCTTTAATTAAAGATTATTTAATTGCCTTCGATATCAATCGATGTTCAACTGCTTTGGAAAGTTTCGTCTGGACGGTGGGCATAAAAATAAATTTTTTTCGTAAACTTCGTGAATATAGCTTCTAGTTAAATTAAAGGAACCATAAATTTATTTTAAAAAATTATGTAATGGCTGACTTTAAAAAAAAAAATTGTTAAAAAAATTCGTTTTTATTTGTTAATAACTTTTTTTTATAATTTTATTAAAAGCTTTAATTCATATCGAAGGCAATTAAATAATTTTTAATTAAAGAAAGACTTTTTTTAATCTTGCCCACCGTGTCAAAAAATGTGGTTCAACATATTTGTTTATAACTTAGAGTAGAAGCAACAAACTCTAATAAAACAATTCTTGTGTATACCTTAAGATATGTACAATAAGCTGTAAAAATTTCAAAAAGATCCATCATGCAGTTTTCTTACAAAAAAAAATCATAAGAAAGTGCTTTTTTTGTCTCCTAATGTAGAAGGTCCCCTTAAGTTTCGCGAGTCGCCAATAATTATGTTAAATAGCATACACAAAAAATGTATACACGCCTAAATAATTTTTAATAACCTTAATAAAGGGGACATCTGTGCTCTACAGACTTGGTTTCCTCGCCTGGTTAGTACCTCTTAAGCAGTAAAGACCATCAGTAGCGCGTTGTATATTAGGCTCTGCGAAACTACATAATTCTCTCTCTGTATCGCTTTCTTTTGTTTTTTTAGGTAGATTTCGTAAGAAATACTACCTATTGCAGTCGTTACCATGGTGCGACTTTTGAAAAATTCCTTCATAACTTTTCATTATAGGATACCAGGAACCCAAAACCACCACCACCTAAAAAGTTTATATATATATATATACACAATATACACTGCTCAAAACAATTAAAGGATATTTGAAGTTTTATATAAAATAAAGATATAAACGAAATTTTTTTTGCCGAAAGTAGAAGAAGAGAATCACAAATGCAAATTTTTCTGATTTTCAAACTGTGGAGTATGCAAATTTTGAGTTCGACGTCAAAAACGTCGCTTCAGCGGCAGCGAATGAAATTTGACTTTCAGCTGGATAAAAGAGAATGAAGACAAGGATGATCGGCATTCAGTGATTGCTTTCTTTCGATGAGTACGATGTCTCAGCGAAGTCATTTGACAGATTCAGAAGCTTTGAGAATTGTTGGTAGGTTAGAAGGGGGCCAAACTCAAGCCGAAGTAGCGCAAGCCATTGGAGTGTCGCAAAGTGTCATTTCCAGGATCTGGAACCGTTTTTTGGAGAGTGGATGAGCAGGCCGAAGACCAGGGCAAGGTCGTAGACGGGCAACAACGCCCAATGAAGATCGGTATTTAGCGTTAACAGCTCGGAGACACCGAACCATGAACGCTACTCTTCTCCAACAACACCTTCGCTCGGCTACAGGCACCACGATTTCAACTCAGACTGTCCGAAACCGGCTCCATGCTGTAGGTCTGTATGCTCGCCGACCGATGGTATGTGTTAGATTAACATCAAGGCATCGTCGCGACCACAGGGAGTGGGCAACTGAGCATGTCAACTGGAGGAGAAATGAATGGAGCAATATTCTGTTTTCTGACGAGTCCCGTTTTTCTGTGCATCCGGATAATAGGCGTATTTTCATCTGGAGAGACCGTGGCAGTAGGGATAATCCTGCGTTCGTGCACGAAAGTGTCAGATTTGGCGGTGGAGGAGTGTTGGTGTATGGTGGCAACTCCATTGACGGGCGCACTGACCTCTACATCATTCGAGATGGAGCTCTGACTGGTTGCCGATATAGGGATGAGATCCTCAGACCTATTGTAGTCCTTTACGCTGCAGCAATCGGAGATAACTTCATTTTAATGGATGATAACTGCAGGCCACATCGTGAAAAACCTGGTGGAGGATTTCCTTTTCGAGGAAGGAATCGTTCGAATGGAATGGCCAGCGTGTTCTCCAGACATGAATCCAATCGAGCACGTTTGGGACGCTCTAGGAAGACGAGTTTCTGGCCGCCAACAACCCCCACAAACTCTCCAAGAACTGGAAAGAGCTCTTCTGGAAGAGGGGGGCAGAATACCCAAACTCATCATTAATAGCCTCATTGAGTCCCTGCCTCAAAGGTGTTCAACGTTGCTGACCGCCCGTGGAAACCATACCCCCTACTGAAAATGATTTTCTTTGAAGAAAACACCTTTTCTTATTCTTTTTTTATCATATGCACAAATCGTGTTTTTTTCCTTTAGTACACAAATGCGCAATAAAATGCATTTTTTTCTGCCAAACATGTGTAATTTATTCTCATATAACCTACTATGTCTGTCGACCATGTATCAATCAGCTAAACAGTTTACCAGATACAAAATCCACCTAAAATTGCAATATCCTTTAATTGTTTTGAGCAGTGTATATATATATGTATATATATATATATATATATACAGTAGATTTCCGTTACAACGAACTTCACGGGACCGCTAAAATATTTCGTTGTAACGATTTTTTTCGTTATAACGGAATTACTCCTATTTATCTAATGAACTGCATATACACGTAAATTAATTATGTAAGATAAATTTACTTTTCATTATAGAAAATTTTAATGGAAGACTAGTTAAATTAACATAAAAAAGTTAGTAAAATAAAATGCAATATTAAAAATACAAAATTACGGACTAACCTTTATTTAGTAGTACATTATTGCAGAAAATCTGTGATTTTAGTTTGCACAAACGAATGTGTAGTTGATGATAACAAAAACGTGTGCAACGAATGAATGTGAGAAAATACCTCCTCTGGAACATTTTTTTGATGTGAAACAAAATCACGCATTTTGTCCAAGCATGAGAGAGCTTCCGAAGCGGTAACTTTTGAATCGTCGGTAACATCAGTATCGTCATCACTGCTGTCGTCATTTTGTTGGTTTGATGTAGTTTTAATGGACAAAATGATATCTTCATCAGATACTTCAGAGCATGTTTGAATATTGTCATCCACAGATAAGAAATCCTCCAAATCCACCTGATCAGGGACTGATGTTAATTTTTTGGCAGCCTTCCAAATTGTGTTTAATTCAGAGGACGCATCCGAATCTAAAATTTCTGATTCATTTTCTTCGGTCTCAGTTAACCAGGCATGTTTCCAACAGTTAGAAATTGTTTTCGCGCTAATTTCTTGCCACGAACCAGAGATCATTTCAATAGCTTCTTTGAGATTTATTTTTGGCCTATCCCCATTTTCTAAGCCGCAAAGAATTCTTTTTAGCAAAAGAGTTCTGTAGCGAGATTTTACAGCACGGATGATGCCTTGATCTAGAGGCTGTAAAATAGAAGTGCAATTCGGCGGAAAGTACTCAACTCGGATGCAGTCCAATTTGGGGGGACTATTATGAGGCCTGCAATTATCAATCAGGAGAATGATTTTCCGTTTTTTAGCCTTCATTTCTTTGTCAAATTGCATTAGCCAATCATTAAAGATATCTTGTGTCATCCATGCCTTCTTATTGAATTTATAATCGCAAGGCAATGAATGACAGTTCTTAAAGCAACGGGGCTTACCAGAGTGACCAATAATTAATATTTTTCTCTTCTCGGTTCCTGATTTGTTACAACAAAGGAGTGCTGTAATTCGTTGCTTTGAAGTTTTTCCTCCGATGCATTTGTCGTCTTTAAATGTTAATGTTTTTCTCGGTTCAAGTTGATAAAATATTCCAGCTTCGTCAGCATTGAAAACATCAACGGAGCTGTATGTCTTTATAAGGGCAGCTACTTCTCCAGCTCTCCATTCATTTACAGTCTTTGTAGGTACATCACCTGCTTCGCCGCAAATTGATTTCATTACAATTCCATAGCGAGTACGAAAGCGATTGAGCCAACCTACACTGGCTTGGAAATTTTCGATACCAAGTATTGTTCCGAACTCTTGAGCTTTCTGCCTTATCAGAGGACCATTTATAGGTACATTTCGTGAACGAACATCTTGGAACCATTTGAACACGGCTTTATCGACATCTTGAAATTGGGACTGTCGCATTCGTTTTCTATGGGAACCAATGCTTGCATTTTGGAATTGTCTCTCAATTTTTTCTTTATCTTTTAGAAATGTAGATAAAGTCGATGGTGTTATTCCATATTTTTTGGCCACATCAGTTTTCCGCAATCCTTTATCAATCTCAGAAATTATGACTTTCTTTTCTTCCAACGAAAATTGTTTTCGTTTCACACAAGCCATTTTATCAATGAACGAAGCAAGAAACACATTGCAACAGGTACTGGCGATAAAGATATCCCAGAATAAGCCCAAACAGTCATTTCACAGTGAAGTTCACCTGCTTTCCGTCACGTGATCATTTTGAAGCGCATGGGCTAATGAAAGTTAAGGAATTAGGGAAAGAAGTAGACAAAAGAAAAAATAACAAAGGGGAGAAAATTCTGAAATAGCACCTGTCCCGAAAACAATAATGTTATTTTTTATCTTCAACATTTTATTCGAAGTATATTTCATTTCTGTTAAGCAATTGAAAAAAAAAAAAAAAGAGCTCGATGAAAATTTTTCGTTGTAACGGAATTCGTAAAAAAAATGCACTTCGTTAAATCAGAATTTTTAATACATTGGGGTTAATGCAATTTGAAATGGGGATTTGTCAAATTTCGTAGTAACGGGATTTTTCGTTGTAATGGAATTCGTTGTAACGGAAATCTACTGTATATATATGTGTGTGTGTGTGTGTATGTGTGTGTGTGTACTAAATTTTGTCCGCACGATAAGAGTCGCAATTATGCACGGATCGTCTTCAAACTCGCCAACAACTTTGAGATGGTTAATATCTCGGCGAGGATTGAAAATGATCAAAATCGGCCCAAAGGAATGGAAATGGGGAGGGCTCAAAATTTTGAATATACCGTCTTAATATGATTCTGATAAAACCAGCTCTTACACAACAATGACAGGAAAAAATAAATATTTTTCGTTATAGCAGATGCCAACAATTAAAAAAAAGCAATAAAATTCTCACCACAACAATTGCTTTTCTATTGCAAGATTTCACGTGAAAATTTAAATTAAATAGTTTGACGAATTGAAAACAAATTGAATATTACGTCATAAGTTTTCCAGAGCAAGATTTCCGCATGAAAACACAAAATGAAATAAATAGTTTGAGGAATTAAATATATATATATATATATATATATATATTGCGTCATATTGAAATATAATGGACCTCAGCAGGTGAATATGTAACGTCATGTGAGTTTGAAAAAACTTATTAAAACATGATTAAAAAAAAACCCCAACTATAGAAATATTAACATATTTTAACACTTTGAGGCTCTCTGAATTTGATTTAGTCATTTTTAAACCTATTCCATATACATTTGTGTGTGTATTCGTGTATATTAGAATTTTCACAAAATGTCTAGCTTCCTTAGAGCTCATTCTTAGTGAAGGAACTGGGTTTATCTCTAATCTTGATTTAAGTTTTGTTGGTGAATTTAGTACTTAACTTCGAAATCTACCTCCGCCTGTAGGCCCGAGCCGGCAGAGATTTTTTTTTAGTCTTGATTCGTAAAATAAATATATGTATTTATATTTTAAAGCAAAATTAAATTTTAACACTAAAAATTCTGTAAAATTACTTGATTAAGTAATAGTAATAATAGTATACGCTTAAAAAAAGTTAAATAAACCTTTTGAACCGAAACATTTTACTCAATAAATTAAATCATATAAAAATAAGAAACATTTTATAAAACAAATTTTGTGATATAAAAAAAAAAGCTTATTTGATGGAGGAAAAAGACTGAAAGTTAGCAGCATGATTTTAGCATAGAAATATGGTTTTCTGTTACAAGTTACTTCTATGTGCACTTCGGTTCCTATTTCAGTAGATTTATCATATTTTCTAATATTTTGTTTAAAACGCCAGAAGTTATTGATTATCCACTTTAAAGAATACCTGAAGTTATAGCATGGAACTAATTTAACTAAAGAATGATAAACAACAAAATGCTCCATTTTGTTTTAGCCGTAATCAAACACTTTTCTTTTGGGACGAACTTTTACGAAAAAATTAATTACCATTTCCGAAATCTTGTTAACTCTTAGGAAAACGCAATTACCTTCCTGTAATGGACCTTGTTTTTGCATGTGCATTAATTAGTTTATTTATCCAACCCCTTTCGTAAATGTCTCACTTATTTTTAATTTCTTTTTAAATAATGTCTTCGAGGGAAAAAAAAAAAGGAAAACTTTTAAAAGTTAATATTTGAAAAATGAGTTTATTTTTCGGAAAATAAAAATAATCATGTAGTTTTTCCCTTGCATTTTTCTTCTTGAATGGGTAAAAGGAATTTCTTCCTTTATTTTAAAAAATACACAGCTTCTATTTTTGAAAAAAGAAGATATGTTTTTGTAATTTTAAAAATTTCTGAACACCCAAAATATTCTTAATTGCGGTATCCGACAGCGTTTGAACATCATTTTTTAATAAAATAAATTAAAATTAAAATTCTAGTGTTATATTCACCTTGAGTTAAATAATTGAAATACATATAAAGCATAAATAATTGTACAAAATTGATTTTAGGTGCATAAATATAATATAAAGATATTTAAAATATAAATAAAAAGTATCTTAAAATACATCAGAAAAACCTAGAACGTTTCAACCATTACAAGGCCATCAGCAGCAGGATTTAAATGTTGTTATTATTTTCTTTGCACTTTGCTTTCTTTTCAGAAAAACTTTGTAATTTAAATGTAAATGTTGTACGTCGTATGAGATGCCAAATAAAGTTATTCAAATTTTCAGCAAAACGAGCTTTTATCTATTATGCAGCAAATATCTCCATACTCCATTGATATTGTATGATAGTGCATCGTTACAAGTTGTATCTTTATTAGCAATTATTTCAATTGACTCTCTTATGATGGTTCCCTGGTAATTATTTGTACGGAATATAATTTTCGATTTGTTAAAATCTATTTTTATAGGTTGAGTTTGAGCTAATCTGGATAATGCAGTATGGGGTCTATTTAATCTGAGATCCGCTTCATGTTCTTTAATTCTATCACGAAATTTTCTTATCGTCATACCAGCATTACGTCATTTATACGTCATATTAGTTTATATTGGTATGGCGATGAGAAAATTTCGTGATAGAATTAAAGAACATAAAGCAGATCTCAGAGTAAATAGACCCCATACTGCATTATCAAGATTAGCTCAAACTCAACCTATAAAGGTAGGTTTTAATAAATAAAAAATTATCTTGTACTAATAATTACCAGGAAGCCATCATAAGAGAATCAACTGAAATAATTGCTAATAAAGATACAGCTTGTAACGATGCACTATCATACGATAGCCATGGAGTATGGAGATACTTGCTGCATAGACGAAAGCTCGTTTTGTTGAAAATTTGAATAACTTTATCTGGCATCTCATCTCACGTGCAACTTTTAAATTACAATGTTTTCTTCAGGACAATTCTCGAATAAGCGCAAAGAAAATAATAACAACATTTAAATTCCCCTGATGACGGCCTTGTAATGGTTGAAAACGTTCTAGGTTTTTCTGATGTATATTTTAAGATATTTTTAATTTGTATGTTAAATATCTTTATATTATATGCATACACATGAAAGTAATTTTTGTATAATTATTTGTGCTTTATATATATTTTAATTAATATTTTTTTTAAATGGAACATTTAATTAGTAAGTCCAATAATGATTGTTTAAAACAAATTAATATATGAAACGATAATTTGTAAATAAGTTATTTGGATGCAATTTCTTTTTTAACTTTTAAAATTTTAATTCGTATTTATTATGTGGTTATTGCGTAAAACCAAATACCACTGATTATTAATGATCTTATTTTTAAAAACGCTAACTTATTTTCAGAATTTTTCATGACTTTCTTCTACGAATGCCTAAAAACTGCCCACAAACTTGAAAAATCGAACAAAAAATCCCGCAAAAACTCGCATTCAATGTTAGAAAATAGAAAAATAAATAAAATAAAATAAAATAAATAAAAATAAAAAACGATAATTTGACACAAAGGTACATTGCAACTTGAAACTAAGTTTGCAGATCTCTACATACGGTAGATTCGCCTACCTATTGCTTATAGACGCACATTATAGACATTTAAATACTTCATTTTACAATTGCAGATAAACACTACTCCTTCAGATATTTCAAGATTCAGTTTTAAAAACAAATTTTAGTTCCTAAACAATTTCCTTGAATAAATTCCGCATAAACCTAAACTCATGATGAATTTTGAAATTAATCTATAAAAATGAAATGCAGCTTAAATTTATACCTGTCTTACCCCATTAAATTATTAAAAATGAAAAAAGAATATTTCAAATTAAAATCAAATTATTTGCTTAAAAGGCGCAAAGGCCAACCTAGTGAAAAGGATTGCATGCTGGGACTCGAACCCGAGCCATCAGTATAGCGCACTGACGTTCTACCGACTAAACCACATGGAACGATACCGAGCCTGGAACTTCTCACTATTAGAGGTTGGCGAGGCTACAAATGCAGCACAAGATGAAATATTTTTCCGTGAGCCACTGACATGGGGCAAACACAGACTCATAATTAAATCCAGCATCGATTGAATCTATATTAATATTTGGAAATTTCTCCAGAGAGACATTCGCCTTGCATACAATATTTCAAATGAAAATTAAAATTTCAAATTATTTGCTTAAAACGCGCAGAGGCCAACCTAAGGGAAAAAGTCGATGCTGGATTTAATTATAAGTCTGTGTTTGCCCCAAGTCGGTGGCTCACGGAAAAATATTCCATCTTGTGCTGCGTTTGTAGCCTTGCCAACCTGTAATAGTGAGAAGTTCCAGGCTGTGTATCGTTCTATGTGGTTTAGTCGGTAGAACGTCAGTGCGCAATACTGATGGCCCGGGTTCGAGTCCCGGCATGGAATCTTTTTCACTAGGTTGGCCTTTGCGCCTTTTAAGCAAATAATTTGAAATTTGATTTTCATTTGAAGTATTGTATGCAAGGCGAATGTCTCTCTCTGGAAATTTTTCCAAATATTAATATAAAAAAAGAACGTCTATTGAACTTTTAGAAATGAAATTTAAAATATCTCTTTGGTATAGTTTAAACTTAAAATTGTATTTTAAGGTAAAACACTAACTCACGCCTTTATTAAAAGTAATAAGTTTATCAAGGTTATCCAATAAATCATCATTACGTGTTCATGGTTAAAACAGTCATTTTGAAATTTATCTCCGATATATAACATCATTAATATTTCCATATTTTTAAAGTATAATTTTAGGGAACAATAAGTTATGCTTCGCAAACCTCACGTGTATTTGCAACACACTTTGGAAATTCTCAACTGCGAGCATCTGACAAAAATGCCGAAGAAGAATTTCCGTGGAATTAAAATTTAACAAGAATATCCATAACGTGGAAGTTTGTAATTAAATTTGACACTCTTCACTTAAAAAATTAAGTGGAGATTATTTTCTGAATTTTAATTCAGATAATTTAATACAAAAATTAGTACGTACGATAATCGCTTTTTCAAACAATTTAGTGTATGAAACAACAATTTGTTAAACAAATTATTTGGATGCATTTTCTTTTTAATTTTTACTTTCTTCTATATCCAATAGAAGAAAGTATTGTAATCAAAATTTTTTTCGACTTCCGGTTTTCGAGGGATTTACACGTTTTAGGGCTCAGAGATCACAAAAAAACATGTTTATACAAAATGTCTGTCTGTCTGTCCGTATGTCAGTGTGTCGCCATTGTACCATCAAAAATTGTATGAAGTTATGCATAGAATTGAACCAATTTTTTTTTAAGTTTTTGGCTATGGTAAGCAGGTCCTCCATTATTTTGAAAAAAATCTGCCGGTAAGAGGCGCTGTAATAGTGATTTTTATGCGATTTTTGTGCATTTTGAATATTGTACCATCAAAAAGTGTATGAAGTTACGCATAGAATTGAACCAAATTTTTTGTGTATGTTTTTGGCTATGGCAACAAGGTCCTCCTTGAATTTGGAAAAAATCCACCGGTAGGGGCCGCTGTAATGACGATTTTTGTGCGATTTTTTGGGCATTTTGAATATTGTACCATCGAAAAGTGTATGAAGTTATGCATAGAATTGAATCAAATTTTTTTTTGTATGTTTTTGGCCCTGGCAAGAAGGTCCTCCCTGAATTTGGTAAAATTCTGCCGGAAGGGGGCGCTGTAATAGCGATTTTTGTGCAATTTTCAATATTTTGCCATCGAAAAAGTATGCAGTTATTCTTAATTCTAATAAAAATACTAATAAAATTAATTATAATGAAATATTGACATGATATAGAAGAAATTTTTAAGATTGGCACATCCAACTAGTTACAATTTTAATTTGCATTTATAGTGTGGTAGAACGAAAGTTCCAGTTCCAATGAATATTATAATTTTATTTTTAAAAACATCTGAGGACCATAAAAAATTTTCATAATTTACTTCTACAAATGCCTAAAAACTGCCTAAAAATTTTAAAACTTTAACAAAAACAAAATAAAACAAGAAAACCTGGCAAAAACTTGCATAAAATGAAAAAGGAGAAAAAAAAAATTAAAAAAATTAAGAATCTGAGGGAAATATACATTAGGACCATTCCATGTCACGTGTGGGACAGCTTCTTTATGTATTACTGCTCTTTTAACAATGTTATTATAATCCTCAAATTAAAACAACTATGCGAATATAAAAATCTAGGGTGGTTTTCTATTACTTTGAATATATTGTTTACACATCAAACACTGATAAGTTAATATATATGAAATGATAAAAATAAATAAATAAAAATAAGCCCCTTTTTAAAAGATAAACCCTTTTTTAAATTCAAAATTTAAATTAAATTTTTAAATCAGGAAGCCCATTTTATTTTTTATAGATTCTTAAATAATTAAAAACAGTTTACTCATCATAAAAATCTTTGACACTAATTGGTATTTATGAAACAGATTTGGAAAAGAAATTACCCTTTTTTGACATAAGAAAGTCATCATAAAACATTTTAAATTATCTTAAAATCCTTATAAAAGTAATAAATATCTATTGAGTCAAGAAGTAACCAAATTGTAAACAACAAAGAATTAATTTCAGATAAATAAATGAAAGTAAGTATGTTTAAAGTACAAAGTTAAATTAGTGTCAAAATAAAATATTGATGATTACATTATAGGAGATAAATCATAATTAACTTTTGTCTGATTGACAGTTCATACTATGATTACTTCATAAATAATATTTAACATTAAAATTAGAATTAGCTCTTGGTGGTGCAATCATATAAGTCCAGGCTCTTGTCTCCATAAAAAAAAGTTATAAAAAAGATAAGGCATCAATCATGAAAGAATAAGCATCCCACTTTGATACTTCTGCCCTCTGCTGGAAAAAGTAAAAACTAGCTTATGAAAAGCAGAGTGCAGGGGAAAAGACAGATAGATTATGATGTGATCCTTTGTTAATCTCACTCATGAATTAGAGAGCTTTTGTTCCTACCAGCTCCTAAGTCACTGGGCCTGATTTCATGTGAGATCATGTAATGTTAGTAAAAATAAAGTCAAGTTCAGGACAAAGCTTCCTCATTTTCTTTTAATGCCATAACTACACTCACATACAATGAAGTAAAGCTGATTCCTTTCATATATAGGTATTTATGTAAGTGCCACGCGCAGGAAATTTTTTCCAATTTTCATGGAATAGCCCACTGCGATTTTTGACAAAGTTAGAGACCTCTGCATGACAATTTTTCTCCTTTCTATCGCTTACAGACACACAGACAACTTTCAAACTCTTCTGTTTAATAATACAGATAGTAGTTTGCACAAATAAACAGATTTCTCCTTCAAACATTTCAAGATTCAACATTAAAACCTAATATTAGTTTCCACAGAAATTCTTTAAATAAATTTCACATAAACTTAAATTAACCTACGATAAATTCTAAAATATAACCTAAAAATATGAAACACATTATAAAATTACACCTTTTTTACACTAATATATTTTTTAAGAAGATCTATTGAAGTATTCTACATTAATTTTAAAATATCTTTTTGAAGCGGTTAAATCTATCATTAATATTTCTTTGCTTTATAAATAGAACCTTTGGGGGACAATAAGTTATGCTTCTCAGACGTCACGTCTACTTACAATGCACTTGTGAAACTCTCAACTTACGACAATCTGAAAAAGAGGCTGAAGAAAAATTTTCGTGAAAGGAAAATTTATACGAATTGAATATTTCCAACTGAGCAAAAAAATGCCCAGGCCGGGAATCGAACCCAGATCTTTGGCTTACAGGACCAATGTTCTATCGTTTAAGGTAACTGGGCCGACAACCATATTTCGCTCAGATAATCTTATTGGTAATAACGTCTGGTCTGTCAGGTAGGCAGCTCAACAGAATAAACCGCAGGTAAAGGAACTCCATATAAACGATGGCTACATAGACAAACTATTATTTTAATACAATCAAACTGATTTGTAAAGTTATCATACGAATTCGAATATTTCCAACTGAGCGAAAAAGTGCCCAGGCCGGGAATCGAACCCAGACTTACATGGCCGATGCTCTATCGTTTAAGCTAACTGAATCGAAACTGGCAAGCATATTTCGCTCAGATAACCTTATTGATGGGTTGTCGGCCCAGTTAGCTTAAACGGTAGAGCATTGACCCTGTAAACCAATAATCTCAGTTCGATTCCCGGCCTGGGGATTTTTTTTTTGCTCAGTTGGAAATATTATGATAAGTTTACCAATCAGTTTGATTGTATTAAAATAAAGAAAAATTTAACTCATTGTCTGACAAAACAAGTGAAAGTTTGTAATTAAATTTTTCACCGTTGTCTTAAAACATTCATAGGAGATTGTTTTTTAAATTCGTTTTACATTAAATAATTCCTCAGCTTAACCCATTGAAAAAGCCCCATTATTTTTTATTGCAATCGAAAATTTTAAATTGATTCTTTTGAATAAATTTTATAGAAATGACTGCAATCGAAATTTCAGAAGAATTTAATCATTTAAAATAAAATACCGGGCCGGCGAAACACGTGCTAGAATATTTTCGGCACGGCATTGATTAAGCTTCTGAATCAAAATAAGATTGAAAATTCAATTAATATTATAGCAAATTACTGTAGGTTACTGCATGTGAAGAACTCAAAATTGAATTGTCTGACAAAATGCGAATTCACGTCTTTGAAAACTAATAATTTTGTTATGGTTATCCAGCAAATCATTATACGTGTTCATGGTTAGAACACTCATATTCTCTGACTTGTAAGGGAGACAGAATATCATTAATATTTCCTTGTTTTTTAAGTAGGCAGAAAATCTTGAGACACAATAAAGTTATGCTCTGCAGAGCTCATGTACATTTCACAGCACTCTTGGGAAACTACGAACATATAACGAAGATACCGAAGAAGAATTTGCGAGAAAGTAAAATTTAATAAGAATGCCTAATCAAAACACGCTTGTGGCTTGTACTTAACTTTCCCGTTCTTTTCTTTAAAATATCAGCAGAAATTCTTGTCTAAATCTGTTTTATTTTAAATAATTTATCAGATAAAGTTTTTAAAATTACACATTGCCGTTTTAAAAACTAATAATTTTGTTTAGCGAATCTTTATACGTGTTCATCGTTAAAACATTTGCTTTTTCTAACTTGTCTGCAAAACATAATATCAAATATTTCGTTATTTTGTAAAGTAAGACTTTGAGACGCTATAACTTATGCTCTGCAAAGATTGCGTATATTCACAGCACATTTGGAAACTATGAACATCTGACCAAGATCTTTAAGAAGAATTTCCGAATAAGTTAAATTTAATGAGAATGCCTATCAAAAATTGCGGTAGCTTCCACTTAAATTTGCCGTTTTGAGTTTATAAATGTTCGTAGAGTTTGTTTCTCTAAATTCGTTTTACTTTAAATAATTTATCGCACTAAATCGTTGAAATTACTAAATTCCGTTTTAAAAATCTATTAATTTTCGTTATGGTTATCCAGTAAATCATTATAGTGTTCATGGTTAAAACAATCATTTTAAAACTTATGTTCGGAATACAGTATAACTTCAAAAATCCGGCTTCATGGGACCGAGACTATGCCGGATTTTTGAAGGAATATCAAAAGTAGTACTGTATCCTTAATGGTGCCTTTATCCATAATTTAATTCATTATTAAGTGATAATTATGTAAGAAATAGAGTAAATTATATATAAAAAAAACTTGCATTAATTAATATTTTCTATGTTACAGGAAAAAAAATCTAATAAAGAGTGAAATTATTTCTTCTCGTGTAATTTCGGAAACATCGATGTCAATTTTGTTTGCTTCAATGTTTTTGGCCGTTCTTTAACAAGTTTTTCTTGTATTTTATACAAATAAATAATCTCTATTTCGGAAATGTAGTCTTGTTCTCTAAAGCAAATATTAATTCTCCAGCCAAATTTATGCATTTTTCTAGTGACACCTTTTTTTCTGCATGTTGTTCATCCTCCTCTTCGGAGCTGTTACTAGCGTTATCGGTGATTCTACTTAGCACAGCGTCACAAGAGACACTCCAAAGAACTCGTGTACTAATCACCACGCCATTGCTGAGAAACGATGCAGCTCCCAGAAAATTTCTTCAGAAAATAATCGCCTCTGACAAATAAAACACGTTACTCTGACAAATAAAAAAATGTCAATTATTATTATTATTATTATTATTATTATTATTATTGCAATTTTACTTTCGAACTGAAGTTTTTAATTCATAAACAATTGCTATTTTTCTTCTACCACAACTTTAAACTGTAAAAGAAAAAGAAGGGAAAACATGGTTTTGATGCCGGAATTTAGAAGTTGCCGGATTTCTGAATGCCGGGTTTTTGAAGTCACACTGTATAAAATCATTAATATTTCCTTTTTTTAAGTAGAACCTTGGAAAAATATTAGTTGTGCTTTTCAGTCCTCACGTGTATTTACAACACACTTAGGAATCTCTCAACTGCGATAATCTGGCAAAGATGCTCAAGAAGAATTTCCGTGGAAGTAAAAATAAATCACTTTCACTTAAAAAAATCAGTAGAAATTGTTTTGTAAATTAATTTTACTTCACATAATTTATCATCTTAAGCCTTTGAAAAAGCTCCATTATTTCTTGTTGTCGAAAATTTTAAATTTATTCTTTTAAATAAATTTTTTCAGAAATGAGTTCAATCAAAATTTCAGAATAATTTAAAACAAAATCTACCAAACAGGGACCGTGAATCTAAAATACGCGTGCTATAATTAGTACGTGGCAGAATATCTTCGACGAGACGTTAGTTGAGCTTTTAAATCAAATGCAAGATTAAAAGTTCACATAATTTGTTAAACAATTACTATAGGTTACTGCATATAGAGAACTTAAAATTGAATTTTAAGATAAAATACGAATTCACGTCTTTTAAAATTAATAATTTTGATAGGGTTATCCAGCAGATCTTTATACGTCCCATTCTTTTCTGAAAAATATCAGCAGTAAATGCCTTAAAAATCGTTTTTTTTAAATAATTTATTACTTTAAATAATTAAAATTACAATTTCCGTTTTAGAAAACTAATAATTTTGTTATGGTTATCAGTGCTTAAAAGATGTTCATACGTGTTCATCGTTAAAACACTCCTTTTTAATAACTTATCTACGAGATATTATGTCATTGATATTTTCTAGATTTTTAAAGTAGAATCTTGGAACACCATAAGCTATGCTCTGAAGAGCTCACGTATATACACAGCACGCTTGAGAAAGTAAGAGCACAGGGGTCGTACTTGACTTGAAATTTCACGACCGGGAAATTCTTCGATACTAGTATTTTCTTATGGAAAAATCTCCTCTTAAATAAGACGAAATTTTGCGCTTTTAACTTAGATTTATTTTTCTATAAACAATTAGTGATATTTGTCCTGAAAAAAAAAATCCCCTAAGCGTACGACCCCTGAGAGCATCTGGCCACGATCCTGAAGAAGAATTTCGGAGAAAGCAAAATTTAATAAGAATGTCTATTATAATTTCAGGCAACTCGTACTTAAATTTCCTGTTCTTCGTTTACAAATATTCGTAGAGATTATTTTCTAAATTCGTTTTACTTTAAATAATTTATCTCAATAAATCGTTACCTACTTTCGTTTTAGAAAACTATTAATTTTGTTATGGTTGTCCAATAAATCATCATAAGTGTTCGTGGTTAAACACTGTAAAAAAAAAAAAAAAAAAAAAAAAAAAAAAACGACATTTTTACAGTACAAAGTACTGTTCATCTCGCGCACAAACTCGATCACAGTGAATGTTCTGTATCTTTCTTTGGTTTCCTGACTATATTAACATGGAAAATACAGTAGTTTCATAAAATTAACAGCACAATGTGCTGGCAATTTGGACGCCAGCAGTTTGTGCTGTAAAAAAACATGTCTTCCCGCCAGAGCCAAACATCATTAATCTCAATATAAATGAGACAGTCACGAAACGCCTCTTCTGCAGTTGAGATTGAAAGGAAACTCCTCTTCTTCCGTTTTTCATAAAAGCAAAATCAACGCCATTTTGTTCCGTTTTCTTTTTATCAGCGGAAATGCGTCGTTTCAGGATAACCGATTACTTCTTTGGAAAGCACGCAATACGGCCTTCGTTTTTACATTATTTATTAAATGACCAACCCCTTAAGAAAGACTTGCCTTGGGAACATGTGGTTTCAAGAAACCAGATGCTTAATCACCTCTGTACTTTTGAGTACTTACTTGGTTTTAGAATGTTTTAGGAAAAACAAGCGGTTCTGAAACAAATATTTCTACAATAACGCGAAACTTTCTAGTTTTTGAGTTTAAGATTTAACAGCTGTTTGTAATATTTCAAACACTTCGATGCTAATTAATAAAACAAGACTTACAAATAGCATAATTTTATCTTTAAACACACATAATTTATACATATTTTAGCTAAAATAGGAACTCATTATAGTAATATTACATCATTATAAAACCATATAAAAATTCTGTTTTTTATTTAAAAAAAAAAAAAAAAAAAAAAAAAAAAATTATAGAAATTTTTAAGAATTTAGATTTTATAATTTTATATAATGTACTCATAGATCAAATCGATTTCCTGTAACTCGGAATGGTATGTTATTTCAATTAAAACATAAAGAATATTCTTTATTTTTACTATCCAGTCATGTTTTTCCAAGGACTTTGTAAGTAAAAATTTCACTCACAGTGACATGAAATGCAGCGAATGAAAAAACATGAAATGCAGCATATATATTGCGCATTTTATCAATTAACGTTACAATGTTTCTTTAAATACGTCATACAACAGTACAGAAAGAAAAATACTTTAAATTATATAGCGTAATTATCTGCAGTTATTTCAAGCTTAAACTAAAAAGGATTTTTATGTAGAATTTAAAAATGAAACAGTGGTAGGAAACTATTTCATATACTGAATTATTATTCTGCAATATTTTGAATAAAATTTATTTAAGGCTGTTTTTGAAAATAATAATAATAATAATACTGCTGAATAGCGTGAAACTTCTTCCCACATTAACAAAGCCATTTTTATATGTGCATGAAGTTTGTAGACATTGTTGGTAATAGTATTTGAACTCTTTAGTATTGAATAGCATTAAAAATATATACAGGGTGTCCGGTCTCAACGGTGTCCAATGGCTAATTCCTAAACCGTTAGTCTTAGACATATAGTTCCAATTACAAAAATGTTTTAAATCAGGTAAAGAAATATTTTAAAAGCGATTTCGGTCAATAAAAACATTTCTTAAAAAATTACGAAATTTAAATTTTTATACGGTCCCCCGGTCCTATAAGTTATATTTAGTGAAATTTTCCTTTTACACTGACAAGTAATACAAAAAACGTCCCGTTGTTCTACGATTAAAATTGACCGAGTAATAGCTGTTTAAAGTTGGAGCATATTTTTTGCTGCAAATTGGGCTCATTCACAAATTTAGTCGAAATATAATTTCGTCATATATAAAAAATCTTTGGGAGTAAAATTAACATTGCAATATAAATTTGAAATCTTTAATCATTCTGGCATATTAATGGAAAATATACAATTTATAATAAACATTTAAGAAGAAAGAAAAAACAGAATTTTTGTTAAATAAAATGATTCTAAATTAACAGCCTCAATTCTTTACAAAATGATACGTATTTAAAAATATTATTAGATTGCACAAGCCTGCAAAAGTTGAGTTATGTCATGTTTTTTAGCTTTTGATAATTGATTATTATATATTCTGTACCGCTGAATCCGAAATTGACCTTCATTTTTAACTAATCAGGAATTATCAGGAATTTTCGCAAATTGCAAATTTCAAAGTTAAGAAGTTCAATGTTAAAATTGAATTTCCTCCCCCATCTCATCGAACCACTCACCTGTTTAGCTGTATGAATCCCAGGATAAGCAAAAATATCGAATACATTTTTTAATAAAATAAAATAAAATAAAATAAAAAACGTTTTACATATGTTTTATAGTATGAGATTTTCGCTATATTTTAACCTACATATTTGCAATTTGCAAAAAAATTCTAACGTGATGGTTAAAAATGAAGGTCATTTTCAGATTCAGTGCTAAAAAGTACTTAAAAATCAATTATCAAAAGTTAAAACACAACCATCTCCTCTATTTTGTAGTATTCGATTTTTGTTATTCTTAAATTTGAAAATTTATGATTTGCGAAATATCCTGACATGATGGTTAAAAATTAAGGTAATTTTCGGATTCAGTGCTAAAAACTACATAAAAGTTAAAAAACCCAACAATCGCAGTCTTGTATTATCTAATCTAAAACTTTTTCTTAAACTCCTTGGCAGAAATCTATCCGAAATTTTTTGTGTTATCCTGTAAAATAAGTATAAATGGTAACCACCGAAAATCTTAATAATATTAGATTGTTATCGGATTTACGCCAGTATGTAAAATGCGATCTCGATCGGATATTTAAAAGTGGGTTAAAGTTCGAGTGCAAATTTTGAACTGGAAAAACATACATACAATTGTTGAAGTAACATAAAAACTTATAAAAAAACATAATTTTTGTTAAAAAAATCATAAGAGAAACAGTCTCAAATCGTGACAAAATAAAACATATGTTATTTTAGCCAATTTGAGACTTAATCATAATACTTGTAGGATTTTTTTTCAAAGCGCAGATACACATGAAGTAAGATCTTCGAATACTTTAAACACTTGGTATATGATCCCTTAAAGCCAAGCCGAACTCATTTGTTTTCAGTGTAGAAAAGTGGCATAAGTCATGCATTTTCAAAGTTTCATAACTCGCTCAATTTTAGCGTTATATGAATGGGACTTTTTTTGTCTTACTTGTCAGTGCAATACGAAAAAATTACTAAATATAACTTATAGGACCTAGGGACCGTATAAAAATTTAAATTTCGTAATTTTTTAAGAAATGTTTTTATTGACCAAAATCGCTTTTAAAATGTTTCTTTACCTGATTTAAAACATTTTTACTTTCTTCTATCTTGACAAGAAGAAAGTATTGGTTTCATGAAAATTTTCGAATTCCAGTTTTCGATGGATTTATACGTTTTAGGGGTCAGAGATTCCAAAAAACATGTTTTTACAAAATGTCTGTCTGTGAGTCTGTCTGTCTATCTGTCTGTCCGTCCGTCTGTCTGTCTGTATGTGACACAAATTTTGTGGGCGCTCTATCTCAAGAACTAATGCACGGAATTTAATAAAAAATTATATTCAGGTAGTCCCTGATATAGATTGGTGCTGATTAGTTTTTGGTGTAAATCGCACTGCAGGTGGCGCTGCTATGTAGCATTTTTCAGGATTTCCGCAAAAGCTCTATCTCAAGAACTAATCCACGGATTTTTATAAAACTTCAGATTCCGTTAATCCTTGATATGAATTGGTGCTGGTAACGTTTTGGTGCGAATCGCCCAACAGATGGCGCTGCTATGCTGCATTTTGAAGCATTTACACGATTTTCGTAATAGCTCAATCTCAAGAAATAATGCATGGATTTTCATCAAACTTCAGATTCAGCTAGTGCGTGACATGAATTGACGTTTTGCCTCTTGTGGTGTAAATCGCTCAACAGGTGGCCTGCTATGCTGCATTTTTTGAGATTTCCGCAATAGCTCTATCTCAAGAACTAATACTTGGGTTTTCAACAAATTTCAGATTCAGGTATACCTGGATATGAATTAGTGCTTTTTATGTTTTGGTGTAAATCGCTCAACAGGAGGCGCTGCTATGCAGCATTTTTCACGATTTCCACAATAGCTCAATGTCCAGAACTAATGCACGGATTTTCATCAAACTTTAGATTCAGTTAGTCCTTGACATGAAATGATGTTTTGTACCTTTTCGTTTAAAAAGCTCAACAGGTGGCGCTGCTGTGCTGCATTTTTTGTGATTTCCACAATAGCTCTAGCTCCAGAACTAATGCACCGATTTTCATCAAACTTCAGATTCCGGTATACCATAATATGAATTAGTGCTGTTTGTGTTTTGGTGCAAATCGCCCAGCAGGTGGCGCTGCTATGCTGAATTTTTCAGAATTTCCCCTACAGCTCTATCTAAATAACTAATGCACGAATTTTCATCAAACTTCGAATTCAGGTATACTTTGATACGAATTGGTTCTAAATTGATGTAATTTCTTATACTATTTAAATGATTTAATTGACGTGATTTATATAGAAGAAAGTTTTGTGATGGCCACAACATACTAGTTGTAATTGGAACTATATGTCTATGACTAACGGTTTAGGAATTAGCCATTGGACACCGTTGAGACCGGACACCCTGTATATAAACGTATTTTAAGAGCATATTTCGAAAAATGTAAGGAACTACTAGCTTCCACTAGCATGTGAACAAAATCCCATCACTCTGCTGTAGAATTGTTTCATTTTGACCAAATTTCTTTTACAGAAAGGAAGTTCAGACATAAAAAAAATAATGATTTTGGCTTCAATTAGTATTAATATTTACAGATAATATAGGTTTCAATACAGGAATTAATAAAGGTTTTTATTTTAAAAAAATACCTTATAAAAAATCTGTTTTTTATTTTAAAAAAATAACTTTTATAGAAAATTTTAAGAATTTATATTTTATACTTTTATATAATGTACTCAGATAGATCGAGTCGATTTCCTGTAACTCGGAATGGTATGTTATTTCAATTAAAACATAAAGAATATTCTTTATTTTTACTATCCAGTCATATTTTTCCAAGGACTTTGTAAGAGGAAATTTCACTCGCAGTTTAAAACAGGAAATGCAGTATTTATATGTTGCGCATTTTATCAGTATCGTGTATTCGAAAAAATATTTTTCCACCCTCAACAGCTCGAAATTTTCTGAGACATTTTCAGACTCATTTTTAAAAGTAAAAACATGAAACATGCTGGGGTGATTTCTGAAGACATGTTTAACATGCCGTGTGATTTCATTTTCAGCTCAATTAATTAGAATTTGATTTTTAAACAATTATTTTCTCAGTATGGCCATTTTTTTCATTCCCAGATCGCCCGCTTCGGAAAATTCGGTTCAAAACGCCAACTTTGACAGCGTTTTTTACAGTATTTTCTGCATTTATCAAAAAATTAAGAAGCACCGCACATTATATAGTTTCTAAATAAGAGAATTTCCAAGTTTGATGCGTTTGAGAGCAAAAATGAATTTTAAAATGAATCAGAAAATAAGCAGTTTGGACCATTAACGTGAATTATGAAATCAGGAAAATTTTATCTTCTAAAGCATTTTTCGTGAATTGTTTACATTGCATTAGAAGATTGATATAATCATTTAGTAAATTTTAGAATTATTTTAGAAGGATTGAAGGATTTAGAAGAATTAATTAAACTTGAATTTATAAGGATTTTTTGCAGTATATTTATAACCCCACTCAAATCTGTTATTTTAAATCTTTTTCTTAGTATTTTGTAGAATTAGGAAATGTACAAATATAACGTTCTTACAATAGAAATATATCCGGATTGAAAAATCACGCCCCCCCCCCACCCCCCACCCCCTCCAACCCCAACGCCAAGAAAGCTGAAAAGATGCAAAGGCAAAACAAATCATCCTTTAAAAAATATTTTTGTTTTGTGTAACCCATAATGCTTTTAGAACAAGATAAAATAATGTATCTATAACTTATTCCAAACTGTATTACAACTAATCGATGTATTAAATGAATTTTATAACAAGTTATTTTAATGATACTTATATGCATCGTCAGTAGATAAAGTGTTAAAAACAAAAATGAACTAAAATAACAAAAAATCCCTGCCGGCTCGGCCTACAGCCGCAGGTAGATTTCGAAGTTAAGTACTAATTTCACCAACAAAAACTAAATCATGATTAGAAATAAATCTTCTTTAAAAATTTTATCTTGCCTCTTTTGACGAGTTTTTAATTTCATTTTTATATAAGAGCTAGTTTTATCAGAATCATGTTAAGGCAGTTTTCAAAAAATATTTTTCCATGCTCAACAACTCGAAATTTTCTGACACATTTTCAGATTTATTTTTAAAAGAAAAAATATGACACTTGCTGACGTGATTTTTGAAGAGATTTATAAGCGGCTTGTATTTTTATTTTTTGTTCAATTAATCAGAACTTGATTTATAAACAATTATTTTCTCAGAAGGACCATATTTTTCGTTTCCAACCCAATCGCTTCGTGAAATTCGGTTCAAAATGCCCACTTTGACATCATTTTTTGAAATATATTTTGCCCCTATTAAAAAATCGACCATTATGGCACATTATATAGTTTCTGATTAAGAGAACCTACCAACTGGATGCGTTTGACAGCAAAAATGAATTCAAAAATGAGTTAGAAAATAAGCAGTTTGGATTTGAGTACATCCTTAATACGATATTTTTTTCTTCAACTTGTATGTATTTATAATTTGTTTTTGCTGTAAGGATGGGTCCCCTCAAAAACTTGTCTATATAAAAGTTATAGATAGTATTAAGAATATATATAATAAATTCCATGCGCCATAAATTCCATCCATAAATTCCTTGTGAATTGACGAAGTTATGGATTTTTTTCTTCTTCAACTCCCCCCATTTTTTTTCTGTAAGAATTGGTCCTATCAAAAACTTGTCAGTATAAAAGTTGTAGATAATATTAAGAAGATTTATAATTAATTTAATTGGATTTGATATCTTAAGAATTGACGAAGTTATGAATTTTTTTCTTCCCAAAAACCAATTTTTTTCGCCCCTTTAGCCCATTTTTAATTTTATCAAAAACTTGTCATCCCTAAATTTTTGGCTTTGTTTTTAAAAGTACTAATAACTTTAAACCGACTCAATACGTATTACAATTAAGAAGTTATGGGTTTTTTTTCGTTTTTCCCAAAACCCCTCCCTATTTCCACCACCTTGGTTCGATTTTGACCATTAACGAACTTGACCGAGATTTTCTGCCCCTTGATTTTATGTATCAGTTTGGAAGAGGCTTATGCAGAATTATGGAAATTATCGTGTCCATAAAAAAGTTATGCATATACAGGGTGAATCTAAACTCTTGGGCAAAACTATAAGAGGTGATAGTACACATTAAGACAAACAATATTAAATAGGAAACTAAGGGTTCGTCTTCCGAAGGAGATGGGCGAGATTACAGTTTACGGCTCAAAATTTCAAAAGATTAGAAAAAACGGAAAAATTGGTGGATTCGTTTGAGGTTTTTGCTAAAACTATTCTTTATGTCAGTATTTTCTTGAAAATAAATTTTAAAGATAAAGTTCAAAAAATGCCGATAGAGGGCGCTTTAGACTTTGGAGTAACGAACGACTATTTTTAACTGTTATTTTTTGTATCTCATTAAGGCTGTTCTCAACTGTTCTGCTCAAGAAGCGCAAAACGTTTTGACACATTTACACATTCATTTTTTAACGGAAAGATATAAAATTGGAAAGCCTGACCGCGGAAGCGATTTGGAATCGAACTGTTTTTTCCATTTTTTAATCAATAAATTAGCTATTGAGTTATAAGCGATTTTAATCACGTGACACGGTATTTTTCTCCCCTTATTGACTGGATTTTCTTCTTTCGTTCGGAAGTTCGGTTTAAAATGCCAACTTTGACAGTATTTTCTGAAAAATCTATTGCGTTTAAAAGAAAACGGAAAAAACAGTTCGAAACCTTTTAGTTTCGTGCATTTCCGGACAAAAATGAATTAAAACTTATGTCAGAAAGTTGACCCTTTGGATTTGAGAACAGCCTTAAGTGAAAGTTATTCATTTGTAGATGAGCCTGTGCTACATGTTTTTGAAAATATTTCATTTTTTACATTTTACTTTTTTAAGTTTTTTTAAGAAAACATCTTCAAAATGGTGGCAATCCATACGTCTACAGAGAAAAAAGAAATGAGATAGTCAGACAAGTGACTTCTTAAATTTCTGTAAAAATATTTAAAGACGTGTACTTTATAAGCCAATAAAAATTAATTTTCGATTAATGAGATACTCAGACACGTGACTTGTTAAATTTCTGTAAATATATTTAAAGACGTGGATTTTATAAGCCAATAAAAATTAATTTTTTATTTACCGTGACGACACCAGAATGTAATTACAGTCCTCCCCACTTAACCAAGTCACGGATAATCGAATACCCCGCTTATTCGAATGGAATCCTCCGGAACCGAATTTATTCCTATTGGTTCTATGTTATTTTTCACCGCTTAAACCAAATACCTTTTACGAACGTCTCCGCTTAATCAAATAACAACTGTGTGACCGATGTTTGAAAATGGTCGCGGAAAGCACGTTTCAACTGGAATTTCCTTCCATCTTTTGTCATTTTCGGTTCCTTTACGCTGAAAACAAATTTTCACTTCTTCCTGCAATAATTTCGGCCGGCTGGTGTATAATGGGCAGGTCAAATGATTTCCCCACCTCGATCCCCCCTCCCCCCCCCCCCCGCCATCACTTCTTTCTGTTAACTTGCAATGTACCATCACTTCGAGACTCGAGATGGTAGTTGTGATATTTTGCATTCATTCGAAAAATAATTCTATATTTACTCCTTTAAAATTCCACTTAAACAAACCCCTTTAAACGATTTTTTAAGGCAGTATAAATAACGTAAGTTAGAAGTAGCAAAGTTTTTTACCAAATTCAAACGAGCTGCATTAAGTGTGATGTAAGCCATATAATTGTATGTACTGACATATTAAATTAATATGTATATTTACTTTATATTAGCATTTGTATTTATGTTAGTTTATGTTATGTTATTCTATTAACGATTTATTGTGCTGTTAATTAAGTATGCCGTAGAGGGTTATTTTGCCTTTTTACTACGCATTAAATATTACAGTTTTGATTCCCCGTTTAATCAAATACCCCGCTTAATTGAATATTGTTTGTGGAACCGTCAATATTCGTTTAAACGGGGACTTTTATAATTTTGCCACGTTACCACAATTAGAAATTGTAATATAGTTCTTATATGTAAAAAAATTAATAATATTCTCAATTGTATTTAAAAATTTTGCCAAGTCTATCGGAAATTGAATGTGTATTATAGCTTTTATTAAAGTTTTAAACAAATTTGCCAATTAAGTTTGTAAATTTTTTAAGTGTAACAGCATTCGGAAACGTTTGGGGGAGGGGCGGGGGGGGGGGGGGGGGGTTCGTGAGCGAATTCCCTAATTATTTGTATAGAATTTAGTATAGTTTTTTTTAGTATAGTTTTTTTAGTATAGTTTTTTTAGAATTTAGTATAGTTTAGATAGATGTATAGAATTTAGTCATAATTTCTTATATATTTAGTTCTTAAGTTGCCATTTGTTTTTTGAAAATCTATCTAAACTTTAACTTTTGATTTTAAATACAATAAATTATGTCTAAGGCGGATCGATCGAGACCGAAAAAATTTTCCGTAGTAGACAATATTCCGCCTTAGACAATTTTTACTCTATGCCTATGGATTCGCGGGAGCTTGAAAATCTTTTCGAGTTAGACAGATTTCCGTCTTACACAGAATTTCCCTTACATAGAGTTTACTGTATTTGCATTTGCAATTTCTAAAAACACCAGTGATTTTTTTTTCTTTTTTTCTTTTTAATATAGAATTTTCACTTCAAAAATTTATTAATAATTCCAATTAATTGCAATGTTAAGAAAACCAGGCAATGAATAAAATGATTTTTGAAAAACGGGATTTTGAGGTCTGTAGACAAATCTATAAGTTATACAAACAAACCAATTTCAATTGTCTATTTTTCGTCTAATGCATTATTATTACACCCTTAATTTTTTTCTCCGGATTTATATATCGCCTAACATTTAGAAGATTTCTCCGATTTTCATAAAATTCAAATATATTATTTGTGAGATATTGATGTCTGTTGTTGACAAATGAAAATTGCAATGAATATAACTTTTTGCTTTCTGTTGTGAAGTGTAATTGTGTTAGCTCAGCTCATCGAATAGTAAATATTACTACTACTACCAATAATAATAATAATAATATATATTTTTTTTAAATCTAAAAATGTAATTTTTAGTAGTGTTTTGATTATTGCGTGAGCTGGAAGCATTGTAAATTTAAAGTCCACTAATTAAATGCATTTACATTACATAACACTTGCTCATACTACATAAGAAAATAAATATTTTTACATGTTTCAAAGTTATGCTAGCGGGCGTAGCGACTCATTGTATGGCATGAGATCTTTCTTGTTTTTAAATGTGTAGAAAGTAGTTCAATTCTACATTTAGAAAAGCTATAAAATATTAATTTTATTAAATTCTTATTATAAACATGTAATCATATTAAGAATTTACAATATACATTAACTGAAAAATACACATTGAAAGTTACCTGATTTTGGAGCAATTATTGTAAAATGAAGACATGCAGGCATCATTGATCTACATGATTTTCGATAAAAATTTCGAGAGCTTAGCATTATTATCAAACTAATGTTTGTTTATTTGCCTAACTCGTTTAAGGCTTTTCTCAAATGCAAACTGGCTATTTTCTGACAAAGTTTTAAATTCATTTTTGTTCGCAAGCATATCAAATTGGCAGATGACCTTATTTAGAAACGATGCAATCGAACTGTTTTTTCTTTTTTTGGAAACAAACATACAGTCAAATTTGGCGTTTTGAACCTAATTTCTAGAGACGAAAGCGCAGGAAAGGAGAAAAAATCATCATCCTGAGAGAATAATTGCTTATAACCCCAGATGTTAGTCATTTATCGGAAAAAAGAAGAAAACTGTTCGATTACAAAAAATTTCAATAGTTGTGCCTGCAAGTAACATGCTTTTATATTTAAAAGTGAACCAGAAGATGTCTTTTATTTTACAATTGCGCATAGTTGAGCAAAGAAAAATATTTTTTGAAATCGATCATATGAGTATCGTCATGTTCTATAGGGGGCTGATCTACTGTTGATTAAAAACTAGGTACTATTGTTCAAAAACTTGTGTCTGTACGTATGTTCAATCCATGCTTAAAATTTCAAGTTATTTACATTTCATGATATTCACAGTTCTACATTTACTTACATTTTAAACAAATTCGGAAAATATTATTTCATACGGATTAATAATATGAAAATATATCCGCTTTTTGATAAAATTTTTTGTACATGTAGAATTAAATCACATCATGCTGGCATTACATTTTTTTCGGAAAGCGTAAACTAAAAACCGTAAAATCGACATATTTCAACAAAACAAAAATGATATTTATTCAGAATTTCGGATAGTATTTACATTTCTTTCCTTTTTCCTTCGTAGAATTTAAGGTATTTTAGTTGTATTTTTCAGAATTTCAGTTAAAAATTACAATTGCAAAATAAAATTAATATATCGGACACTAATTAAAAATTTAAAGTTCTGGTATTCATTAAGACATCCCCGGATTCATCTGAATAACAGATGTTAATTTCACCGTGTTGCCTTTCCTATACTATGTCGGAAACACAAGCAGATTTTTGTATAATAGATATAAAAATTAGTTTTAAAAAGTACTTCTATAAATGCTGAAACACTAAATTAAATTCACCGTAACTCATAATCATCATTAACAAAAAAAAAAAAAAAAAAAAAAAAAAAAAAAAAAAATTGCTTTAGTATTGTTGTAATTTTTGTGCTTTTTAAAATTACTTTGATTCAGCTCCCCAATAATAAGAGAAATAATACTATTCAGAAATTATCTTTCATCTATCTTAAGAGGGCTAATATATTGTTTACTTGTTTTAAGTATTGTTGCAATTTTTATACTTTTTAAAATTATTTTGATTTAGATCTCCAATAATAAGAGAAATAATCCTATTTAGAAATTCTCTTTCATCTATCTTAAGATAGCTAAAATATTGTTTACTTGTTTTAGTATTGTTTAAATTTTTATGCTTTTAATTACTTTGATTCAGCTCTCCAATGATAAGAGAAATAATACTATTTAGAAATTCTCTTTCATCTATCTTAAAATAGCTAATATATTGTTTACTAAATATTAATTTTACAGAAAAATAATCGTGTTTCCTTGCTTACTATTATTCTACACATCTGTGTATGCAGCACGTGTTGCATACACTTTTTCATCTATCTTAAAATAGCTAATATATTGTTTACTAAATATTAATTTTACAGAAAAATAATCGTGTTTCATTGCTTACTATTATTCTACACATCTGTGAATACAACACGATGATACACTGAAAAAGACTCCTGTATTTATCCCTAGAACTAGAACTGACTAAACAATCTTTAAAACAAGATAAGAAAGGTATTCGCTGTGGAATCGTACAATAGTCAGGGAACGTATGTCAATTTATTTTTCATTGCACCGAAGCAGAAATCTTAATGAGTTTTTCAAGATAGAGGATGACATGTGTTTCGAGGGGTGAAAATCCTCAAATGCCCGCCCGAAAATGGAGTATTTAACGGTCTGGTTTTTCGCGTTTCGCACTTCCGTATTTTTCAGCACATATCATTATTCATTCCTAATTACTCCTAAAAACTCACACTCATGATTGAACGATTTTGGCTCTCGTACCACTGAATCGTAAAAAAAATGCGTCCAAATTGCCAGCACATTGTGCTGTTAATTTTACAAAACTACTGTATTTTTTATGTTAATATAGTCAGGAAACCAAAGAAAGATACAGCACATTCACTGTGATAGAGTTTGTTCTGGCAAATCTACAGTGGTTTTTTTTCACAGTGAAGCAGTCATTTTAAAACTTATCTACGAAATATAACATAACTAATATTTCCTTGTTTTTTAAATAGAACCTTGGGAAACAATAAGTTGTGTTTCTCAGACCTCACTTGTATATGCGACGCACTTGGGAAACTCTCGACTACGATAATCTGACGATGCTGATGCTGAAGAATTATTTCAGTAGAAGTAAAATTGAATTAGAATAGCTGTCAAAAAACCTTTGAAAACTAACAGCAATTTTATTAAGGTTATCCAGAAAATCATTATACGTGTTCATGATTAAAACATTTTCTTTTTCTAACTTGTCTGAGAGACATATCATTAATATTTCCTTATTTTGTAAAACAAAAGATCTTGGGGCACAATAAGTTATGCTCTGCAAAACTCGCGTATATTCATAGCACGCTTGAAAAACTATGAGCATCTGACCAAGATCCTAAAGAATAATTTCCGAATAAGTAAAATTTAATAAGAATGTCTATGAAAAATTGTGGTAACTTCAACTTGCACTTAAATTTCCCGTTCTTCGTTTACAAATATTCGTAGAGATTGTTTTCTAAATTCCTTTCACTTTAAATAATTTATCACAATCGTTGAAATTGCTAATTTCAGCTTTAGAAAACTATTAATTTTGTTTGGATATCGAATAAATCATCATACATGTTCATGGTTAAGACAGTCATTCTAGATTTTGTCTTCGAAATAAAACATCATTAATATTTCCCCTTTTATAAGTAGAACCTTGGGAGACAATAAGTTGCGCTTCTCTGACCTCACGTATATCTACTTACAACGTACTTGGGAAACTTTCAACTACGATAATCTGACAAACGTACCGAACAAGAATGTCCGTGGAAGTAAACTTAAATTATTATGACTACCAAAGCAGGCGAAAGCCTTCAATTAAATTTCCCCTCTTTCACTTTAAAAAAATCAGTAGAAATTGTTTTCTAAATTCATTTTACATTAAAAAATTCATCATCTTAAGCCGTAGAAAAAGCTCAATAATTTCTTGTTGTCGAAAATTTTAAAGTTTATCTTTTAAATAAAATTTACAGAAAGGAATTCGATCCAAATTTAAGAAGAATTTAATAATTTAAAATAAAATCTATCATACAGGGACGTGACCCTAACGCATGCGTACTATAATTAACACGCAACAGAATATTTTCGAAACGACTTTGGTTGAGCTTTTAAGTTAAAATACAAGATAGAAAGTTTAATTAATATGATAGCAAATTACTGTAGGCTACTGCATATAGAGAACTCAAAATGGCACTGTAAGATAAAATACTAAATCACGTCTTTCAAAACTAATAATTTTGTTATGGTTATCTAGCAAATCGTTATACGTGTTCATAATTAAAACAAATTAAATCACATTCTCTGATTTGTCTGCCAGAAATAATATCATTAATATTTCCTTGTTTTTTAAAGTAGAATCTTAGGACAAAATAAGTTCTGCTCTGCAAAGCTTACATACACTCAGAGCACCCTTCACTGTAAAAAAAAATCTGTAATCCTGCAAAACTAGTTTTTGTAAAACTACAGAAATCTGCATGTTTACTAGAATTTTATCTGTAACCGGGTATAATATTTACAACTCGCATAGTAGAAATACATGAAATATCTTAGTCTCCCATGTCAGCCAATGAGAAAGGACTTCAATGATGACGTAATGACTATTCACGCAGCCACAGAGGTGTTCAAGGTATCCATCTTGTTTATGATTTCAAATAAGGATGTAAGTAAATATTTTTTCTTTATGAGTTAAATTTTGTTATATTTCCATTCTCCTTGATTCCTAATAAGTAAAAATGAACTGCACAGTAAGACCGTTTGATTTCGAATTATAATGTAACATGTATTAGCAGGTATTAATGCGTAATCATCCTATTATTTTATTGTTAAATATTTATCATTCAGTCAAATGACTATTCTTTACATCAGTGTTTATTACATGCGTGCAATTTCTAATGTTTTATGTAATAAACCATATTTTATTGCAATATGGTTAGCAGATTAAATATTTTATTTTTAATTAGTGATGCAATGAATAGTACTCCCCCCCCCCTTTGACTGATAATGAAGGCTAAATATTCCACTATTCTTCTGCAGAATACTTAAAATGTATACCAAAATTATCTTTCTTAATATTAGAGTCGTGCCGTGTAATTGGTATTTATTGTACTAAATTCCGCCATCGGGTCGGGTTTACTTTACTTTTTTAGTTTGGATCGGGTCGGTTTGGGTTTTGAATCTTGTGTGTCGGGTTCGGGTTGACTGATATTTCAAAAGAATGTCCAAAATATTTTTTTTTCAGGTTAAAAATCTAGGTATAGGGCAGATGTGCCAGTAATAGATAAAATTCAAAGTTTTTTGTTTATAAAAAAAAAAAAAAAAAAATTATACAATAAAAATTTTACTTTAAAAATTTTCTTCATAACCCCCCCCCCCCCCCCCCCGCGCGCTTACATGTTTTATAATCTGTGTTATTGTTGATACTCTTAATCAAACCAATTAGGAAGCAAAAAGTGATTTTTCGAGGTTCCACTATTTTTCATTTATGTTAGCGAACATGCAAAGAGCTGGTTTAACTTAATAAATTTTATATATTCTTTTACTTTCCTGCAAAATTTGTTTTTGTTTTGGTAGTAATAAAAATTTTTGAATATGATCATTCTAGAAATTTCATCAATCGCACACTAGATGAAGCAATGGTAGCTCAATCTCCAGTTGAAAAAAGTTGCATAAGATTTCAATTGTATAAAGTAAAATATTATTTCAAGATCAGAAGTGATTTTGCTTCATATACTTTTTATGCTTTCTGAATATTAATGAGTTGTTTATGCATAGATAAAATAGTTTCCCTATTTATGGAACATTATACTGTATATTATCCATAATATAAACTAAGCCTTCAAGCATGGATTAAACTAAGAATGGGACAAATTTTGAAACTTGCAATTTCTTTAATTATAAAATTGTTTCTGAAAATAATGTTTCTATATTGTTCAAGGACATTAGAAAGTGTTTCATTTTGTATTCTATAAACTGAAATATTGTTTTTGTGTCAAAGTTCATTTTCTTATTTTTGTAAAAGGTGTCCCATTCCTCCATACTCTCTCCTATGCTTCTAACTCTGAATATTGGGCACTTCTCTATATATACACACGTATCATGTGTATGTGTTTTAAAACTATCAGAAATATTATACATGTGTTTGCGTGTATATGAAAATAAATGTTGGTAAAATTTTTCTATTCCTAGAGAAGAATAAATGGTTCTTAACTGTGCCTTAAATAAAAAGAATTTATCGCATTCCTTATTTATATTTTTTTCTTAACCTTTAACTGATGTTACGGGCCTCTCAGACCACAGCTTTTTTTAATTTTTTAGTTTTGCAATTTTTTATATACTTGCAATTTTCAGTTTAACTACAAACACTACCGAAATTTTGTTCCATTGTGAACTTTAGTACTATTACCAGACATTTTTGAATAGGTGAATTTTAATTATAACAGTCCTGCACAAAAAGTTCAGTGCAAAAACACCATCCTATGAGTTAATCGTGCCTTTCATTCATCTTTCGACAAAGCGACAACTTCCCACTAGTTGACTTCACACTAGTTGGGACAATTTCTGTGACATCAGTTAAAGGTTAAGGAGTAAATTTAATAATAGCTCATTCATATTGAAATATGTATTTATTTTATCTGAAAAATTGTTCTGCTCAAACTTTTTGTGAAAATCTTAGACTTGGAAAAAACCTAAATATAAACAACTGCATTTTAATTTTACGTGAGTTTCTGAGTGATAAAATGCCGAGTTTTTACTTTCTCATGCAAAGAGAGATATACGGTAGGTAGGGGTAAAGATATGAGCGGGGCAAAAATATGCACCGGCTGATTTCATATGAAGCAACATTTTGGCTCTCATGACCAATAGGTTGCAGTTTTGTTTCAAGTGTACTAGTCATTTGCTTAAACCTTTGATAAAAGTAGCAATTTATGCTAAGAAAATGAGGTAAGTTTAAATTTTCGAATTTTGGTTTAATATTTTTAAAATTTCACTTTATTCTTTAGCTTATAGTACTTGGAATTTTTACAAATCCAAAATTTTAGTGGAGATCGAAATATTTTTAGCTTCTACATGCCGTAGTTTACCTCGAAAATATTTGTTTATACTTATGGGTAGCCGGTTAAGCAAAATACCGCAGTAAAAGTACGCATCCTTCTTGGGACAAAGATACGCACATGTTTAAGATATGGGACTTTGCCCTATCGTTTTAGCTAGATGCAAAGCTTTTCACAATTTCTAAATTTATATTATATAAAATATAATAGCTACTTAACTAATATAAGTTAGTAAACTACATTTTCTTTTTTCTAGTTAAGTTTTTTTTTTTTTTTTAATATAGAACCTTAGGTATCTACCTACCTACTTTTAAAAATAAATATTGTTTCATGAATCACTTTTGTTTTAAACCTTAATCCTTAACTCCTGTTAACGGTCTCACCGACCGCTGCAATATTCAGTTTTCACAGTTTAACTTGTAATTTTCAATTTAAGTAGTTATGTTAGTTTAATTTTGATTCGTTTTGTAAATTAGAAGTATAGCTGAAGAATTCTGAATGCGGGAAATTTTACTATAATAGCCGTTTGCATAAAGTTTAGCGCAGAAACCGCCTCTTATGAGTCAGTCAACCATTTTATTCAATCAACGATTAAGCGGTCTCGGAGACCGCTTACAGTATTTATGAAACGATTTTTGTCACAACAGGAAGAGGTTAACTGCTATTTGCGATCTCGCAGACCGCTGTTTTTTTCATGGTCTAGTTTAGAATTTTCAGTTTAAATATTATCAAAATTTACTAATGCTTTTACATTACTCATTCATTTTAGTGAAAATAGGGGCAAAATCTGGCCGTAATGGGGCAAAAATGCGCACTGCAAATCTTTTGCCTCATCACTGCGTACTTTTAGCCCAACCAATGGGGCAAAGATACGCAGAGCAATGTTTTTTTAAAAATTACAATTTCTCACGGAATTATAATTTGACAGAATGTCGCTTGATAGTGGCCGTTTGATAGTGGAACGTGCCTAAGGTTTTAATACAACATTTTAATCAGTCGTCACATAAGTTTAGATCAATGTGCTCGTTAAAAATCAAAATTAATAAGTGCGTAACTTTAGTCCCCACCTATTCCTACATCACTTAGGTGTGTCATGTGATTGTGAGCCATGTAGAGGACAACTTGTCACCAAGCGCCATTGAGATCAACCATGATGGTGAATATCGATGGCGCTTTTTAACAAGCTGTCCTCACTTCAAATACTTGTGGGCATGATACCCACATATGTTTGAATATTAAAGTATATACATTTGTCCATTTTCTTACATAAAACTTTGTTATTAGAGATGTAATTGAAGATTACATTTCATAATATAAAATAAAACAGGATTTCCTTTCCTTATATTTCGGGTTCGGGTTGAAATAAGCCAGGGTTGAGTTGCAGGTTGCCGGAAATTATTTTGGCTGATTCTGGTCAGGTTGCGGATCGAAGAAATATTTTTGGAGGGTTCGGGTCGAGTTGCGGGTTGACTTAAGTATAATATTCGGTTTTGTGTCTGGTGCAACTTGACCCGTGCAGGACTACTCTGTAGTCGGGAAATTTTTAATATATCAGGATTCGTACGGTCCTTAAACGTACTTGCATTTTTCAAAAGGATTTTTTTTGTGCTTGAAAGTGCTTATTTTCATACAAAAATTTTTAAAAGCCCTTTAAAGTGCTTTACTGTCATATTATTTCTTAATCGGGGGTGGAACTCTTCTGCATTTCTTTTCATTTCTGATTTAAAAAATAAAGATAAAACCGCCATTGCTAACCTTTCTTCTGAAATTTTACCTCCTCTTTTCACTCCCTTATCCACAATACCAAAGTTTAAACTGTTTAAAAATTTTTATTCTTTAACTGATGTTACCGGTCTTACAGACCAGTGCTTTTTTCGATTTTCATAGTTTAACTTGCAAATTTCAGTTTATTACAAACACTACTGAAATTTTGTTTCGTTTGAAACTTTAGTACTAACACCAGAGACTTTTGAATAGGTGAATTTTAATTATAACACTTCTGTGCAAAAAGTTTAGTACAAAAACAACATCCTATGAGTTTATCGCGGCTTTTATTCATCTTTCGTTGGAGTGGTCTCACAGACAGCTTCACACTAATTATGTGACAATTTCTTTGACATCAGTTAAAGGTTAAAAATTGCTCTACTGTATTTGTTACTTTAAGTGAAAAAATAATCGGTCCTAAATTTCATTAACTATTGATTCCATCATATCCATTTCATTAAAATTTTATCTGAATTTCACCTTCAAAATTTCGTCTCCCCGTTTTCTTCACCTCTCACAGTAATTATACTTAAATTTTCAAAACTCTTTAAAACTGCTTAAATAAATAAATTAAAAAAAAAATAAATCTGTTCTGTGTCATTTTATTGTCACAATAAATAATCAAGATTTTTCTTCCCAATCGAAATTGGCATCCCCCCTCCTCCCCCCCCCCCAAAAAAAAAAAACTTGGAGCACATAGAATTTTAAAGTCTTTAGAACTCTTTATAGACCAGTGGTAGGGGAGGAAAAAAGGGCCGCATTTGGAATTAATTAGGGGAAAACTGGAAATTGTTTTAATCCCTTTACTTTAAGTCTCGAATGAAGGTACTAAGTTTTCCCCCTCTTACTAGGTGAGTGGTTGAAGATATGTACAGATTTATAGTCAAAAAACACATTTTTATTAATTACCATAACAATATCAAAAAAAAAAAAAAAAAAAAAAACTATATCAAAAACATTGTCAATACAGATGTTGTAGAGGTTAAAATTCTGATTGAAATGTGTACTTAATATTTTTGTTGAATTTTTACAATTATAATGCAAAGTTTTGCCTAATTCGTTAATCAAGTGATTGAAGCCAGAACAGACGAGGTTATCAGTTCACCCTGTTTCTAATTTATGTATATTTTTTAATTTATTGAGAATTTTGTAATTATTTTAGGCTTTATTTTGGATATTTTCAGAGTTATGGCTTAAACTCTTGATTACGGCCCAGTGGTAGGAAATGAAAAAAAAAAAAAAAAAGGCCGAATTCGGAATTAAATACGGGAAAGCTGGAAATTGTTTTAATCCCTTCGACATGGTTCAGAAATAAACGTACTAAGTTTTCCCGCCCTACTAGGTGCGGCTTTGTCGCTACGAACAAATAGATAACTTAAAAAGTGCACTATTTCATGATTTTTAGCATATTTCAAAAATGATTTGCAAATGATGGGAAATATTGTTTATGATCTCTGATATTGTATTTGAATTATGCGTCGTATTTAATTTGACATATATAGTGAATAACAGTGCGTATGCATCACATTTAAGAAGGTCGAAAATAGTGGGGAGGAGCGAGGAAACAAATGAGTGTGCAGGATTCTTGTCGCTAGAGGAATTAGGGGAGACCGGGGGAATGGTGACACCTTAAGGGAATTTAATTTTTTTCACCTTGAAAAAATGTTTATTTTTTAATAGTAAAAATTCTAAAGGTGAATCATGATCTATAGTATCTGTATAAATTTAACCGTAATCGTAACTGTAAAGTAAGCATACATAAAAAAAATATTTTTTAAACCTCTGCACGGTGGCGGGACTACCCAGGACACTGGGGTAATTCCGCCACTGTACTGGGGTAATGCCGCCACTCTTTAGTGACCTAGTACATGCATCAGATGGATACTAGGAAATACACAACCTACTGAAAATAGTTAGAAAACAATGTAATTGAGCATAATAATGGTTAAGCTTACAATTTACTTCATATTGCAAAAGTCACTCTGCTGCATCGGCTCCACTACATTAAAATGAGGCCATTTCTCACCCGATTTGCATGGCGGCGGCATTACCCCGAGAGGACAATATGCCGGAAATCCCCAAGCAAAGCCGAAAGAAGAACCGAACTTGTTCAACACATTGCATCAAAATGTCGGCGAATGCATGTAGATTACGGGTCATATTATCTTAAATACCTAATGTCACAATAAAAGATGCTTATCTCTACTCATTTGAAGCTCCAAAATAATAAGCAACTAGATGAAAACTACATTTTTCACTAGAACAAACGAACAACGTACAGCAAAATCACTCTCACTTTAGGCACTGTTTATATTGTTGGTCGCTATAGTGCAGGCACATTCACTATCTCAAACTGCCCTTAGTTTTTAAAAAAGGTGGGGTGGCGGCATAACCCGGGTTGGCGGCATTCCCCCGGTCTCCCCTATAGGTCAAGCAATAGCACAATTTTAAACTTCGATATTTTACGAAAAGGACTAAGATGGGTTTAATAAAAATTATTTTCGACTAGTATACGAGCATCTTAAGTTAAATTCATAAAATTTTAAAACCTTCGGAATATTGAAAAAAAGTATTATTAGTTAGCTTAAAGTTAGTTTTACGTTTTTTAAAACTAAGGTTTAAGGTTGACGATATCAGTTGAGAAATGGCATGTAAAACGGCTGTCAATTATGTACCTCTTTCTCGATAAGTACTAAATTATAATCCTCAAAATATACAAAATAAAGCATTAACATATTTACAGAAACATCGCGAGGGCCTCAACAACTTAAAGAAATTACATGTATGTAATAAACGGAGGCAGGGCGGATTGATATCTCTGTCTCTCTCTTGATTAGCGGTTAAGGCAAAATTTAGAAATAGAATTGCGACCTTAATGTTCAGCAAAAATATTAATATGGGTACTCATTTTATTCAGAATTTCAAATTCTACAACATTTGTATTGACAATGTTTTTGAAAGCATTAATTGTTCTGAGATATTGTTAAGATAATTTAAAAAAGTTTTTCGACTATAAATATGTAGGGGAGATGGGGGCACATGTGAACAGTTCGCATAAATATAGCTTTTTCTCATAACTGGATTAATTTCGATAAACAAAAACTACTTAATATAGTAAACAGAACTTTCTTTTGCACATGGTATTTTTTTCAAAATCACCTGTATAGTTCTTCTTACATTTTTTAATAGTTTTATAAAATCAAAAAATTGTTCACATGTGCCCCATCAGCGGGGTAGTTGGGAGCACACGTGGGGCACATGTGAACACAAGGAAAAAATATCCTTTAATGTGCTTTTTATTCCTTTATTCATTTGTCATAGTAATCATTAGTTATATTACCTTTTAAATTCACCATAAAGAAAAATATATATGTATATTTCTCTAGTTTCTGCGTGATATGTTTAAGCAAATGATTATAAAATGAAAATAAGTAGATTTGGTGGGGAGAGTCTTAGATGATTCATTGTTGCAATAAAATAAAAAAAAAATTAAGAAGCAATTTAAAAAAAGAAATTAAAACTTTCAAATTTTGATTAAGGGCTTTTGTTTGGAGGAAATTTTAGGAAGGGGGCATTTACATACTATTTATCGGAAATCTGCCGAAATACGAAAGATTCTCACTCCTGTATTTGCCTTATTTTCTTGTAAATTATAGATAAAGAAGGGTTTTTTAATGATTAAAAAAAAATCTTGACTATAACCCCCCCCCCCCAACTTCTTTTGCTTTTGAAAGAGGGGGGGGGTACAATCGGGATTTTACGGTAGTTATCAGTTTAAAAATTGTACTTTCTTAAAATATTACTGGTATCTATCTCCATTCAAAGCATCATATACATAAATGTTTTAGAGATGGAAGTAAGCCATCATTGCAAGGTTAGAACAAATGTAAAAGAAAAATTTGCAAAGTTGTTCAAAGTAATACTTTTGTATTAACAATGCATAAAAAATATTGTTGTAAACCGTTTAGTAAAATAATATATAACACTTATTGCATTTTAGAAAACAGTAAATTTATTTAAAGTACAATTGAACGTAGACGAGCCTGTTGTTCTTTATGTATTTGCTGAAAGATGTGTTTGTGGAAGTTTCAATACAAAATCAACTTTGTGAGAGGAAAATATCTTCAATTTCAGGAAAATTGTAGATAATGGAACTGACATTATCTCTCATTAAGTTAACTGAAAGAAACAGAATCACAGAATGATTATTGGGGTACTTATGAACTGTTCATTTCTGCCCCAACTAGCCTGTTCACAAGTGCCCCACATTGCTGCTTCTGTTAAATTGATGAATAATTAACATTTCTCAATTTCAGAAGAAAAAGAATTTTATCAAAAATGTTTATTAGTATTCATAGTATATGGTAAAACACTCAAATTCAAATAAATGAATAAATAAATAAAATTATTCGCTTATGAACTTGGAGCAATGATTTTACTTTTGAGATCTAAAAACAGTGTTTTGGCTACAGAGGACAAACAAAATGTCATAGAGCTTAAAAATTTTTTTACCATATGTCTACAGATGCTATCATCTTTAGTAATTTTTTTCAAATAAAAAAGCTTATAGTAACTATCGGAAAACTGCGATGTTCACATGTGCCCCCATCTCCCCTACATATTTTCTAATGTTCAACCTAGTACGTGGGATAAAAATCGGTACTTTCATTTTAGACCTAAACGGAAGGGATTAAAACAATTTCCAGTTTCCCACCCACATAATTGTGAGTTACATCCCCGATCACGGGTCTTTGAAATAGAATTGTGACAATGTTCAACAAAAATATTAAATGTAGTTCTCATTTTACTCGGAATTTTAAGCTGACGACAAGCTGAACACGGAAATTGCAAAACCTAAATTTCATTCCAGATTTCAAAGTGCTGCCATTTGCAAAATGACATCAGCGTTACGCACATATATATTTGTTTTTTATAATATTGATAGATATAGATTTTATTTTCATATCAAAATCTTGGTTTTTTTTTCCTTTTCAAACTAATCTTTTTCACCCTTAAATCTATTTACATCTGGGCCAAATCAATACTCGATCATTTCAAAGCTACTGTATAACATTAAGTGTGTATTTTTAAATAATATATACGTAATGTGAGTCGTACAGTAAAATGCACAGAAAAACAGAAGTGACTTCGGACAATGAATTTTTTTTAAAGATTAATTTTCTATTTTTTTAAATGTATTGCAGTATTTCAAAGAGAATTGAAAGTATATGCTTTTTGGTATTGTTATTATTTGTTTTTAATATTCTGCATAATTTGATTTTTGGAGTCTTATGTGTAATTTTGAAATATGCCTGGAAAGGGATGTGGGTGAGGGACAAGGTTCTTTCAGTATTTTAAATTCTTAAAGTTTGTCGTTATCATCCAGACTCTTTGAAATTTTTAGATGTTAAAAACATAATGCTTTCGTAGCCCGAGTGAAAAAATATTAATATTTTGTGGGGAAAACGCTGGTAAGATTTTTACCACGATGTAACTCAGGTTTTTTCTTATTTTGTCGAAGTTTTTGCAGATTTTATTTAGTAAAAAATATTTATATTTGTCCGAATGTTAAGAAATTTTTGTAGGTAAATGTAAATCTGGCCTGTTGATTTGCTCTAAAAAGATTGTTTTAAAATACGGACGTTTAGTTAGTTTTATGGTAGAAAAAATATAGTCTTTGTGAGGCACGAAGTGACCTACGCTCACCAATGTATTTGAAAGAGTTAAAACTCATGTTTTTAAAAATCAATTGCATCATCAGTTAGAAGATTTTAACTTTTAGAGCATATATATATATATATATATATTTGCCGTAACTTCTAAAATATCACCCTGGAATAAATTGCTACAAGCTTTCGGAAAACTTTTTTGATCTTTTTTTCAAAACTTTAACTGCTAGGTGGGGAGAATATCGTAAATTTAATATCGGAATATATCAACGTGTTAATATTGGTGATATATTGCGATAACTACCGTAAAGTGTATGCAAATAGAAAAATTGCTTATTTAAAAAAATAAATGGCATGTTACCAAAATTTTGGTAGAAACAGATGTAGAAAGGAGCTAATAAATGTTTCATGCTATTTTCTTCTACAGCATCCTTTAAATATATATATAGGGAAGGTGGGGCAAAATCGGGTACCATAAAAGTTTGTTAGTCTCAAATGCTGTGAAATGGTAAAACAAACTCTGAACACTGTTTTTAATGTAAAAGGAATCCTTGGCTATAATAAAACATTCTTTTCAAACAATATATATATATATATAAATGTTTATATAAAAAAATAGCTTTTTTCAAACGTATGCAAAAATCCGGTTTTACCTCGCTGGTTGGGTAAAATTGGGTATTCATTTAAAACTACTGGAAAACTCATTTTGGTCAAAAAGATCTTGCTTAATATAGTAAAAAATACATTTTAATTATTTTTAACAAAACGAAATTGCACATGTGTTCTTCCATGTGTAAAAAAATAATTTGTTGGCAAATTTTCTACGTTGTATAGGCCTGCTTACTTTACACTGTACGTTTTCGAGTTCTTTTAGCTTCAAAAATCACAGATGAATTTGTCATCATATTCTTCTGCATTACTACATGCTTCGTGCGCCTAATCGTGGCATTTCAAACATCGTATTTGGATTTAGAATTTGAGTAATGTTCATAGCAAAACATACAGGTTTCATTATCCTCTTCTTCTGAAGATGTGGCCGCAATCTTTTTTGGCTTCTTTTTTTCTTTTAAAGAAACTTTTTTTTCCGTCTTGCAGTTTGTTTGGCTTATTTCTCCTTAATATCTGCTTCGATCTGTAATTTATAGGGAGAAGAAATCAAAATAAGATTTTCCCTTTCTTTTCTGAATTCTAAAGCCTTCCTTAGAAGGGGATAATAACATTTTAGGCGAAATTGGAAATACAAATTGCTGGGCTACATAGTCTGAAGATGTCGAATGGATAATTTTAATAATGTATTCTGTTGATGTAACATTTTGAATGAGTGATGACGTCTGTGATTGTGATGTTAACTGCTGCATCTGGAAGCCGCTCGACGTGAAAGCCGCTGGATGTTGTCAACTCGTTTATGTTCGGAAGGTTGAGCTCCATTATCCTGTGACGTTTCAGAAATATTTATTTCTGCAGCTATGAAAACATGTGGCTGCATAGACCTAGGTGTGTTATCATGACTTTCATAGGTATCTCTGTCACTTCCGAAGGAGCAAAAAGATGGTCTGGAAAAACATTGTTGTAGGGCAAAGTCCCTGTTTTCTCGAACCTTCTGATTGCAGTATTTACAATTGCTGCTCTCGAAAATGCAGTTTTAAATAATTTTCCAATTTGGTAAATTGTTACAGATCGCGCAGAGTTGGAAAATAACCACTTTTTCACCTCTTGTTCTTAGTATGAGCTTAGAGATGCATGAAAGACACATCAAAGGGTTGAAATCGATGCGTTGCGTAAGGAAAGAAGCATATATAAATACATTGCTTTCTCTTACTAGATTAACTGGATTCTTTTATATGAATTGAACACCTATTAAGGATTTAAAGAACGGGCTTTTCAGGACAAGGATTGGAAAAAATCTGTACATTTTTTAACCAAATAAAATGAAGACCTCTTTCGTAATCCATCCACTCCTATTATATACAGCAAATGAGTCTGGGAAAGTTTCATTCATCAAGAGGGTTTTTTTTTTGCCTGTTTAATATTTGATAAAAAAAAATACTGTTATAGATTATATAGCCTAGTTATATAGAATTGGGATTTTATGGATTATTTGTCAATTTGGGCAGATTATTTTATTTAGAGAAACAAGTCACGAAATATATTTGCATTTTAAGTGGACCCATAACGCAAGTTATTACACCTCAGATTAGAAAGTTATTTATTAAAATGTAATAAGCATAATATAAAATTATGCCTTAATTAGTACCATTATTTTGTTCATTAATAATTGCAAATTATTTAATTTCATAAATTTAAGTTAAAAATTAGACCCACTTTTTAATATAAAACAAAATCAAAATTAAAGTTTTTTCATTATAACTCGATAGATTTAGAATTTTATTATAACTTAACAGCATTAAGAATGCAATTTAAAATTCCATGCTAATTTATTAACTATACTAAAAATACATTATATGAGTGTCGGACAAAATCGTGTATACCCAGTTTTGACCCACTCTTAAGTACCCGGTTTTACTCCAACATAACAGAGTTTAAACATAGCGTCACTACTCTTAATCCTATAAGCAAAAGATCAGTAAAAATTTTTAAATATTATCAGGAAAGGAAAAAATTAGATATAGTACTCAATATTTAATATGCTGAAAAAACGTGGTTATACGCGTAAAATCTAAAATCAAATAAAACAATTTTTTAAGAGTAATTGAAACTAATTCCTTCACACTAAAAAAAACCGCACACAGTAACGTTTCAATCAGCTATAAATGCCATAATGGTTACCGACAAGTAATTTCTCGTGTTGGCTGATAGGCAGAAGTACAACTGAAGGAGGGATTTGCGCTACCCGGTTTAAGGGCCCTGTCCCTGCCGGGCGAAGACACTCACGAGCTAATGCTGATCCTATGGGGAGGGATTTTTCTAATATCTCGTTTGCATTTCGACATTTTTAAATTTTTTTGCATTGGATAGCCGAGGTCCGTCTCTACAGCGCACTTTGGTTACTTTTTCGATTTTGGTTGCAGATATTTTTTAGAATGACACTTTCATTTTCAGAACCGGTTTTGAAAATGAAAGTAACTTTATTAAAAATATCTGCGGCCAAAATCGAAAAAGTAACCAAGGTGCGCTGTAGAGACGGACCTCGGCTGTCCAATGCAAAAAAAAAAATTATTTAAAAATGTCGAAATGCAAACGAGATATTAGAAAAATCCCTCCCCATAGCATTAGCTCGTGAGTGTCTTCGCCGTCAGGGACAGGACCCTTAACCCACCTACCCTGTTATTTACAACTCGCCCATATGTATATATATACACACATACAAAATAAAAATATTTTTTTTAAACAAGAACGTAAAATAATCAAGCTTCAACGACAGATTATAATTTTCCAACACATTCAGAATTATGTAAAAAAAAAAAAGCGTTTAATAAAGTTAAATATGATGGCTAAGTAAGCAAATTACAAAACACGTAACACATTTGAAAATTAAAGTTCAGCAATTATTATCAGTCATCGGAAAAATATCCGAATTCCTTTGTGCAACGCTATATATGATCTATACATTTGAATATATACCAAATAGTATGCTAAACATTAGTTCATTTAAGAAACGCATTTTCACAGTTGAAAATTCCCCTTCAACATATTTCGTCATTAAACGGAAATGTATACATCTTTTTTGCAGCCCTGTATATGATTTACAGATTTTATACATACGAAGTAAATAAATTAGTTAAATAAAAAAAAAAAAAGCTTACCACAACAAATAGCGAACTTCCAGCAATTATTGTTTATTTATACAGTACTATAAGCGAATCCTTTTGTTTCCCCCCATAAATAAACGAATAATGCTATGCTCATCATGTTCTATAGTAAGCATCTTTTTGTACATTTCAGTCATGTGTATCAATTTCTATATGCTTGAAATAGTGTAATATCATTCCAATATACTACAAATGATTTTTCCCTACATACCATTGACCATAAAAAATCATTGATTAAAATCACAAATTTTCCAAAAAAAAAATCAGTTGATTAAAATCATGATTTAATCGTTGATTAAAATCGTTAATACCCTATTGCAGCCAAATGGCAAGCATTAGTTTTTTTTAATCACGATTGATTGACGAATTTTTTCCCTCAACCAACTAACGCTTTTTGCAATATTTTTCTACATTTATGAACTTCACAATATTTTCCTTTTTCCTAACAAATGGAGAATTTTGCAGCTTTTTCTTACAAACTTTCTTTGCAGTTATCCAAAATTTTTAGCCTAATAAAATATAAAATTATAACTAAAAATTAAATAAACAGCACATAAAGAAAAACTATAAAATTATTTAGATATTTTAATTCCAATATTTCAATTGACTAAGGTTTAATACAGTTTTATTTATTTTTTAAAATAAATAAAATTGTGTGATTTGTGTTTGGTTGCCGTTTTCTCCGAGACGGGAAAATTTAAGTTTACCTATGACCCTGTGAGAGAGAGGGGTGGGGGGGAGTTACTGTTCCTGCTGACCACTAAAATTTTCAAATTAGTGGTCCAAATGAATTTTTGGTGTTCTCGGACCAGCGGACCACCAATGATTTCGAACACTGATTGATTTTTTAAATGCTGAAGGTTTCCTTGTAAAAGAGATTTGAATTGATATACTGTTTAATTTTTTGATTAATTCCCTTGTGTGAAATTGGATTATTGTTATGTTTGCACAAGAAATATTTTATGTCTTAAAATATTTACTCTTTCATTTGAAACAGGTGGAGAATTTAACCTGATGCTTGGATCTATTCCATTTTACCAGATTTGAAATCCTGATTTAGAACATACTATGCTTCAAGAATTCTTTATATTTGATGACCTGAATGGTCAGAGAGGGTGCAGCACCCTCTTAAAACTGTCTGAGAGAAACTCTATGTAAAATGATATTACAGTAAATATTAGTCTGACATACTATACATATGATTTAATGATTATATAATTTGTAGTTTCAATAAATGGAGCGGCATACCGCAAACCAAATTAAATGTGTTGCTATTTAATAGTGTCTGTAACCATTTCTTTTTCAGCTAGTGCAAGGCTGCTGCTGGTGAATATTTTCATTTTTTACGAGTTTAGTTACAAAATAAATAAATCGTCGTCATAGATTATCATTTAGAAATACTGAAAAAATACTCATATATGTAAGAATAATTAGTCGCTTGGTGGCGACACTGCTGTTATTAAAGTAACCCTTCAAAGTATTTAATATACTGTAGAAATACATTGTGTATTTTAAAAAAAGCTTTAAAGTTTAAAGTAATACTTTTGTATTAGCTGATATTAGAGGTTAAATGGATTCTGCTACTTATATCTGCCTTTTAAATTAAAACAATAATAAAAACAGGGCATGTATTTAAATCTAAAGATTTTTTTTATATATATTTTCTTTGTGAATAAGCAAACACTAAATGGACTATAAGTGTAACTGAGTGCGAAGAAATATTCCAAAATGTAAAAGGGTTGGGTTGATTGTTGACGGCCGATTATCTACTCGAGGGATATAGGCCCTAGGGGAGGTGCCCTACCCAAAATGTAAAAGGACAGAATGGTAATATTTGTGGCGAAAAAAATGTAATTATATTGTGAAATTAGATCAAAATGGTTTACATTTGTTTTTTAAATATATTTCAAAGACAATAGAATCAATAATTAAAACTTAAATAATTTTCGGTTTAATGAAAATAAAAAAAAAGCTTTCCTACTGCAAGATAATCTCGCATAATCTGAAATTTTGTTTATTATTACATCATAAAATGATAAATTGAAAACCAAAGTGAGGGGGAAAAAGAAAGCTACAATCCGGTGTAACCATTCCCCATAAAGATGAGAAAAAATCCTGAATCGTGATTCAAACTTTTAGCAAAAAATTGGAATAGAGAAAACTTTGAATTATGATTTAACTTTTCACCAGAAAATTGGATTTAAAAACAATCCTGATTCGTGGTCCAACCTTTTACCAGAAAATTTGATTAAAAAAAACTAAATTATTGTTCAAACTGTTACCAGAAAATTTGATTAAAAAAAACTAAATTATTGTTCAAACTGTTACCAGAAAATTGGATTAAAAAAAAAAAAAACCTGATTTATAGTTAAACATTTTATCAGAAAATTGAATTTAAAAAAAAAATCTTGATTTATGGTTCAACCTTTCACAAGAAAATTGGATTTATAAAAAACCTGAATCATTGTTTAACATTTCACTAATATAATGGCATTTGAGAAAGCACCAATAAACTGGTAAAACTTATCGCCAATATCTTGGTTGCAGCTAAATTTCAGCGACTTTTCACCATTTTCTTGGTGAAACATCAATCTTTAACAGTGTATCGATAACATTTTTTAAAAATTTAGGCATATTTTATAAACTCAGTAATGATACTTTACTTTCATTATTGTTTCTATTCGCTTTTTTTTTAATTTAACTAAAAACTATAAGATCTGCTTCTGCTTATCTGCTTATTTACTGCTGTTGTTATAATGCTCATTTAATATGGAAATGATTTTGTACCTATTTGAATATCTACAGTGAAGCTTCAGTCAGTTTTTTAATGCATAACATACAAATATTTCTGCCAATTGCTGTGGTATTACTGAAAAACACGTCAGGCCATATTACTTATTTTGATCGAAGGATTTTGACTTTACTGCAATATCTCTTGCACGGTTACAAAAAACTTTCTTGCGAGAATACAAAAACTGTTTTAGATACAATACTAAAAAATCATTGGTATTTTTTCTGACGGTACTTTAATAAAGTTACCAACAATTTTTTGCTAAAATATATGTAAAGTTTTGGGTGCAATACTAAAAAAATTCTTAGTAAATGTACTATGAAATCATTCGCAAATTTACAAAAAAATTCTTAGTCAATGTACTAAAAATTCCTTTGTAAGTGTACTAAAAAATCATTAGAAAATTCACAAAGTATTCTTTAGGAAACTACCTAAAAAAACGTTAGTACCTTGACTAAATAATCCTAAGTAAATTTACGAAAAATTCTTTAGTAAACTCCCTAAAAAATCGTTGGTAAGTTTACTGAACAATATTTAGTAAACTTACAAGGAATTCTTTGGAAAACTCTCTAAACAATCCTTAGTACGTTTACTAAAGTATCTTTGGAAAAATTACCACAAAATCTTTAGTAAACTCTCTAAAAAATCGCTAGTAAGTTTACTAAGAAATATTTAGTAAATTTACAAAGCTAATTAGAGAAACTCTCTTGAAAAACCGTTAGTAAATTTACAGCACAATATTTAGTAAATTTACAAAAAAAAATTTAGAAAACGCCTTAAAAATGGATAGTACGTTTACAACATATTCACTGATAAATTTACTAAAACTTATTTAGTAAACTCCCTAAACAAGCATTACTAACTTCACTAAACAATATTTAGTAAATTTACAAGAGTTTTTTTGGGAAACTCCCTAAAAAATCACTAGTACGTTTACTAAGCAATATTTAGTAACACTTACTGAAGAAACTTTTGTAATTTTACATGATTATCTTTTGTTGTGGTTACATAAAAAGTTCTAGGCATCCCAGTTTCCTATAAAATTCTTAGTAACCTTACAAAATTTTTTTTACAGTGTTGGGAAATTACAAACATCTGATGAAGATCCCGAAGAAGAATTTGCGAGAAAGTAAAATTTAATAAGATTGCCTATGAAGACATGTTTACACTTAACTTTCTCGTTCTTTTCTTTAAAATATCAGGAGAAAAATTCTTTTCTAAATTTGTTTTATTTCAAATAATTTATCAAAGTTGTTAATTACTCTCCTGTTTTAAAAAACCAATAATTTTGTTATGATTATCCAGCGAATCATTATACGTATTCATGGTTAAGGGGTCTCAAGACTATTAAAGCTTCAAAATTTTCGAAATTAAATTTTTTTTAATGTTAAATTTCTATTTTTTCTGAATATTTTGGTTCTATTTTTCCTTTGAAATTTCCATTAGAATAGAAGTTATGGCTATTAGAATTATACCCGCTCAGTAGTTAAAGCGGCATTTGCGATATTTTGAAGTATTTTTTCTCCAACTGACGTTTTTTGGTATAACGCGCAAAATATCTCAAAACCTTCTGAATATTTTTCCATGAAATTTTCAAAAGATATGTTTCATGTTATTCTGTATAAACTGAACCTAAAATTTCATTTTTATTGTTCAAAAAATATATATTTTTTAGATTATTATATTAGAAATTTTCACAATTTTGTATTAGTTAAATACAACTTTGCATTAAAAATACAAAAATGCTTTGAATACAAATTTATTTAGGTTCAGGGTAATTATTACAATCTAAAGTATAATTAAGCACAAAAAATTTCATTCTAGTTGCCAAAATTTATTTTGTAATGCTGCGCGTAAGCTGTTATACAAATTTTCTGTTCGAAAAATGTCTGACGATTTGTAGCACCCTATAAATACTAATTCTGTACCTTGCAATTTTTTAAATACATGAAATAAAAGAACATACTTATATCTTTTAATCCCAATAAAAATTGTGTTTTTAAATCTTATACATTTTTAGATATTAAATGTTGAAAATTGTCTTTTTTTTTTCTTTTTTCCCAATTTTAAAAGTACCGAGACCCCTTAAAACATTTGCTTTTTCTAACGTGTTTGCGAGACATAATATCATTGACATTTCGTTGTTGAAAAGTAAGATCTTACACTGTAAAAAAAAATCTGTAGTTCTACAGATGTAAAGTTACATGCTTACTAAACTTTCACCTGTAACTGTACGAAAAAAGCTGCAAATCTACAAAACTAGTTTTTGTAAATCTACAAAAATCTGTAACTTTACAAATGAATCTGCTAAAATTTCAGTAATCTTACTAAACTTTTATTTGTAACCCTGGCTGCAGTTACATGAAAAGTTCTCGGAATCCCAGTTTCCAAAAAAATTCTTAGTAACTTTACAGTGTTTTTGATTTTCGGCGCAAAAGTGTGTCTGTTACATGAAATTTTGTTGTTGCCGTTACATGAAAAGTTCTAGGAATCCCAGTTTCCTAGAAAAACTTTAGTAACTTCACAGATTTTTTTTTACAGTGTAGGATACTATAAGTTATGCTTTGAAAAGCAAGCCTATATTCATAATATTATATATATAATACATATTAAGCAAGCTATGAACATCTGACCAAGATCCTAAAGAAGAATTTCCGAATAAGTAAAATTTAATAAGAATAAGAATGTTTATCAAAAATTGTAGCAACTTGCACTTAAATTTCCTGGTCTTTGTTTACAAATATTCGTACAGATTGTCTTCTAAATTCGTTTTACTTTAAATTATTTATCACATTAAATCGTTGAAATTTTCTAATTTCCGTTTTATTATCCAATTAATTTTGTTATAATTATCCAATAAATCATCATACGTGTTCAGGGTTAAAACAGTCATTTTCGAACTAATCTGCGAAATATCATTAATATTTCCTTGTTTTTTAAGTAGAACTTTGGGAGAAAATAAGTTGTGTTTCTCAGACCTCATATGTATTTACTTTTTACTTATTATCACTTGGGGAACTCTCAACTACGATAATCTGACAAAGATGCTGAAGAAGAATTTCCGTGGAAGTAAAATTAAATTACTTTCACTTAAAATATTCAGTAGAAATTGTTTTCTAAATTTATTTTACTTCAAATAATTCATCTTCTTAAGCCGTAGAAAAACCGCCATCATTTCTTGTTGTCGAAAATTTTAAATTTATTCTTTTAAATAAAATTTACAGAAATGAGCTCGATCAAAATTTCAGAATAATTTAATAATTTAAAATTAAATCTACCATATAGAAGAACCGTGAACCTAAAACACGCGTACTATACTTAGCACGTCACAGAATATTTTCGACAAGACGTTGGTTGAGCTTCTAAATCAAAATAAAAGATTGAAATTTCAATTAATATGATAGCAAAATACCGTAGGTTACTGCATATAGAGAACGCAAAACTGCATTCTAATAGACCGGGAGGAGGTAGCACAGATAATCACCTCATCGAGTTCACGGCTAAAATTCCAGAATTAGTTAAAATTCAATCCGTACATTAAAACGCAATCGGTCTGCTAAGTCATATCTTGGTGAAAAATACCTGAAAACCCGATTTTAGCGATTCACTCGTAGGTTTACCATGTGTTTTCCTGCTCCCAGTCCTCCATGTTTTCATACTTTTGGGTGCTGGAAAACACAATGTTAAATCTACGAGTCAACCGCTAAAATAGGGTTTTCAGGTATTTTCCACCAAGATATGACTTGGCAGATCGATTGCGCGTTAATATGCGAATCAAGTTTTAACTAATTCTGGAATTTCAGTCGTAAACTCGATGAAGTGATTGTCTGTGCTACCTCCTCCCGGTCTATTAGGTAAAATACGAATTCGTATCTTTAAAAACTAATAATTGTGTTACGGTTATCTAACAAATCATTATACGTGTTCATGATTATTAAAACTATCATATTCTCTTGTCTGCGAGGCATAATATCATTAATATTTCCTTGTTTTTTAAAGAGGATTCTTAAAACACAATAAGTTATGCTCCGAAGAGCTCACGTATATTCAAAGCACGCTTAGGAAACTACGAACATCTGACCAAGATTCAAAAGAAGAATTTGCTAGAAAGTAAAATTTCATAACAATGCCTATCAAAACATGCCTGTACTTACTTTTCCGTTCTCTTTTTTTTATATCAACAGAAAATGTTTTATAAATCTGTTTTATTTTAAATAATTTATCGCTTTAAATCGTTAAAATTACAATTTCCGTAATAAAAAACTAATAATTTTGTTACGGTTATCAATTGTTAAAACTTGGTTATATATTGGTTTATGGTTAAACTTTTTCTAACTTGTCTGCGAGACATTGCATCATTAATATTTCCTTGTTTTTTAAAGTATAATCTCTGGACGCAGTAGGTGATACCCTGATGAGCTCAGATATATGCACAACCCGCTTGGAAACTAAGAGCATCTCACCAAGAAGACTTATTTCGGAGAAACTAAAATTTAATAAGAATAGCTATGTAAAATTGTAGAAGCTGGAACTTAAATTTTCCGCTCTTTTCTTATAAATATCAGTAGAGACTGTTTTTTAAATTCAATTTACTTTAAATAATTTATCGCATTAAATCGCTGAAAATACAAATTTCCGTTTTAGGAAGCTATTAATTTTGTTATGTTTATCCAGTAAATCATCATACGTGATCAGGATTAAAACAGTCATTTTAGAACTTATCTGCGAAGTATAACAGTATAACATCATTAATATTTCCTTGTTTTTCAAGTAGAAGTCAATCTTTAGAAGTCAATAAGTTGTGCTTCTCAAACCTCACTTGTATATACAACGCACTTTGGAAACTCTCAAATATGATTGTCTGGCAAAGATGATGAAGAAAAATTTCCGTGAAAGTAAAATTAAATCTATCAAAAAACGTGGAAGCTTACTGCAATTAAATTTCCCACTAGTCACTTAAAAAATTCAGTAGAGATTGTTTTTTAAATTCATTTTACTATAAGTAATTCAGCAGTTATTCAGTAAATCTCTGATATAACTCCATTTTTTTTTTTTTTTTTTTTTTTTTTTTTTTTTTTTTTGTAATCGAAACTTTTTAATTAATATTTTCTTTTCCGTTTTACTTTAAATAACTTATCATATTTAAGGTAAAAAATGATAATTACCGTTTTAAAAAACTAATATTTTTTTTTTAGAGTTATCCAGTAAAATAAGCTAGTGCTCATGGTTTAAATAATTGTTTTGGAACTTATCTGCAAGATATAACATCATCAATATTTCCTTGGTTTTTAATTAGAATCATGTGATATAATTAGTTAGGCTCCGCAGAGCGTAAGCAACAAATTTGGACATCTCTCAAATACGAGTATCTGACAAAAATACTGAAGAAGAATAACCCCGCGAATATTCGTTCCCTTCATTATGACCTAATTACATGGTATACAGGAGTTTCCGTGTTAAAACACACTTTCATCATGTAAATGCTATAGTTATAGCTCAAATGAATGAAACTAGCGCTGCAGTTCGCAGCCAAGTCCAACAAATAAGAGTGAATTATGTCAGCCATGTATCGTCCGGATAGCCTAACAGGTAAGTCATTGGCATGGCACGCCAAGTATCCAGGTTCGATTCCTGGTCTGGACATTTTTCGCTCTGTTGGAATAAACGTCAACTGTGCTACTCCAGCCTTGAATATGAAGAATAACCCTTTAAGTAAAATTTAATAAGAATGTCTATCGAAATACGTGTAGGCTTGTAATTACATTTCCCACTAGTAACTTTAAAAAAAAAAAAAATAGCGGTGAATGTTTAAACCCTGTTGGCACTGACTTTTTTTCCCATTTTGGGAAAAATTATTTTTACGCTAACACAGTTAAAATTAGCTATCGAAATCAAAGAAGTTACAGTTTACTGAAATTTAACGAATGTGTCTTTACAGAAACCTAACGTATGTAGTTATGTTGCGTGTTTTTCATATAAAAATAGTCTAAGGAAGAATTTTTAAGACGTTTGGAAAATGTCATTTTACAACCAGATTACAGAAAAAATTTAGTAGTATTTTTTATCTTTTATCACAAATTGCTAATTCGGAAAAGGAGTCCCTAATTTAAATTTAAGGAGTGAAATATACGTTTGAATTAAAAGAAACGCCAACGGTTTACTAATAATTAATAAAACTTTTATTAATATTATTATTATTAAAGGCTGAAGCATGAGTAAAGTCATAATAGTAAATGTATCGACATATTCTATCACTAGTAGGTGCTGGAATTAACAAAAATATTTTTTTCTTTTAAATATTGCAATTCGAAGTAGGAACCTCATATGAGGCTCAGGGTGACGAGATGGTTAATAAATTCATTTTACTTTAAATAATTCATCCGCTCAAGTCGGTTAAAAAGGTACGTTATTTCTTAGAATCAAAAATTTTAAATTTATTCTTATTAATAAATTTTATCAAGATGATTTAGATCGAAATTTAAGAATAATTTAATAATTTGAAATAAAATGTACCATACAGAAACAACTAATCTATGGCACGTGTGTCATATAATTTGAAATTAATTCAAAATAGTACGAAAGTAAATGAAAATAGATTGAAAGTTCAATTAATACGATAGCAAATTACTGTAGGTTAATGCTTAAGGTGAACTTAAAATTCCTTGGGAGACAAAAAGTTGTGCTTCACGTGTATTTACAACGCACTTGGGAAACATCGGGCAAAGATGCTGAGGAACAATTTACGTGGAAGTAAAATTAAATTAGAATATCTATCAAAAAACTTGAAAGCTTGAAATTAAATTTCCCACTTGTCACTTAAAAATCTCAGTGGCGATTGTTTTCTAAATTCATTTTACTTTAAATAATTCATCCGCTCAAGTCGGTTAAAAAGGTACGTTATTTCTTAGAATCAAAAATTTTAAATTTATTCTTATTAATAAATTTTATCAAGATGATTTAGATCGAAATTTAAGAATAATTTAATAATTTGAAATAAAATGTACCATACAGAAACAACTAATCTATGGCACGCGTGTCATATAATTTGAAATTAATTCAAAATAGTACGAAAGTAAATGAAAATAGATTGAAAGTTCAATTAATACGATAGCAAATTACTGTAGGTTAATGCTTAAGGTGAACTTAAAATTCCTTGGGAGACAAAAAGTTGTGCTTCACGTGTATTTACAACGCACTTGGGAAACATCGGGCAAAGATGCTGAGGAACAATTTACGTGGAAGTAAAATTAAATTAGAATATCTATCAAAAAACTTGAAAGCTTGAAATTAAATTTCCCACTTGTCACTTAAAATTTTCAGTGGCGATTGTTTTCTAAATTCATTTTACTTTAAATAATTCGTCAGTTTAAATTGCTTATATAACTAAATTTTTTCTTGTAATGGAAAATTTTTAATTAATCCTTTTGAGTAAATTTTATGTGTAAATGAATCAGACTGAAATTGCAGGATGATTTAATAATTTAAAATAAAATCTACTATACGGGGACATTGAACCTACGGACCACGTGCTATAAGCCGCACGTGACAGAATATTTTCCATGCGTCCTCGATTGGGCTTCTAAATCAAAATATATTGAAAGTTCAGTGAATATTACAGCAAATTACTGTAGGTTACTGCATAAGGCGAACTCAAGCTTGCATTCTAAGACAAAATGCTAATCCAAGTCTTTAAAGACTAATAATTTTGATAAGTTTATCCCAGCAGATCATTATACACGTTCATAATTAAAACATTTGTTTTTCTAACTTGTCTGCAAGACATTGCATCATTAATATGTTCTTGTTTTTTAAAGTATAATCTCTGGACGCAGTAGGTGATACCCTGATGAGCTCAGATATATGCACAGCCCGCTTGGAAACTAAGAGCATCTCACCAGGAAGACTTATTTCGGAGAAACTAAAATTTAATAAGAATAGATATGTAAAATTGTAGAAGCTGGATCTTAAATTTCCCGCTCTTTTCTTATAAATATCAGTAGAGATTGTTTTTTAAATTCAATTTACTTTAAATAATTTATCGCATTAAATCGCTGAAATTACAAATTTCCGTTTTAGGAAGCTATTAATTTTGTTATGTTTATCCAATAAATCATCATACCTGATCAGGGTTAAAACAGTCATTTTAGAACTTATCTGCGAAGTATAACATCATTAATATTTCCTTGTTTTTCAAGTAGAACTTTAGAAGACAATAAGTTGTGCTTCTCAAACCTCACTTGTATATACAACGCACTTTGGAAACTCTCAAATATGATTGTCTGGCAAAGATGCTGAAGAAAAATTTCCGTGAAAGTAAAATTAAATCTATCAAAAAACGTGGAAGCTTACTGCAATTAAATTTCCCACTAGTCAATTAAAACATTCAGTAGAGATTGTTTTCTAAATTCATTTTACTATAAATAGTTCAGCAGTTATTCAGTAAATCGCTGATATAACTCCATTTTTTCTTGTAATCGAAACTTTTTAATTAATATTTTCTTTTCTGTTTTACTTTAAATAACTTATCATATTTAAGGTTAAAAATAATAATTACCGTTTTAAAAAAACTAATAATTTTTTTAGAGTTATCCAGTAAAATAAGCTAGTGCTCATGGTTTAAATACTTGTTTTGGAATTTATCTGCAAGATAGAACATCATCAATATTTCCTTGGTTTTAATGAAAAATAAGGGAGCAGTGAGTGATTTTATCGATGGCGTCAGCCAAAACAACTTACCCAGGCAGACAAAAATATATTTAGATGTAAAATGGAAAGGTCCTACCTGTATTCTCTGTAAGTAGCTGGATCTGTTCCGTGCTTTTTATCTGAAAGAAATAAGCTTTATTGAAGTATATGAACGGAAATCCTGCAATTCCGTTTTGTGCGTGTACTCTTCAGAAAACACGAGATCTTGAAGAATCACAATTTTATTATGGACTACTATGAGAAAATAGTAGAAGAAACACGGTTAATTAATATATGAGTGACATAGATAAATTTAGACAGTTCAAACTGTCTATAAGACGTTGTCATGTGTCATTTTTAAATAGGAGCTGTCGCTTCCTTCGAAGAACAATAGACGACGTCGAACACCACAAGCGTGTTGTTATTGCATTGAGATTTTAAAGCAGACTGATAAAATCTGGGGTCCCGAAAACTGTTCAAAGGGTTGAGACAGAAAATAGTACATAAGTCAGCAGTTTTCATTGTTAAATGAAGCTTCAGAGTTTAATTGCGTAACGTCACTGCATGGTGTGGCCATCTGTGAGCGTCGAGATGAAATAAGTTCCGGATTGATGAAAACTTGTGGTGCTTCCATCTGCCGGGAGTTCGTGTTAACAGTTCACTTACACACGGTATCTGTCACTTGTTCACAGGCGTGTATTATGTAGCATACCATTTATTCATAAGCTTTTTCGGAGTATAGTGTATAGTGTAGCATATTTTAATCACAAACATTAATTATTGAGTATTGTGTATGTAGTTGCATGTTTATAAACGTTTTCTGGAATAAATAAATACTAATTACACAGGTTCTTCACGTAAAACTAGTCCTATTAAGAAAGAATTTTAACATTCCTCCTTTTTACGTGAAGAATCTCTCCCATAGTTAGTTGCATTTCTTTTCTTAGAAACTCAAATTGAGTTTTTGGAAGTGGCTTGTTGAGGATATCTGCAAGCATTTGCTTGGTTGGGCAATAAACAATTTTAATTATGCCACTTTCGTATTGGTGTCTTATATGATGATATTTCACCTCAATGTGTTTAGTCTTGGTCTGTGCTTTTTCATTCTTAGTGAGTTTTATGGCGGACAAGTTGTCCTCGTAGATTTCTATTGGTAATTGTTGAGGTAATTCGAGATCGCTAAGTAGGTTTAATAACCACTTGATCTCTTGCGTAGCGGTTGACGCCGCAATGTATTCGGCTTCAGTTGATGACAATGCTACGCTGGATTGTTTCCTAGAAAGCCACGTTAGTGGGTTATTCCCTAATTTAAATAGGTTGCCTGTGGTAGACTTCCTGTCTACCCTGTCATTCGCCCAATCGGCGTCACTGTATACTTTGAGGATCGGTGGCTTCGACTTGTCAATAACGAATTTCATTTTTCTAGTAGTCATCAGGTATATTGATCAGTTTTTCTATGGCTTCCCAATCAACTTGTCTTGGCGACTCATTCCTCCTCCCCAAGAGGTTAACTATCGCCGCGATGTCGGGTCTTGTTAGTGTCGCGATGTATAATAATCCGCCTATTGCTTGTCTGTACCTTGTGTTATTTTCCATTAGTTTTCCCTCTGGATCCAAATTAAAATAATTAGTGCACATCGGCGTGTAAGTGAGTTTGCTAAGGGTTAAGTTGAACTTTTCCGCTATTTCTATTATTTTGTGCTCCTGATCGAGTTGTAAATTACCGTTTTCTGTTTTTGTTATATTAATCCCTAAATACTGTGTTACATGTCCCAAGTTTTTAATTTCATATTCCCTCGATAATTGAGTATAAATCTCGTGCGTATCTTCTTAATTACCTGCTACGAGAATATCGTTCACGTAGACGATAACATATGCGATTTCCCCGCTTTTGATTCTCTTAAACAGACATTGGTCCGATTCGCATTCTGTGAAATTTAAGTTCCGTAGGGATTGGTTAATCTTTAAATTCCACGCCCTGGCGGCTTGTTTGAGGCCATAAATGGCTTTATTCAATTTACACACCTTTTCTTCCTCCCCTTTAATTAAATACCCTTTCGGTTGATACATATAGACTTCCTCCTCAAGCGTGCCGTGTAGGAAGGCGGTTTTGACGTCAAGGTGCGTCACGTCTAAATTTTTGTAAACGGCTGCATTTAAAAATGCCCTCAATGTGGTATGTGATACGACGGGTGCATAAGTTTCGTCGTAATCACATCCATATTTTTGTGAGTACCCCTTGGCCACTAACCTGGCCTTATACCTTTCTACAGTTCCATCGGCCCCTCTTTTAGCCTTAAAGGTCCACCTTGACCCTATGACGCGCTTTCCCGGTATAGCTTTGATTAATTTCCACGTTTTGTTTTGATGTAGCGAATTCATTTCTTCATTTGTCGCTTCCAACCACTTATTTTTTATTTCCGTGTCCTCAATGTTTTGTAATTCGGTCCACGATTTAGGTTCCTCAATTTTACACAAATTTACAGTTATTCCAAAACGATTCGGAGGTACGCCCCTGTTTTGCCTATGTGACCTTCTCGGTTCGGGATTATTTTCCATCGTGGTTTCAATTTAATCTTCCTTATCATTCGTTAAGTCAATTTTGATATTTTCCGCCGGTGTTGGAGCGTCATTTTTGTTTTCTTCAATATCATTAACTTCCTCACATTTAGTACCCTCTTCAATAAATTTTACGGTTCTTGAAATTATTATGTTGTTATTCCCCGTATGAATTCTGTATCCTTTGCTTCGAAAATCATATCCCATCATGACCCCCTCAATTGCCTTTTCGTCAAATTTAGTTCTTTTTGATTTATCTACGTAGGCAAATGCCTTACACCCAAAAGTCTTAATGTTTGATAGGTCGGGCTTCCACAATTCGTATGGTGAGGCGTGATTTTCATTTGCGTTCGTCGGCAGTCGGTTGGTTAAATATGTGGCTGTCATCACCGCTTCCCCCCAGAAATGCTTAGGCAATTTTGCATCTGACAGCATAGTACGTGCCATTTCAACGATTGTTCTGTTCTTTCTCTCAGAAACCCCGTTTTGGGGGCTACTGTACGGGACACTCAACTGTCTGTCTATGCCGTTTTCGGCTAAGTAGTTTTCGAAACTCTCCCCAAGATATTCTTTGGCGTTATCTGACCTTATAGCTTTTATTACCTTCCCGAATTTATTTTTTGTCAGGGCTACGTACTGCTTTAATTTCTCTACCGCTTCAGATTTATGTGCTAATAGATACGTCATAGTGAACCGACTGTAGTCGTCCGTAAAAGTTATGAAATAACGCTTTCCTCCTGGAGTTTGAGTCTCCATAGGTCCACATAAATCGGAATGTGCAAGTGAACATATTTCTTTGCTTCTATTTTTAGCTGATTTAGGGTAGGGCAAAACCGAAAGTTTCCCCTCAATACACTTAGTGCAATATGTCTCATGCTTGCAGTTGTTTATGACTATTCCCTCAGCTAATTTATGATTTACGAAATATTTAATCGCGTCAAAATTTTTGTGGCCCAGTCTCCGGTGCCATTTGTATATACAGTTATCACTATTACATGAGGTTTGTGTACTTAAGGTGTAACCGTACTCATCTCTGGGATTTATTTCGTAGAGGTTGTTGTTCAGTTTAGCAGTTAAGATAGTGGTGTTATCTTTAACAAAAAAACATGTTTCTTTCTCGAAAATTACTTTTATATCATTATCTGTTGCCTTTTTTACTGATAAAATGTTACTCTTTAATTCCGGACAATACAGCACGTCCTTAAGAGTTATACTATTTTTCAGATCTGTGTTTAGCGTTACTTCACCCAAACCTAGAGAATTTAATCTTTGCCCGTTAGCTATTGTGATGTTACCAAAATTCCCTGGTGTAAATGTTGTGAAGTGCTCTTTTGTGGATGTTACATGTCTTGTACAGCCCGAATCAATGATATATGTGTTAGGGTTTCTTGTATGTGCTTCGTTAACTAGTGTGGATTCATTTTCAGTTTTATGTTCAACTGGGGGAAGAGGAACATTTGAGTCGTTTTTCTCACTAGATGTATTTATTTTGCTGTTAAAGTAAAAATTAGATGAGTGGTCTTTATTTTTGGGTTGATCTTTGTAGTTGGCGGTGTTGGATCTGTAACTACCGCTGTTGTTGTAGTTGGTGTTTCTGTTGTATTCGTTTCTATAATTACTCTTTTGCGAATTATATTTTTCTTTGTTTTTTAATTGAAAACACTCATTTCTATAATCACCAGACCGGGAACAGAAACTACAAAATTTTTTGTTTTTATAGTTTTTGTTTATTGCTTTATATGCCGTATCGACGGGGTGTGAGCTGGCGTTTCTACTCTCAATGTTGTGCGCTGTTTGTTTCGTATGAGAACCGTTGATTTTGTTTTCTAAGCGATGAGAAAACTCATCAATTAACTTATTTTTAACGTATTCCAATTTGAGATCGTCTTCATCTCGGGGTTCAAGGGCAGTAATTAATGTTGCATATGATGGAGGCAGCGAGCATAGCAAAATAGCAACAATATGTGACTCGCTTATCTCTTCGCCGATTCCTGACAGTTTTTGTCTAATAATTAAAATGTTATTTATATGCTCTATAATATTCCCCTTTCATGCAATTTCTGGGAATAAAGTTTCCTAAGTAAAAAAAGTTTCGACGATAAGTTTGCCCGCTGGTGTATGGACTTGAGCTTATCCCAAATCTCTTTGGGGGTTTGAAGATTCCTAACATTAACTATTTGACTGTCTTCAATACAAAGGTTTATAATGGCTTTGGCCGTAGTGCTATTTTTCGTGTATGCCGCGTCTGGTGTAGCGGGTGGGGCCTCTAAACAATATTTAAAGAGGTCGTCTTTAATGAGCATGTTCTCTGACCTGAACGACCAATTTAAATAATTGGTATCATTAAGTTTTTCTATGCACGCTAAATCTTTATGGACTGCCATAATGTTATTTATATATGATATCAATATACAGTTAAAAATTATTTCTGATATTCAATTTGTTATGATACTATATAAATGTTTCACTTTCATATATGTGCATATTAATATATCATTTATCAATATTCATGAAAAAACTATATGTTTTTGTTTTATCAACATTCATAAAAAAAACTATTTTTTCTTTTTCTTCTGTATATCATAAAATTATATAGAATGCTCTTTTTATATCATTAAATAATATATATATTCATTTTTCATTTTCTGGGTTTTATATTTATATTTCACATCTCACGTCCCTTAATTTATGCCTCAGTCTCTCATAATCTAATGAAAAATAAGGGAGCAGTGAGTGATTTTATCGATGGCGTCAGCCAAAACAACTTACCCAGGCAGACAAAAATATATTTAGATGTAAAATGGAAAGGTCCTACCTGTATTCTCTGTAAGTAGCTGGATCTATTCCGTGCTTTTTATCTGAAAGAAATAAGCTTTATTGAAGTATATGAACGGAAATCCTGCAATTCCGTTTTGTGCGTGTACTCTTCAGAAAACACGAGATCTTGAAGAATCACAATTTTATTCTGGACTACTATGAGAAAATAGGAGAAGAAATACGGTTAATTAACATATGAGTGACATAGATAAATTTAGACAGTTCAAACTGTCTATAAGACGTTGTTATGTGTCATTTTTAAGTAGGAGCTGTCGCTTCCTTCGAAGAACAATAGACGACGTCGAACACCACAAGCGTGTTGTTATTGCATTGAGATTTTAAAGCAGACTGATAAAATCTGGGGTCCCGAAAACTGTTCAAAGGGTTGAGACAGAAAATAGTACATAAGTCAGCAGTTTTCATTGTTAAATGAAGCTTCAGAGTTTAATTGCGTAACGTCACTGCATGGTGTGGCCATCTGTGAGCGTCGAGATGAAATAAGTTCCGGATTGATGAAAACTTGTGGTGCTTCCATCTGCCGGGAGTTCGTGTTAACAGTTCACTTACACACGGTATCTGTCACTTGTTCACAGGCGTGTATTATGCAGCATACCATTTATTCACAAGCTTTTTCGGAGTATAGTGTATAGTGTAGCATATTTTAATCACAAACATTAATTATTGAGTATTGTGTATGTAGTTGCATGTTTATAAACGTTTTCTGGAATAAATAAATACTAATTACACAGGTTCTTCACGTAAAACTAGTCCTATTAAGAAAGAATTTTAACAGTTTTTAATTAGAATCGTGTGATATAATTAGTTAGGCTCCGCAGAGCGTAAGCAACAAACTTGGACATCTCTCAAATACGAGCATCTGACAAAAATACTGAAGAAGAATAACCCCGCGAATATTCGTTCCCTTCATTATGAACTATTTACATGGTATGCAGGAGTTTCCGTGTTAAAACACACTTTCATCATGTAAATGCTATAGTTATCGCTCGAATGAATGAAACTAGCGCTGCAGTTCGCAGCCAAGTCCAACAAATAAGAGTGAATTATATCAGCCAGGTATCGTCTGGATAGCCTAACAAGTAAGTCATTGGCATGGCACGCCAAGTATCCAGGTTCGATTCCTAGTCTGGACATTTTTCGCTCTGTTGGAATAAACGTCAACTGTGCTTGCTACTCCAGCCTTGAATATGAAGAATAACCCTTTAAGTAAAATTTAATAAGAATGTCTATTCAAATACGTGTAGGCTTGTAATTACATTTCCCACTAGTAACTTAAAAAAAAAAAAAAAATAGCGGGGAATGATTAAACCCTGTTGGCACTGACTTTTTTTCCCATTTTGGGAAAAATTACTTTTACGCTAACACAGTTAAAATTAGCTATCGAAATCAAAGAATTTACAGTTTACTGAAATTTAACGAATGTGTTCTTTACAGAAACCTAACGAATGTAGTTATGTTGCGTGTTTTTCATATAAAAATAGTCTAAGTAAGAATTTTTAAGACGTTTGGAAAATGTCATTTTACAACCAGATTAAACAAACATAAAAAATTTAGTAGTATTTTTTATCTTTTATCACAAATTGCTAATTCGGAAAAGGAGTCCCTAATTTAAATTTAAGGAGTGAAACATACGTTTGAATTAAAAGAAATGCCAACGGTTTACTAATAATTAATAAAACTTTTATTAATATTATTATTTTTAAAGGCTGAATCATGAGTAAAGTCATAATAGTAAATGTATCGACATATTCTATCACTAGTAGGTGCTGGAATTAACAAAAATATTTTTTTCTTTCAAATATTGCAATTCGAAGTAGGAGCCTCATATGAGGCTCAGGGTGACGAGATGGTTAATAAATTCATTTTACTTTAAATAATTCATCAGCTTAAGTCGGTTAGAAAGGTACGTTATTTCTTAGAATCAAAAATTTTAAATTTATTCTTATTAATAAATTTTATCAAGATGATTTAGATCGAAATTTAAGAATAATTTAATAATTTGAAATAAAATGTACCATACAGAAACAACTAATCTATGGCACGCGTGTCATATAATTTGAAATTAATTCAAAATAGTACGAAAGTAAATGAAAATAGATTGAAAGTTCAATTAATACGATAGCAAATTACTGTAGGTTAATGCTTAAGGTGAACTTAAAATTCCTTGGGAGACAAAAAGTTGTGCTTCACGTGTATTTACAACGCACTTGGGAAACATCGGGCAAAGATGCTGAGGAACAATTTACGTGGAAGTAAAATTAAATTAGAATATCTATCAAAAAACTTGAAAGCTTGAAATTAAATTTCCCACTTGTCACTTAAAATTTTCAGTGGCGATTGTTTTCTAAATTCATTTTACTTTAAATAATTCGTCAGTTTAAATTGCTTATATAACTAAATTTTTTCTTGTAATGGAAAATTTTTAATTAATCCTTTTGAGTAAATTTTATGTGTAAATGAATCAGACTGAAATTGCAGGATAATTTAATAATTTAAAATAAAATCTACTATACGGGGACATTGAACCTACGGACCACGTGCTATAAGTCGCACGTGACGGAATATTTTCCATGCGGCCTCGATTGGGCTTCTAAATCAAAATATATTGAAAGTTCAGTGAATATTATAGCAAATTACTGGTGGTTACTGCATAAGGCGAACTCAAACTTGCATTCTAAGACAAAATACTAATTCAAGTCTTTAAAGACTAATAATTTTGATAAGGTTATACAGCAGATCATTATACACGTTCATAATTAAAACATTTGTTTTTCTAACTTGTCTGCAAGACATACCATGATTAATATTTCCTTATTTTGTAAAATGAGATTTTGGGACACAATAAGTTATGTTCTCCAGAGCTCGCGTATATTATCAGCAAGATTGGGAAACTATGAAAATCTCACCAAGATCCTAAAGAAATATTTCCGAATAAGTAAAATTAAATAAGAATGTCTATCGACGATTTTGGCAGCTTTCACTTAAATTTCCCGTTCTTCGTTAACAAATATTTGTAGAGGTTGTTTCTAAATTTGTTTTGTTTTAAATAACAAATCAGATTAAGTCATTAAGATTAATTATTACCGTTTTGAAAAAAAAATGATAATTTTGTTCGGGTTATTCCCTAAATAATTAATTTCCACTTTAGAAAACTAATAATTCTGTTATGGATATCCAGTAAAGCATTAATTGCTGTTTTAGAAAACTAATAATTTTGTTACGATTATCCAGTAAATTATTATTTTCCGTATTGGAAAAGTAATAATTTTGTTGCAATCATCCAGCAAATCATTATTTCCCGTTTTAGAAAACTAATAATTTTGTTACGGTTATCCAGTAAATCATTATATTGCTCATGGTTAAATACTTATTTTGGAAGTTATTTGCGAGATTAAGTATCAAGTTTAACTTTAAATATGTCTTTAGCTTAAGTAGATTAATTTGTTTCATGATCTCTTATAATCAAGATTTCCAATTACTTTTTTTCAAATAAAGTTCACTAAATCAAAATTAGCACAAATATTTCAGAATAATTTAATAACTTTGAATAAATTCTATAATAATGTTACAAACTTGCAAGTTCTATGAATAAAATATCGAACATCTACTATATTATTTTATAATAAATTTAAAATATCGCCTTTACGTGTTCAAATTTAATACTTTTTTCTAAGATAAATACTAATTCACGTTTTTGGAAACCAATAAAATTAAATTCAGCATAGTAATAATCTTTTCTTTTTTACAGTGCAGCTAAAACAAAACACTCGCTCAGGGTTTAAACTTGGAATTAGGCTAAGCGCGTTTCGAAATGAGGTCGCAAAGTTGCGATCCGTGTCGCGATTTCCCAGATAGGTTTTTAATTAATTTTTAAAGACACGGGAAACGTATTCAGAAATCCACTTAATCCTAACTAATCGCGATTCCCATAGCATTTAAGTAATTAATTTTAACTAAATTAGTATGTTTTTAACAATTGGAGGTTTATTACTTTTATAGTGATACTGGGCATTGCATTACACAAATATATCATTAAAATGTGTCATCTAGGATCTAAATGCCGATGGTACATAGAGTACGCTGCCCCTGTCATTATGTATTTCCAAACCGTCCATGTCTTTAAGGGTTAATATCTCGGCTAATTACCGACGATTTTTTCGAAAATCATTATCAACAATGCTTTTATACTTCTGTTACGATAGATATCCCCAGCGCTAATCAGCACCTTTGTTGAATGCTCGCAAATCGAAATTTTGAATGTAACGGGAAAATGCGCTTTTCTCAAAACCTATGCGACGTGGGGTAATCGCTATAATTTTACAAACTTGCAAGTTCTATGAATAAAGTATCGAACATCTACTATATTATTTTATAATAAATTTAAAATATCGCCTTTACGTGTCCAAATTTAAAATTGCATTCTAAGATAAAATAATAATTCACTTTTTTGGAAATCAATAGTTTTGTTACGGATATCCAGTAAATCATTGTAGCGTTCATGGTTAAAATACTTATTTTGGAACTTATCTGCGGGATATAATATTTTCAATATTTTCTTGTTTTATAAGTAGAATCTTGTGAGATAAAACTTTATGTTCCACACAGCTTGAGTATATTTACAGCACACATGGGAAACCCTGAACTATGGGCATCTGTCCAAGCTACTGAGGAAGAATTTCCGGGTAAAAAAAATTAATAATAATCTTTCTCAAAACATGGAGAAGATTGTACTTAAATTCCCCGCGCTCTGCTTTAAAATATCAGTAGAGATCGTGTTCTAAAATCATTTTACATTTAATATACCCATTTCTTAAGTAGATAAAATAGACCTTTGCTTATAATCAAAATTTTTTTATATATTTTATTTAATTATTTATTTTAGATAATGTTTACAGAATCGAGATGAACGCAAATATTTCAAAATACTTTAATAACTTTGAATAATTTCAATAGTAAAATTTCACACTTGCCATTTCTATGAATGAAATATCGAACATTTATTACATTATTTTATAAGAAATTTTAAATATCGCCTTTATGTGGCTTAAATTTAAAAATTTGCATTCTAAGATAAGATACTAATTCACGTCTAATTGCAAGAAAGGTGTAAGATTAAAACTTTAAAAACAGTAAAATAATTTATTTGACTGTCGACATGTTTCAACTTTTAACTTCTTGTACATTATTGAAAATGAAAATGATCTACGTCATTCCATGGACTCATCCATCCCCCTCTTCCCTTTATCAATTGCCCTGACAGTGGCCGAGAGGTTTTGCTCTCGAAGCTGGTAGACGGGGGGTGCTGGGTTCGATCCCAATCGCGCCCGTCGGGCTAATCGTTCGGAGTTTTCGTGGTTCTCTTCGAACCTTGGTTTTCCAAGCGTAAATACGGGTTAGGTTCCCTTAAAAAGATCTCCACGGAGGGCACCCCCCCCCCTCTTACGGCCTATATTCCTCGTGCTGATAATTGGCCGTGATAAACACAACCAACCCTTTGTTAATTTTGGTTTTGCCTTACATTATTTAAACCAGTGTGCATTCTGGAGATTTGATGATTTCTTCTCACTTCACCCCTTGATGATGACCAGGGATTGGTCGAAAGCGCTCGGGACTCCGGCCAATTCTTTTATATTTAACATCTGTAAATTGGTTTTAATGTCTTAAAAACTTTTAATTGTTTTTGCACCTATTTTAGTGATAAAACTATGAATCATTTGATGTATTCATGTTTTTAATTAACATTTTAAGGTGATTTTGACGTCCTTTTACATATAGATTTTCTATATATTTAGTTTTATATCATTTTAATTAAATGAATTAATTTAATGACATTCGACCATTTTTGCGTTTTAGATTTTAAAATAGAACTTAATTTCAGCCTCTTTCGCGCAGGATACATGTCCCCGTTGCTTGCTAATGAAAAGGTTCCCGGTTCGATGCTTGGCGCCGAAGTTTGAATTTTTTTTCTCCGAAATAGGTTTGATTATCTAATAGATTCAATTTAACAGGATTTTTTTTTTGTGTGTGTGTGTGTGTCATTTTAAAGCCAAAAGTTGCGAAATATTTTATCATTTTTAGGGCTCCGTACTTAAAAAGTAAAAACGGAACCATTATAAGATCACTCCTGTGTCTGTCCGTCCGTCTGTCTGTATGTCTGTCTGTCAGAGCCCTTTTACTCGTAAACTATGCAACGTGGAAAGTTCAAATTCGGGGAAGTAATAAAGATTATTGACCCACATATTTACAGATTAAAAAATATTCATAAATATATTTAGGAAAAATGTAGAGGGGCTAATTAAGTTACTTGGGAAAAAAATCTTTTCTTTGTATATCGTGTGGGGGTATCGTGTGAAAGCTTTCATAACGCTGAAATAAAACATATATTTCTTTTAATTTTAGATATTGTATTTTCAAAGTTATGGTGGAAAATGTAGTGCAAAAATATGTACTTATCTCAATACATTTTGATAACATCACATAAAAAAAAGACAAACTGTCTCACAGTGATAAAAAAGTTAATATTCAGTATGTTCGAAAAGTTCGCCATTGCTCACGATACACGATTGTATTCGTGAGAGTAATTCTGCGTGCACATTTCTCAGCATGGAATGTCTATTGCAAGCCTCTTCAATAAGACGACATAGATTTAACCCTTTCAAGGGCGGTGGCTAGACGGTCTAGCCACCTAATTTTAATTCTAAAACTGGAAAATGGCACCAAGAATATTTTAATAAAATTTTGCTTTTGTAGTGAACGTACAAATTAGCGGGGTTTTGTTTTCTGAGAAATTCGTTTGAATATTTTGGTGTCAGTCAATTATTTCACCAGTTTACGAACAGAATTCTTCTAGCCCTGAAAGTGTAATTCTAAAATTTTAAATGCATTGGAAATTAAATCTTTACAGACATTGCAGTACAGTACAACGTCACAATCTGCAACTGTGCACTGCTACATTTCCGGAATGTGAATAGGCAAAGTAGAATCGTCGCTCATTCATTTCGGACATTTTTGGATATGCAGGCGAAGATTTATCTTATCCGTGTGAACGAAATGTCATTTCGTACTAATTAATTGATGCTCTAAAACTTTGTAATTGGAAAATTTGAACTACCTCTTTTCGTTTTCGATTTGAAATGGCTATCTTCCAAATTTTGCCGCTAAAGGTGCTGCTGTCGTTTGCATTAGGTCAGGCGTAGTCGCTTTACTGTACCGTTACCTCACTTGTATAAGCTGTAGCTCTCTGCGTTCGCAAATATTTTCAGGTTAAAGGGACTTCCCTTTGCACCCTGAATACTATACAGCTATACCCAACCCTGCGTTATATAGTTTTTATAAAGTCTTAGCATTCTTTTAGCAAATGTATTTTTTTAATAATACACTTACTAATTCATATATTATTGTACGGAACCCTGTGTGCGCGAGTAATACTCGCACTTGACCGTTTATTTTTTTTTTATTCAAAAATTCCTTTTTTGAGAAATTGAGACATTTGAAATTGACTACATTTCATTGTCCAATGGATTTAATTAAAAGAACTTCTGTATTTGTTTGGCATTTTAAGGGTTTCTTTTTTATTAAGCAAAAATTAAACCATGTAATTAAATATGCTTTTTAGATATACAAACCTATGCTGTTACAATTATCTGAAAAACAGTTCTTGAATATTTTTAATTTGATTAAAAAAATATCTTTCAACTTTAATCATTTTAAAATTAAAATCAATGGTGCTGCCCTCTATGTTCGTATTGAAAAAAGTTAAGGTTTTAATAATTATATATTAATGATTTGAATTTATCAATTAAAGGATAAAGTGTTTTGAAAGGAATATTAAACGAAACCTTTTGTGAGATCTTCTATCACACTTACCCACTTGTTGGCACATGGGCACAGCGCCCGTGCCTTTTTGCTATTACAAATCGTCCATGTAATAGTAAATATAATTAAATCAGTCTCTTTTTTTAATAATCTTATATTTATTATATTTATACTACTTCTGCGCATTGCATTAAGCAAGGTTATTATTAAAATATGTTATTTAGGCTTTAAAATTACTTGACGCATACAGTATGCCACCCGTGTGTTTATCGTACTACAAAAAGCCTGGGTTCTTTAAAGGTTAATAAGCTAAGCTAGTGCTAAACTGAAGTTTATGATTAATTTTCTATTCTTTACTAGGATAAATCATTAAAGATTTTTTCCTAAATTTATTTTTCTTTAAATGATTCATCAGATTAAATCGGTGAAATTGCGAATCTACGTTTTTGAAAACTAAAAATTTTATTACTGTTAACATTTCATTATACGAGTTCATAGCTAAAAATGCTCATTTTAGAACTTATCTATAAAATGTAACATCATTAATATTTCCTTATTTTTTTAAGTAGAATCTTGAAAGACAATTAGTTGTGCTTTGCAGAACTCGCTTATATTCACAACACACTTGGGAAATTCCTAGCTAACAGCATATGACCAAGATGCTAAAGAAGAATTTTACCGGAAGTAAAATTTAATAAGAATGTCTATCACAACAAGTGAAAACTTGTAATTAAATTTCCCATTTTACACGCATAGAATTCAGTGGAGATTGTTTTTTTTTTATTATTATTAATGTTACTTTAAATATTTCCTTACTGCTGGAGTAGTTCTACGTTTTTTTTTTTTTTTATAGTCAAGACTTTTAAATTTGTTTAGAATAAATTATACAGTATTGAGATTAACAGTAAATTTAAGAATAATTTAATAGTTTCAAATAAAATTCTAAATTAAAGGATCTCAGAACTCTTAAAGCTTTAAAATTTTCGAAATTTAAATTTTTTTTAGATGTTAAACTCTTATCTTTTCTCAACATTTTGCTATAATTGTTTCCTTGAAGTTCCCATTAGAACAGAAGTTATGGCTTTTAGAATTATACCCGCCCAATAGCTGAAGCGGCGTTTCCGAAACTTTGAAGTCATTTGTCTCGAAATGACATTTTTGACCATAATGCGCACGATATCTCAAAAACTTCTGAATATTTTTGCATGAAATTTTCGAAACATATGTATCATGTTAGTCGGTATAAACTGAACTTAAAATTTCCTTTTCATTGTTTAAAAAAATATTTTTTTTAGGTGGTTATACTGCTGAAATTTATTAAATTTTGCATTAGCTAAATACAACCTTGTATTAAAAATATACAAAGGCTTTAAATATAAATTTATTTAGGTTCACCGTAATTATTACAATCTGAAGTATAAGTAGACACAAATTGTGTCTTAAAATCAAATACATTTTAAGATGATAAATGTTGAAAATTGTCTTTTTTTTTTTCTTTTTTTCCAATTTTAAAAGTCCTGAGACTCCTTAGTATTTGAAATTTGACAGTTCTATGAATCGCAATAATACAGAGATCCCGCTGTAATTTCTGAAGTTTGTTACAAGATAATATAAAAAATATACACGTAAGTAAAACAGTTGAAATATCAAGAGCAAAACGTAGTTTTACAAATTTTGTAAACTGTACTGTATCAGAATTTATTTATTTTCAAATCAATTTGTTCGTAAATTCAGGTGTTATTCGATCATTTCGACATTTTAGTAACTAAATTATATTTTGCCTCTGAAAGAGTTAAGATATTCAATTTTTTTTCTTATTATAATGTTATCGATTAGTTGATTTGTAAAATTGCGTTTGATTTTTGTGTCGGAAGAAACGCACAGAAAACTAATGTTAAAAAGTAGAAGCAAAAGATTGTAAGTAATTTTGGATACACCATAGACAGTAAACAATTAAATAAAGGAGTATGTATATATTTTTTTGGAAATTTTTCATAAAAAATTTTGAACGCTTTTTTAATATTTTAAATTTCTGAAACTAGCAAGTTTCAGCAGTTTAAATGTTTAAGTGAATGAGATGCGAATAAATCACAAATTATTGCTACATTGATGTAAAACATTTAATATAGATATAAAAATATTAAAAATTCCGACAGTTTCGGCATACATCCGTGGCCATCATCAAGACTGCAAATGAACAGCTGGATCACAATGTCAAAATATCGTCTGTCAGAAAATCGTACAGATGAGAAAAAAACCAACAAATGAGCGCGAAGACGGAGAAAACAAATACAGGATTCCAGATTCTATCTGTTGAGTCTCAACAGATGGCACCAGTGGCGTTATCGTGAGTGAACGCGATAACGAGCAAACAGTATTTCCGATCGAAGTCCCATTTGGCGAATATATTATAGGCCACTGTCTCAAGAACTGTATAGATTTTTATACAAATCAGCAGATGGATTAGGTTTTTATCCCTTTTAAAACCATTTTCCGAAAGAAATGTGGCAGATTATAAATAATAAATATTGTGGCGATCTCATCAAGGATTAGTTACGCAATGGTAACATATCCTGTTTCAAAAAGGGATGTCCGATATATGAGACGTTCAGTGCACAAATCGATTAACTCCAACAAATGAAAATATTCAGTATAAAAACAGTTAAAGTTATTGTAATTATAAAAAATATTGCATCTATATAATATTTTTTCTCGGGATATTTTGATTGAACTCATTAATTTTCTTTTAATCAAGGGTAACTTTTTGTCACTATATATATATATAGAAAATTTTCAATGTTCATTTGTTTAAAAAAACGCCACTTGAAATGGTCGGATTGTCTTCTGAACGCATCATACATATATATGCGGTTAGTACAGTTTTCTATTCGTTTAAAATCTCTCGATTGCAATATTATGTGATTTTCTAATATTTCCTTGTGATAGATTTCGCATATCTCTTATTTTGATTTTCAGAATTTATCCATGCTTCCTTCAATTCTTTCACATGTAGTATCGTAGTTGATCGAGCAATTTGAGTAATGTAATTTATGTTTCACAGCTTACTTTACTCACACAAAAATCAATTTCGATTTACTTATATTGTGAAAAATTGTCCTTGATAAAGTGTACCGCAATATGAGTTTCCATTTCTTCTTGTGATATTTTCTCATTCTGCTCGTGGAATTTTCTCCTGATACTTTTACTTATTTTTTCCTTTTTTCAATTTTTGAAAGGAACACTAAAGAATATACATTTTTATAGTGTATTATAATTATTGGTTCATTTATATATTGTCGATATACCTGTGATTTAATAGTTATTATTTCTAAAATGTTTTATTACGTACATATATATATTATATAAAAATTTTTATTCGCGATATTCCTTAAATTATTCTATTTTTCGGCATATTGAATGTTTCACTACTTTAATAATATCTATCATTTATTCCCATGTAAATTCCCATTAATGTAAGCCGCGTATATCAATAATATCTTATTCCAAAATCTTAATTTAAAGCTTTAGGTTCCTTCATAAATTTTATAAGCTACCCTATCTACCATATTCTGAGTGAAGTTAATTTTTATGTTCTAATGCTTTCAAAAGCCATTTTCTTTTTTTTTTTCCAAATTTCATTCTACGAAACATCTCTTCCCGCGCTTGACTTTTCACCTTAAAAAGCTTACTCCCTTAAACTGGGATTCTTTTCTTTTTTGAGCCGCGTCCCCTCTCTCGATTGGGCGAGACAATCGTTGAGAGCGGCTGCCTTCCTCTAATTCGTTCTTTTCGCGTTTAATCACTCTCTCCTTGCGCCGGTTTGACAAAACACAGCTGCACAAGCTCGGAACAGAGTTTTTTCGCCTGTCTTCAAGTGTTAAATAATAGCTATCTGATGCTCCTAACTTCGTAGAACCCGAGAATTAATAAATCAACGTCTTTTAAATGTCAGCGTGTGCATCGCGCGCCGTAACGCGTTTTGGCCGATTCTAGTACCTGGGAATAGTCGATATGTTCTGTTTATCAATAAACAAGTGTTCATGCTTAATGAGGTCGTCTTATTACTCTGGAGAAATTAGCAATGGCGATCATTACCTGCCACTCAAACACTTTCGACTCCATAACTTCTCATTAGTGATCATTGCCTATCACTCTAACATGATTTTCGTCTGCATATAAATCTCAACTGTGTTATTTTCTACAAATGATGGCATCTCAACTGCGGATTATTCATTCAGTCATATTCCAATCTCGTATCTAGAACCAGCCAAATCACCATATATATGACCATTAAAAAATCATTACAAATTACCAACAAACATAAAAAAAATAAATAAATAAAATGAGCTGAGAATAAATAATGGATATTTGTAGAACCTAGACAGAATCTTCAGGTCCCAAATGCCTAGAGTTTCACAAATAAAGTGTGTGGTTTCATCTTCATATTACCCATAAAAAAGCTATAGAATATGAATTTGGGACAACCAACACTCAAAAAATAGAGAACTAAATCATGAAAAACAAATAAGTTTAAGATAAAAAGTGATTAAAAAGGATTAAGAAATAAAAATCACATTACCATATAGAAAGCATTGCTGACTAAGAATAAGGCAGCATTAAATACAAGTAAAAGAGATTATTTGCACATGTTGCCAAAAACTTTTTTTTAAATGTTGATGGACCAAGGAGTAATAATGTACAATATGGTCAAACATATTCCTCAATATATGTGACCAGCGTCCTCTCTATGTAATTTAAAAATGAATTCCACCATGTATTCCAAGGAATCAGTGAAGTCCTGCAAACTTAAGAATTTAGTAAAATATGTTGTTTAGGAATAAAAATTAATATATAATAAAACTATTTATATCTATTAATGGATTAAGCTTTAAAGCAAATACTGTCTAGAGACAAATATATATATATTCTTAACGCATACAGAGAGTCCACTGGCGTAAATTTATTTTTGTATTGTTATTAGAAATTTATTTCTCAATTCCCTTTAAAATGCTTTTTAGCTTTATTTTGAAATTGGTCTTTGTGTTTGAACATATTGAAACATATAAAATTATATTCAAGGTTGGAGTAGCTCAGTTGAGACTTATTCCAACAGAGAAAACAATGTTCAGACCAGGACTCTAACCTGGATACCTTGGCTTGAACCTCAAATATGCTGTACCAACCTTGAGTATCATTTATTCAGTTGAAATAAAAAAGAAAAGTGCCCAGTTAAACTGATGGCATTGAGCTCCCAAGCCATTGACACTAATTGTATATTATACTTTTATTTCAAAGGATAATGCCCCTCAAAAAATAAATTAAGGGAGGGATTGCCTCCCCACGGTTTCCCTTTTATACTTAATCAACGAGCCTCCAAATCTCACCAGATAAGCGCTTTATCAGCATAAACCGGTATACCAAATTTGAAGCAAATCGAATAAGAAAACCCATCTATCTAAATTAAGGGGGAGGGTATTAGTTCCCCGTTCCTGCCTTTACACTTAAACAATGAACCTTCGAATCTAAACAGGGAAGCTCGTTATCAGAATTAACCCGTATACCAAAATTTGAAGAAAATCTGATAATTATGCATGAAAACCTATTTATCAAAGTTAAGGGGCGATTAGACCCCAGTTCCCTCTTTATACTGAACCAATGAACCTCCAAAACTAATCAGGAAGCGCGTTATCAAAATGAACCAAGAAAAACGAAGCAAATCGGATATTTCTATCAAGAGTTATCGCGTTATGTACATACACACGCTCGTACATACATACATACGTACGTACATATATACATACAGAACCGGCGGGCACATTAGCTCTCAGGCTTTGATAGACTGTAAGCTAAAAAAAAAAAAAAAAAAAAAAAAAAAAAAAAGGGAAAAAAAGGAAAAAAAAGGAAAAAAATCCTTCTCTTCATCATGAGATATAAAATTATGTTAAATCTAGAATGAAACATTTATTTTAATAAACTTAATAAAATATTACAAATTAATGAGGAAAAGGTGGGAGAGTTACAATCAGTACTCCTACGAAACGTAAACTACAATGAGAAAGAAAATGTTTGTTCATAATATCCCAAAATGCATACACTCCTTGAAATTTCAAAAGCACCACATTTTCAGATTAGAAATCTTAATAATATTTCCCCCTCAGTTTAAAAATTGCTCCATGTTTAAACCTTGGTACTATGAATAAATAAAAATTTACATAGTCTGAAAATGGTGAAACTTCAACTGTAATCCGTTCAGTAGGGCTTTATTATCGCTAGAGCAATGTTCCACCATTAAATTTAAATAGAAATTTCACCCCAATATTTAAAAGACTTATCCATGCATAATTTATTTCTGAATTAAGCGAAGAGTATATATTCGTTTTTTGGGTGCTAGTTTTCCCGGCATATTGTGATTACATAAATAATCCTCTCGACAATGTCATTGAATTTGATTACCAGACGGTGAAAACTTCCACCAGTAAATTTGAATAGAAATATTCGCTTTATTTAAACACGTCATTCCTGTAGAACTTCTGCCATAAATAGGGCAACAATTTTCTTTTTGATTTTACTAGTGGAAGTTTACCCCAGCGTTAATCAGGCCCTGATCCTATGTAAACAAGCAACAGCCGCCATCTTAAGGCTACATTCTCAGTTAGTTTATTCGCAACCGGTAGTCACTTTACTGTCCTCATCTATTCATAGCTCCATTGTTTAAACTCAGCCTTTGTAACATTTTTCTACCATTAATTAAGGCGAAAAATCTATTCAACAAGTAAAAATTAAATTTAAAAAATCAAAAATCCCGACTGCGTAAAAAGCGAACTAATTAATTATTTCTCATCAATATGTGAAACTATTTTTTATATTACTTACCTATATGTTTTATTTACTTGTACTGATGAATTTTAAGTTGTGTTTAATTGTTAGTTCTTATCTATAAACACTGTTTTGATGAGGTCTATAGATGTCTGTGAAGGTTAGAGTTGCAGTAAAGCTACATATCCTACCTACACAACTTCCAGGTTGATTAATATTTAAACGGAGCTTCTGACTGTAAAATAGTCAATGAAACATCTTCTTCATTTTGAAAGACCTATGATATGCCACTCAATAGGGTGCGTAATTTTTTTTTCCGTCTCTACTGCCATTTTGTATTTTACGGCCGCCATTTTGAATTTAAAAAGACAAAACTTATCCTATAACCATCGGACGATTAAGACGAATCGATAGAGACCTCATTCATTAAAATCCATCCAGCCTTTGAGATGTTTCGAGGGTATAAAGAAATCCACATACCCAGATACGCGTGAAACACATAACCCTTCTTGGCAGTCGGGTAAAAATTGTAGTACAACTGTAAACACTATTATATCTTTGCTTTAATACATTAGAAATTTAACGATAGTCCGTATTACATTTTATTAAATGTTAAATCATACATTAATATGAAATAAGTTCTAAAAGAATTTATAAATCGCGTTTATGAAAATTTAATCAGAGTCACCATTGTACCGTATTGAATTTTTAAACCGTTAAAAAGCACTCCGCCTTTCATAATTTTCTTTTTGTTACATAAAATCCCTTTTTCATTACATAAAATATGAGAAACCTTTTTCGCATTTTGTCAAAGAAAAAAAAGATTTAAAACCACTTTAATATAAAGAAACATTTCTCGTTTTCACGAAGATTTGTGTAAAAATATAAAACTGAACTTTGAAAAAGGTTATTAATTTAAAACAAAAAGACATAAAATAGTTTTATTGTCGTGAAAATTGAAAACAAAATGGGATATCAACGATTCCTTATTCTTTATGATCAAATATTTAAAATATGATACATTTTGTATTTATTAAAAGGGAATTCTGCGATTTTTTTTTTAATATATATATTTACTTTTAAACTGAGTTTGATGTTTTGTGTCGGTATAAAAGTACAGAAAACAGATAAGATAATATTAAAAATTAAAAGCGGAACATTCATTTTATAAAGTTTAATAAAAGCATAGCAGTTAATGGAGAAAAAAAAGCGAAAGAAAATAAAAGCCGCGCTCTTGTACGATGACTAAACGGTGGCGGAGAGAAATGATTTGTTCATTTCTTGCTTTAATGCTTTCGAAATTAAGCTGAATAGTTGTGTTAGGCAAATTTGATTATTTAAAAATTTCATTATCTTTTTATATAAACTATTAGAATAAAGAAAACCATTATCTAAGATTTTTCTCTTCTACCTATAAGACCTATATCTTCTACCTATGCCGCACTTAGGGTAGACTTCATGTTAAACTGATTAAACTGAGAGAGGATGCGGGTAAATTAAATTAAGACTTTGTAGGAATAATTTTTTTTCTTTTAAGATTGTGAGAAAAAAAATGATAACTTATATTCAAATAGAAAACACGATTACACTAGACAATCATTAAACAACAAATTTCATTAGTAAAGTAATAAGTATAAAAGTTAAAAATGTTAAAAAAAAGAAACATTATTTTATACTATTTTTACTGTGTATGTATCTTTTTTCTTTACAATGTACGCTAAAATTGAATTAGATTTTTAGTGTCGCATGAAGCATACAGAAAACTGATATTAAAAACTAAAAACGAAATATTTATTTTATGAAATTTAATAAAAACATAGCAGTTAATGGAGAAAAAAAGCGAAAGAAAATGAAAGCCGCGCTCTTACGATGACTAAACGATGGATGGGAGAGAGAAATAATTTTTTAATCTCTTGCTTTAATGCTTTCGATATTCAACTAAATAGTTATGTTAGGCAAATTTGATTATTTAAAAATTTCATTATCTTTATACATAAACTATTGGAATAAAGAAAATAACTATCTGAGATTTTTTTCTTTAACTATAGACGTTCTTCTGCACTTGTGCTGGTTAGATTTCAGACTACACTGATTAAACTTAGGGAGGATGCCGGTGTATTAAATTAAAAACTATTTAAAGAGATTTTTTTAAAAGAGAATATTTATATATTCAAATGGAAATCATTATTATATTAGACAAATTCAAATGGAAATCATTATTATATTAGACAATCATTGACAACTAATTTTATACGTAAAATAATAAGAATACAAGTAAAATGTGTTAAAAAAATCGATGCCGACTCGGCCTACAGCACAAGTAGATTTCGAAGTTAAGTACTAATTTCACTAACAAAAACTTAATCAAGGTTAGAGATAAACCCAGTTTAACAATTTTATCTGGCCGTTTTTGACGAGTTTTTAATTTCATTTTTCTGTAAGAGCTAGTTTTATCAAAATCATATTAATACGACATTTTTTTTCTTCAACCCCTATTATTATTATTATTATTATTATTATTATTATTATTAGTATTATTATTATTATTGTAAGAGTTGGTCCAATCAAAAATTCGTCAATGTAAAAGTTGTAGATAATATTAAGAAAATTTATAATAAATTTAAGCGGATTTGATGTCTTGTGAATTGACGAAGTTATAAATTTTTTCTTCTACAACCCTCCGCCCCCCCTCTCTTTTTTCTGTAAGATTTCGCCCTATCAAGAACTTGTCAATATAAAAGTTGTATATAAGATGAAGAAGATTTATAATAAATTTAAGTGGTTTTGATGTCTTGTGAACTAACGAAGTTATGAATTTTTTTCTTCTTTAAACCCTATTTTTTTGGCCCCTTCAGCCCATTTTTAATTATATCAAAAATCTTTTATATATAAATTTTTTGCCCTTTTCCTAGAAGTAATAATAAGTTTAAACTGATTTGATATGTATAATAATTAGGAAGCTATGGGGTTTTTTCTACTTTCATAAAAATCCTTTCTATTTCCAGCCCTAAGTCCGATTTTGCCCATTAACGAACTTGACCGAGATTTTATGCCCCTTGATTTTATGTAGCAGTTTGGAAGAGATTTGTGCAGAATTATGGAAGTTATCGTGTCCATAAAAAAGTGATATACATATATGTGCTATATGTATATAGATGGATAGATAGATAGATAAAGTTTTGAACTGGGGCGTGGTTTTGGGTTCTAGGGGTCAAGATCGGCGTAGGTCTGCAATTTTTTTTTCAAAAATTTCAACATAGGGGAGAATGTAATAGGTAATATTTCTTATGAAATATACCTTAAAATAAGCATTCAGTGTCTAATTTTGTAAGTGCAATTTATGTTTCTAAAAAAATCGTTACTGTGCATTAGTTTGGTGTAAGTCCCGATTAGAAAAAATTCACTGCTTTGATTTACTCTTGGTAGAAAGCAACTAATGAATTTATCAAAAAAAATTGTAATTTTTCCTTTGTTTCTTTTTAACAGTTGGCAACAGGAAAAAAAGAAAAAATATTATCCATTCAAATATTCTAAATTGTTTTCTAATCCAAACGTTTAATCAGAATTTAATATTAAACTATTAATTGATTAAAGCATAATTTTAAATTGCTGAATTTTTATTCAACTTGCTGAAAAGGCGTATAGTTCACAGAGCGAAAAAGTGTCCAAGCCTGGGATCGAACCAGAGTTATTGACATTATTCACCAATGCTTTACCACTGAGCTATCTGGGCGATACCAAACCATACTCAGCAATTTTAAATTACTAAATTAAAGGCGTGTGAAATTTTCCACAAAAATTTTCAAAAATTATATGTACAGATTTATTTGATTAAAGCACATTTTAAAAACATTTTAAATCATTACTAATTTTTATATTTTGTACTTTTTAGTTCTTAAAATATTTCATTGTTGCAATTTCACAGCCAGTTCGCATATTTTGACCAGCGTTGTTTGGCGCATAAATGAACACGACTGTTTTATGTGATGGATCAAAACTGAGAAAGGATAGTTTTATTTTTGATCCAAACATACTCATTTCAATATGAGTACATCGATTTACTCATTTTTGAGTACTTCGTTTTTGTTTTTTTCAGTGTATGCAGGCAATTAGGAGCTCATCACTCACAATTTCGTCATCCTCATGATCAATCAAATTTTATGGCTTATATGTTGCCACTTTCTTATTTTTTAAAGTACACAAGTTGTTCATCGCTCAAGAGTTTGCCGGAAATCCGTTGAACCAATCAAATTTTATTTCTCATATGTCATTTCTCACACATTTATAAAGGCACTCTATTGCTCATCGCTCACGTTTGTAACGCAGTAAACCATCAAATATTAAAATATTAGACGTATCTCTGTAAAAAGACTGTATACGATACGATGAATCCATTTAGCTTAAAATCTTCCGTTGTATGCTACACTGAAAGGAAAAATTTTCCACCTTCATCTAGAAACAATAGGTAGTCATTTTCCAAATCCCTAATCTAAAGTTTATAACTTCCTCGATTCACAAGACATCAAATCCGCTTAAATTTATCGTAAATTTTCTTAATATTATCTACAACTTTTACATTGACGAGTTTTTGATAGGATCAACTCTTAGAATATAGATAAACTAGAAATATAGATTTCCGAGTTAGTCTAATAAGGTAAAAAAAAATAAACTAAATAGACGAAATGATCGAGAATTTCCAGTCTATAGTCTTCTAGGTGATGAAACGATGCATTGTATTATGAATTGTTTTAATTGCGAGAAATTATGAGACGATATCTAAAATTAATTCATAAATTAGAATTACAGTTACTAAAACTCACTTCTTGTGTTCGCATTTATTTGCAGCGATTTTTAAATAAGTTTGACCATGATACTATCGGAAAACGCCCTTGAATTTTAATAGGGACAATTAGAACTCTCTAACAAAAGGAACTAGAATTTATGAGGATGACATGGAACGATTTTTTCTAGCGGCAAATTTATTTTCTAGATGCCACTGGCAGAATTTTTTTTCAGTGCAGAATTGTAGTGTAAATGTTAAATTAAAATACGCTTAGTGGATGTTGAGAAAATTGAGGACATACATAGTGTCGTGGAAAAAAAAATAAACACCCCTTACCAACTCTGCAAAAAATTACCGTAGAATAATTTACTGGTACCACACGATTTTTAATAAAGTCTACTTTTAAATTATGTATATAAAATTTGCTTAGGGGGGCATCTACATATTAAAACGAACCATAACTTTGTTTTTTTTTTCAATAACAGTACACGCTTCTGACAGCATAAATGAACTCTACACCCTTCAATTAGCCTAAAAACAAATTTGTATGCAACTCGTATGATAAGTTTCCGTGAAGTTAATTATTTTAAAACGAGCCTATTTTAGGGGCTGTATCCAAATTGACGTTCGGTACTCGATTGTTGACCGAGAGAGCCCCTTTCTTGATCAAGGCATCTTAAGCACCACACAAGCAGTTATTGAAGACTGCTATATTACAGGATAGCATAAGAAATTTCAAAATATCTAGCCACTTCTATCATAGACGGCCCCTTAAACCACCATTTTGCCTTTTTCAAGCTTAATTTGATAACTACTTGGATGAAAAAATGTGAAATTTTCGATTTTCATAAAGCCGGACTTAATAAATCTAAATCCATCAAAAAAATTGTAGGTTGCAATTCATAATTTTTTCGAATATTAATTTCATAATTCATATCATAAAATTATAAAAATTAAAAGTTCAACGTATTTATGTTTGGGTATTTTAGTATTATTGCTACACAAAAAATTAGCACATTAGGAGTATAATTTCAGAAGATATTAATAAAAATATAAAAATGTAATTTAACATTAGAAGCACTAAATTTTGAATGTTTATAATTCAAAAGATTGTCATTCAAATGACTTGAAATTTGGTGACTAGGCATAATTTGAACCGAAGATTTGAACTATTTTGTTAAAATTGGGTATTGCCATTGAAAAAAAAATGAAGTTTGGATTCGTTTTAATATGTAGATGGCCCCCTAAGCGAATTTTATATACATCATTTAAAAGTAGACTTTATTTCCAGTCGTTCGATACCACTAACTTTCTTCTACGATAATTTGTTGAGGAGTTAGTAGGGGTGTTTACTTTTTTTTCCACATACATATATGCCTCAACGTATAACGACTGAAAACACAAGCTGCTTCTTTTGAAGGTGCTTAAAAGGTATGCCTATGTACTCAGTAGTCATTCGTACAAAATACTCTTGACCAATAAAAATGTATTGCTCTTGAGTTATTGTTATTTATAAAGGCACTCTAGTTAATCGCTGCTCAAGAATTTCAGCAAAATCCGTTCCATCCATCAAATTTTATTTCGCGAATGCCACTTTTCACACATCTATAAAGGTAATCTATTGTCCACCGCACGCGTTTGAAACGCAGTAGATAATCATATATTAAAATATTAGACTACCCCTGAAAAAAGTCTTTATAATGTACGATAAACACATTTAGCTTAAAATCTTCCGCTGTATGCTATAATGGTAGTGTAAAAGTTACACTGAAATCCGCTCAGTGGTTGTTAAGAAAATTGAGGACATATATACATATGCATACAAAATTACATACACACATACATATGTACAAAAAATACCTAACAACCAAAAACAAAAGTTTCTTCTTTCAGTGTCGCTTAAAAAGTATAGCCATGTACTCAGTAGTCAAACAGTAAAATTGTTTAATTTATGAGGACACAAAATTATACAGGGTGCAATATGTTATCTATCGCCGGCCTTTAATTTCTCAACCGTTGGTCGTAGACATACAGTTCCAATTACAAAAACATTTTAAATGAAGTAACTTTTTATACGGTCACCCAGTCCCTATAGTTATATTTAGTAAAAGATTACACATATCATAACAGCTATAACACAAAAAGTTTGACATCTGTACTACAAAAATTGATAGAGTTATTAAATTTCAAAGTTTGAGATTTTTTCGCATGATTTTGTCTTTCAATGAGGGATCAGTTAAAAGATTAATTAAAGTAATTCGGAACCAAAATCGGGGTGCAATATCCTTTTTACGGCGAAACCACCTTTAACCGGTATCGCCAAATTGGAGTTTCACCAAAGAGGGTTATTTCATTTAAAAATTTTAAATGACTTTTAGGGGTCGTATACAAACCGAAGAATGAAATATTGAAATTAAACTGAAAAATAAATATCAATTTATTATAATATCAGAAAACGGTCTGCTATAAAAACAAATGAATATGTCAGATGACGGAATCTACTAGAGATACTGTTCATAGTGGTCACTGGTGCCAATTGGTAGCCGTTGGTGGCAATGCACAACTGAATGCGTGACAGTACTGAGTCCTGGACACGTTACAGCTCAGAAGATGTGTAAACTGTGCGACAATCAAGGATGATGCGCTGCTTCAGATAAACCAGAGAAGTGGTTTCAGTCACATAGACCTATGCCTTGATCTTGATGTAACCCTAGAGGTAGAAATTCATGGGTGTCAAGTCCGGCGAACACGGTGGCCACTCTAACGGACCACCATATCCAAGGATCTGTTGACCGAATTCGGTGGCCAGATACGCCCGGATGTCTGATGTTTTGTGTGGTGAGGGCTCCATCATGTTGAAACCACACTCGGCATGCATGTCGCAGAGGCAGCTCTTCATACCAATCACGAACCATGTTTGTAGCAGATGCAGGTGACGATCGCCCGTTAAGGTCACATCATAGAAGATGGGTCCAACAATCTGGGTTCCCCATATACCGCCCCACACGTGTCGTACCAGGTGATGTGGAGGTTTTCCAGAAACTAGTAATCCACATTGTGCACATTCACAATGCCACCCCGTATAAACATTGACTAATCTGTCACACAGAATGTCACAAAGAAATGACAGATTTTCCTCTAAGATGTTGAGCATGAAATTACAATAAACAAATCGTCGTGCGTGGTCACCCAGCATCAATGCTTGCACCAGTCTCGGATATAGTATGGATGCTCATCAAGTGCATGTAACAAATGCCAGGCATGCTGACCACATGCCTCGCTTATTTCCGTCGTGCTCAGTTGTGGAATTAAAAGGGCGAATCACGGCACCTCCCCAGGTGTCACTCGAACATTATACCTTGCCCGTCTACTTGTTCTGAGTCGTGGTGAAACAGCGCCAGTCTCTCTAATATGGTGCAATGCATTATTTATAGTTTCATGCGTTGGATGTACAGTCTGTTACAAAAGTGTAAGACCACAATACATTTTGCTGTTTAGGTAATTAAAGAAATATTTCAACCAAAATAAAGAATATTTTATGTTAGTAAAATGTAAGTTTTTAGTAAAATGTAGCAACTTAGAGAAATGAAATTAATTCGGAAAAATAAAACATCAATATAACAAAAAAGTGTCAAAAAGAACTGTTACAAAATTATAGGACCACCTGTGGTAATGAACAGTTTTCTCAAATTTAGTAAGATGTTGCTCCACCATTTCTCTGAATAACTTCAAACACACGATTTGGCATAGAGTTTATTAATTTTTTAAGAAATGATTCGGGAATATTGTCCCATTTCTCCATAATGGCCATTTCTAATTCATATGTTTAATGATATTTTTTTTCATACACTTGGCGAGACAAATAACCTCACAAGTTTTCTATGGGGTTTCGTTCAGGGCTTCGACTTGGCCAAGGTAAATCATCAATCTTTTCTCTTTTAAGCCACTCTTTTGTTGATTTCGATGAATGGCTTCGAGCATTATCTTGTTGAAACTTCCATTTTGCACCTCCTAAATGTGGTCCGAAGGTTATCAGACTTCGAAATAGCATCCGTTGGTAACTGTCTGAGTTCATTTTCCCTTCAACTTTTTGGAGATTGCATTTTCCTGCATATGAAAATGCGCTTCACACCATAACGGAACCGCCTCCAATCTGCCTACTAAAAAACTCGCGAGATCTTTGCCTTAAATCATGCCAGTAGTAATTATTGCCGTCTGGACCATCTGGATTGAATTTTTTCTCGTCTGAAAACAATATATTTCTCCATGCAGAGTTCCAGGACATGACATTTTTTGCCCACTTAAGACGGTCTTCTTTGTGACATTTCAGTAGTAGTGGTTTACTTTTTAATTTGCGACAAATAACACCAGCGTTAGATTTCAAATTTTGCCACATGGTTGCATGTGATAACTTTTTAGTCATCTGTTGTGCTATTTTACGACATGACTGGTATTTTTTAGTTGCCAGTTTACAATCCGCCTATTATCACGATCTGATAATTTCTTTTTACGACCAGATCGTTTATGCGTTCCATACAATTATTTTTTACTTAAAACATTATGAATCGCAGTTTTAGAACGATTAATAATCTTACTTATTTCACGTTCAGACTTTCCTTTTCCTTTGTAGAACCACACTCTTCTCACCTCTATTTCAGACAGCTCACTCCGACAAGGCATTTTACTAATAAATTCAAAGAATCAGATGCTATCCAGAATTTCTCCACTTTATTCTTCTTTTTAAGTTTTACAGCTTATTTAGGTTACAGTTAAATTCTGAATTCAAAATAAAATCGTCTGCTTTATTAATAATATAAGAGTGGTCTTATATTTATGAAACAGCAGGTTTGTGTAAAATCGTTTGGCATGAAACAAAAGATTATTCAAACTTTTTTTTTTCCTGAGCTAAATAAACATTATAGAGTTATTTCTTTTCATACAACTACTTTTCAATTCAAACTAATATTTTCTTTGTTGAAAAAAGGTGAAATTCTAAGGGGTCTTATAATTTTGTAACAGACTGTAGATCCTTAGGGAAACGTTCTGAATAAACACTCGCAGCCTCTCTGCATTCCTTTGACATTCACCATAAATATGTATCATTTCGGCATATTCCATGGATGCGTGGCTCGCCATCACGATCTCAGCGCTGACTAGCATGTCCATTGCTAGATGGCTCGTGTTTTATCCCGAACGTGTGGCGATGCGGTATTATTGTAATTTGCATAATCCTAATTTCCATACATTCTATAGCTCGGCTGGTCGTTTGCATTCCGCTGCCATTTATCTAGTCCTTAGTGAATATGTTTTATCTTCCAGTTGTCGATTCTACCTACTTTGACGTTTGAAGGTTGTTCGACCCATAAAAGTGTTACACAACACTTTGAGCAGTATATCTAATAGAATCCGTCATTTGACATATTCATTTGTTATAGTAGACCGTTTTCTGATATTATAATAAATTGATATTTATTTTTCAGTTTAATTTCAATATTTCATTCCTCTCTTTGTATACGACCCCTAAAAGTCAGCAAAAATTTTTAAATGAAATAACCCTCTATGGTGATACCCCAATTTGGCGATGCCGGCTAAAGGTGGTTTCGCCGTAAAAAGGACATTGCACCCCGATTTTGGTCCCGAATTACTTTAATTAATCTTTTAACTGATCCCTCATTGAAAGACAAAATCATGCGAAAAAATCTCAAACTTTGAAATTTAATAACTCTGTCAATTTTTGTAGTACAGATGTCAAACCTTTTGTGTTATATATGTTATGATATGTTTAAACTTTTACTAAATATAACTATATAGGGACTGGGGGACACGTATAAAAAGTTAGATTTCGTAATTTTTATAAAATTGATTTTTTACTTTAAATAATGCCTCAACATGAATATTTACCTCATTTGAAATGTTTTTGTAATTGGAACTATACGTCTACGACCAACGGTTGAGAAATTAAAGGTCGGCGACAGATAACATATTGCACCCTGTATACTCCGTATGTGTGTGCGTTTTCTTACAAACAGACGCAGAAATATATCATGTCTAGCAAGCTTTAACTATTAAATGTATTTGAACTATAGTTATAACCCCAATTCATAAAATAATAAAATAAAGCTGTTTGAGGACAAACTGAGAACATACACTATATGGCCAAAGGCGACCGGCCACTTGCGATTTTAGACTTTTTTTTTTAATATCTAGGAAAATACATGAGGAATTAACCTGAAACTCCAGATGTGTAAACAGTATAGTATAGGTCATATATTTCCGCGAAGATTTTTTCCCAAAACCCCATAGGGGACCGTCAACAAATTGAAAAAGAACGAGTTTCTTTTGGATAACCCTGTTAAAAGTAATGTAGTAAAAGCATTCAAACTTTTGATTATAATTAAGTGGCTTATTGTAATAATTTGTGTTCATTTTTATGAGGATAGTATGTATACTCGAAGAGAAATTCAGGTTTTCATAAAAACAGTTTCAATTTTTTCTAATTTTTTGCTTATAATTTCCAGAGTTCTTAATATAAAAAAAAAGTCTTTTCAAAAATATGACAAACAACATTGTACACAATACCGTGCAATCAGAATTAAAATATAGTAAAAATTGTATGAAAAGTGAGCAGGTTTATTAAATACTACTTCACTACGCATACCCGAAAGCAATCAAAATATAATGTGCATAATGTGTTAGCTAAATGTATAGAGCAGCTTTTGTGGCGATAAGAAATGTGTTGTGATCGTAAAAGGATTAAAGTACACGTTGTGAAGTTCTTTTAATAAATTACTATTGATCGTTAAAGAAATAATAAAAACTGGAGACTTCTTACTTTACAGGAGACAGTGAAGAGACAAACTGATGAAACAAACAATATTCTTTATTTCGGTCGTTAGTAGCAGTAGAAGGTTATGAAAATACTTGCTTCTGGTCACCATTTTTTTAAAATAAAAGAACTGAAAGAACGGAATCTCTTAATTAGAATTCTTCCGTGGGATTCCTTCAGATGAGTGCAGCACATCGTTAAAAATTAAATCTTGAAAAAGAACATATCCACATAACAAAAATATGACCCATAGTACGGCAAACTTATTCGGCCAAAAAGAGCGGCACGGCATTCGAACGGCCGGCCAGCGGGCTGGCGTTCCGCTAAAACTACGTTAAAAGACTACATCTTTTTCAGACAACATCAAACCAAATTCTGAATTTAAAATTAACGAGTTTTAGTATTTAAATGATGAATACGGGGTTGACAAAGTAATTAAAAGGCAGACTTTAAATTGATTAGCTAAATTAACATTTACGGAAAATTAATGAAAATCGAATTACAAGCTGCAGAATTAAAAAAGTTTTCACTGATTGGAAAACGAAACCAAACGATTCTCCTGTCAGCGATCGGCGTCAAAAGAGGGCGGCGCATAATTTCAATGACGTCATCATAAGGCAAATCAACTCCGACAAAACAAGAGCTCCAAGACGTGCTCCTAAAATAGCTGAGTGCGCATGCGCAAGCTGCCGATCCGCTCCCAACGCAGATATGAATATCGGCGGTGAAAAATGAACTTGCTTTACGGTGAGAGATAAAAGCGTCAACATCGCGGCGTAAAGATTGGGTTCAAATGGACATCGATGCAAAAAAAACTAGCTGAAAGGAAATAAAAATAAACCAAATTTAAATACTGTGAGAAGTATTCTCACATTACCTCCCTTCACCGAGAAAAGTTTGTAAGACCAGGAGATGTAAAAGGCAAAATCGATCAAAAACCTTTTACAGAAAATGGAATGACAAAATTTTGAACTGCTAAAGCGAAAAAAATCATTAAAGTCGAACAATAAAATTTAAAGTTAAGGTGCTGGAAAAAAAATAGGTGATTTAACAGTTGAAAAAAAAATTGGTGACCAAAAGTAAGAGAGAGAAAAAGAATATACATTGCATAAAGTACATTCATAATCCAAAAAGTATACAATACATCAAGTATACAATAAAAATGCCAAAAATACAGTAACATTGGCAAAACCTTCTATTTGATCTCATAAAATTATCATGATAAAAGTGTTAACATATTTTAAGTTAACAAACAAAAATGAGATCATTGACTAGTCAAAACAAATTTTGCTATCTTGGTACCAAATAAAAACAGAATTAACTTCTGATAAAAGTTGCAAATACAAAAGCAACAAAAAAGTCAGGAAACATTTTGTAGTTTGACTTTTACAACATGCCTAGGACTTTTTAATTTTAGAATTATATCTAAAAAAGAAAGAGTTTTCTTTATTACTCTTAACATGAAAGGAAATGAAATGGCCATATATAAATAAAGTTTCATAAAACATAATGATATCATTTTAGTGTATCAAACTTAGTATTTCATTTTAAAAAGTCCTTCCGTCCAGTGCCGGGAGGAAGAGGTAGCTTTCAAATTCCTTATTTTAAAAAAGCCAACTTATATTATTCAAACACACAAAGCTCAATTTAGTGGAAACCGAATATAGGAGATTCAATACTAATTTTTATCAATACTAAATCATTATGAATGAGAATTTCGCGAAATTAGTCAGCTTTATCCAAGCTGCTTTTATTTAAAGTAACTTATATTTGACTGAGATGTTGATGTATACTATCCACATGCCTTCTTACATGGAAATAGGCGAATACGTGTGTTATCGTGTGACAAATACAAGATCATTTCAAAATGTTAGCCATACTAGAAATTCAAAGTGCTATAATTCAAACATTTTTTAAGATATAAACAAAAGAACAAATTTTCAGAAACAAAATCTGCTCCGGAATCTTTTTGTATCAAGGCCAAACACATAAAAAAATCTTTTTCATTTTCCAATTTTTTAATACCTTATTTTAAATTTTAAATTTAATTTTTTTTAAATGGCAAGCCTTTTGAAACAAGATGGCGAATGAAGCTGGCCAACGAACTCGGTTGAGACATTGGTATGTACTATGTACAGACCAAGTAACATCCAAATCGGTTCATAAATACGCTTGTTATCGCGTGACAAAAATCAGGTCGTTTTAAAATGTCAGCCACAATAGAAATTCAAAATGCTATAACTAAGCCATTTTTTTAGATATAGACGAAACAAAACCTGTTCCGGAATCTTTGTATTAAGGTCAAACACATACGAAAAAAATCTTTTTCATTTTCCAATTTTTTGGTATCTCATTTTAAATTTTAAATTTTTAAAATTTTTTTAAATGGCCGCCATTTTGAAACAAGATGGCGGATGAAGCTGGCCAACGAACTCGGTTGAGATATTTGTATGTACTATGTACACACCAAGGTACATCCAAATCGGTTCATAAATACGCCTGTTATCACGTGACAAATATCAGGACGTTTCAAAATGTCAGCCACGCTAGAAATTCAAAATGCTATAACTCAGCCATTTTTTAAGATATAGACGAAACAAAAACTGCTCCCGAATCTTTGTATCAAGGTCAAATACATAAGAAAAGAATATTTTTCTAATTTTCAATTTTTTGGTACCACATTTCAAATTTAAATTTTTCTTAAAAATTTAAATGGCTGCCATTTTTAAACAAGATGGCGGATGAAGCTGGCCAACGAACTCGGTCGAGACATTGGTATGTACTATATACAAACGAAATTACATCCAAATCGGTTCATAAATACGCCTTTTATCGCGTGACAAAATTTAGGACGTTTCAAAATGTCAGCCACGCTAGAAATTCAAAATGCTATAACTCAGCCATTTTTTAAGATATAGACAAAACAAAAACTGCTCCGGAATCTTTGCATAAAGTTAAAATACATAAGAAAAAAATATTTTTCAATTTTCAATTCTTTGGTACCACATTTCAAATTTCAAATTTTTAAAAAATTTTTAAATGGCCGCCATTTTGAAACAAAATGTCGGATGAAGCTGGCCGACGAACTCGGTCGAGACATTTGTATGTACTATGTACATACCGAATTACATCCAAATCGGTTCATAAATTCGAGAGTTACAGTATGACAAATGTCATATATATATATATATATATATGGATATATATATATATATATATATATATATATATATATATATATCAACTTTTGAACGGAGGGTGGTTTCGGGGTCTGGGGGTCATGATCGATGAAAATATACCAAAATGTTTTGAAATCGCTTTCCTCCGAACGGCTGCAATAGGTAGCTTTTTGTAATGAAAGCTACCTAATAAAACAGACAACCAATTGTATGTGATACCAATTGTGTAACTGAGTCGTGCACTACTCAGTCACCCAAACAAGGTATCCCATAAAAACAAGTTGCTATTTCAATCAAAAGACATGTCATAATTAAGTGTCATAAATCCCATCTTAGACACAATTTCTTTAAACTTTATACTTCACTCTAAATAAAAATTTACATAAGAATTCTTAATATATATGTATGAGACTCAAAAGATTAGATAAATATACCTATACCATGGTTTTTCTTTAAAATGTGAGAGACTGGTGATCACAAAAAAAAAAAAAATTAAGTACTTCCATATAGAATGAAAGAAAAAAATTGACAAAATCATGAGTTTATAAAACTAAAATACCATGTACCAGGAATATAATTTTTAAATAATCATTTAAAATATAATATAGAAATAAAATTATTACAATTTAATGTTAAGCTCACAATGATGATAATGACGAAGATGAAATCATCAGCAACACTGTAAACAAACAAAAAAAAATAGATATATATATGTAAATATCAAAGTCCACAACCATGTCGACGACCATCATGCCCTAGCCATCAGCATGTCCATGAACAAAAATAAACACATATAAGAACTCCTACGTAAAATTTTAGGTGGCTTGGATCTCCTAACAAGGCTCCTAACATCTTAGGTAAAAGAAAATTTTAAATATAATAACACTGTGTAACTGCAGGTGGGTAAAGGCAATGTTTTTGGATTCAAAATGATGTTCATTGAGTCCAGAGCCATATGGAACAAGGCTGTTAAAGATATACTGATGTCACTGAATGTTTAGTAACACAACATGAGGTGGTACACTGGTATATTTTATCGTAAGGTTGTACACAAGCACTAAAATAGATAATTGCATACACTAAAACATTTGTTGATGTGAACAGATGCTGTCGAAAAAAAACTGGAACATTCACATAATAATCATCAAAATAGATGATCATTTTTGGATGATGACACAGAAAATTTGAACATGATGACACAATATGAGAATGCATTGCATTCTCTTTGAAGCACTTAACTGACGACATCGTACTCATCACAGCAGAGCAATCATAACTCCTGCGACACATACACGAATCACTTTTGTAGAAGAAGGATGAGAAGTTGGCGGTGCACTTATGATGAAATGTTATGATAGGACATAATCGGTATTTGAGGTCAAGAAGCACTTAAAAAAAAATTCCACTAGATGATTTATAGAAAAAAAATTCTATATATATATAAATGCGCTGGTAAAAAAATTTCCATCTAGACTTGTGCTTTTCTGTAATCTTCTTGTATTATTTGTAGGTATGAAGAGAAGACATTAATAAATTTCACTTTCTTCATAAAACATTGAAAACTTCAAAATGAAGATCATTTTTACTATTCAATTCTTCATAAAACAAAAAATCTTGAAAATGAATATAATCATTCCTTTTTTTTAAAAAATCAATGAGGCAAATGGCAAAATAAAAACTTAGAGGCTTTTGGTATGAAATAAGATTAAAGTAAAAGGCACTATGCACATAATAAATAAATAAATATGGGAACTTTTCAAAATAACTTGATCTTGCATAAACACTGTAACAAATATTCACAAACTTCTTATATTAATTGAGAATTTACACTTGATTATCAATGAGCAAAAATTTTGCAATGTGAGGATGAATTGCTACACACAAGCAAAAATTAACTCTGAATACTTTTAATTGCACCTGCTAGAATATTTGGAGAAAATGCAGCATAATAAAATAAAGTTGTCGAAGGTAAAATATATCAGTAATTTTCAGGTAATATAAATTTAAACTTCCTTGTTTTGAGAAGACTTAGAATAATGATATGGTGTGAGTAACTGAGTTCTAGCAGCATACAAGTCAACAATTTCACTTGATGAGGATATTTACTCTCACATGAGAAACGTTGACTTACACAGTATTATAATCAGTAATGAAAGTTATTTATTTATTTTTTTTTGAAGAGAACTAAGTAGTAAACACTATTTGTAGCTTCACAAACCGAAAAACTCTAATGAAGTGGTTTCATAAATGGATATTTTGCCTATAAATGAACAACATCTTCACCAGGCATCTTATGGCTGGATACGAAACATACACACAAAAAATTAAACTATTGTAGATGTAGGAAACTTTTGAAATAGGTAGGTAATTTTATAATTTTTAGCTTCCATGATAACATGTGCAACAACAGAGAAGAGACCAGAAGAAATGGATGTCACACAAAACCACTGACCACCTTCATCAGGTAAGCAACAGATGAATGGAAGAAAAGTCAGAAGAATGTCATTACAGGTAATTAAATTTTTCTAGTAGCATATACAGGAACAGTCATAATTAAATATGGCAAAAAGCACATCACTTAAGAACTATTGATAGTTAATATATAAAAGTAATCTTCACTATTGGCAAGGAAAAAAATTTTTCTTATGGTGAATGGAATTTTTAAGTAGAACTGTTACAGGATTGAAGAAGCCCCATTTCATTTTTTTTTTAAATAATGTTGCTCTTTTTATTTTTTTTATAAAGCAACATGAGAATAAGGTATGATGATGTCGATGTGGATATGTCATGCATAGACTTATAAATTTGTGAAAGAATTGAATTTGCCAAAGAGAATTGAAGCAATAAAAATTTTGAATATTTTCAATTTGTTAGCTGAGAGTTCTATAACAACATCAATAGGTAAATTTAAAAACAGGAACAGTTCTTTAAATATTAGAGATGAACTCAGACTAGTCCACAAGACAACATGCTAACTATATAGCATATCTCACAAATTATTTGAGGAGCAAGTCTAAGAACTTTTCAAAGGGGATAACTGTCTATAAATTTTCACATTATATTTTTGTTACTCAGAGAAGCAGGCAATACCTCAAAATAATCATACAGGATAATTACTACTATAAATTACTTGAAGAATACCAAACTTCAGTTGGAGAAAATAGGCATACTGAGATGAGAACAACTTTAAGTGAAGAAAAAAATTTCTCAGCAACAAGAATTAAAAATAATACTTCAATAAAATTTCAATCTTTTTTTTAAATATATATTGAAATTCAAATTTATAATTCATTTAAAGGGCCATTACTAAGTAGAAAATTAAAAAAAATAACCCAAAAGCCATGCCTTCTAAAATATCACATTATGTTCTTGAGAACAATTTTTGCCAAACTTCAAATTCATTGCAATTATTTGGGAACATAAATTCATTTGTAAAAATATTTCAATTTCAACAATTATTCTTCAAAATTATTTTTAATTCCACAATTTTCAATCAATTAAAAAGATGTAACTGCCTCAGAATTTTATTCATAAAAATAGAATATTGCTATTATTTGCACCAACATAAAATTCATTTTCAATACTGTAATTATATAAATTCATTTCTTGATTAGAATAATAATATATTCTTCAAAATAAGGTAAAATTTAAATATGAATTCTTTAGAATATTGTAAGAAAAAAAATGCAACTATTTAATATAAAAATGGCATAACTCAAGAATCTATAAGAACAAGAACATCAAATATTCTAAAATATTTTCATAAATTATATCCAATAAATCTTGAATTAAATTACCATTTTCTTTTGAACTAATGAGAACAATTCCTCAAAAAAAAATTTACTTGACTTTCTTGAATAACGATCTTAATTTTCTTCAAAAATTAGAACAAGTTTCATGAAAATGTAGCTTCTATTAAAATATTTCAACCAAAACTCTCATAATTCCTAAAAAAAGAACAAAAAGTTCTAAAAATTTATCTTCAAGAATCATTATTTTCAAAATTGCAATAATCCCAAAGCAACCACTTTTGCAATTCGAAAGGTACTACGGCGCCAAATGTGGCGATAATAAATGTGTTGTGATCGTAAAAGGGTTAAAGTACACGTTGTGAAGTTCTTTTAATAAATTACTATTGATCGTTAAAGAAATAATAAAAACTGGAGACTTCTTACTTTACAGGAGACAGTGAAGAGACAAACTGATGAAACAAACAATATTCTTTATTTCGGTCGTTAGTAGCAGTAGAAGGTTATGAAAATACTTGCTTCTGGTCACCATTTTTTTAAATAAAAGAACTGAAAGAACGGAATCTCTTAATTAGAATTCTTCCGTGGGATTCCTTTAGATGAGTGCAGCACATCGTTAAAAATTAAATCTTGAAAAAGAACATATCCGCATAACAAAAATATGACCCATAGTACGGCAAACTTATTCGGCCAAAAAGAGCGGCACGGCCTTCGAACGGCCGGCCAGCGGGCTGGCGTTCCGCTAAAACTACGTTAAAAGACTACATCTTTTTCAGACAACATCAAACCAAATTCTGAATTTAAAATTAACGAGTTTTAGTATTTAAATGATGAATACTGGGTTGACAAAGTAATTAAAAGGCAGACTTTAAATTGATTAGCTAAATTAACATTTACGGGGAATTAATGAAAATCGAATTACAAGCTGCAGAATTAAAAAAGTTTTCACTGATTGGAAAACGAAACCAAACGATTCTCCTGTCAGCGATCGGCGTCAAAAGAGGGCGGCGCATAATTTCAATGACGTCATCGTAAGGCAAATCAACTCCGACAAAACAAGAGCTCCAAGACGTGCTCCTAAAATAGCTGAGTGCGCATGCGCAAGCTGCCAATCCGCTCCCAACGCAGATATGAATATCGGCGGTGAAAAATGAACTTGCTTTACGGTGAGAGATAAAAGCGTCAACATCGCGGCGTAAAGATTGGGTTCAAATGGACATCGATGCAAAAAAAACTAGCTGAAAGGAAATAAAAATAAACCAAATTTAAATACTGTGAGAGGTATTCTCACAGCTTTTGTAAAAGTCTCAAAAACATAGCTTGAAAATTCTGAAAATTATCGTTGATAGAATAAGCTCGAAATCCGTTGTTCCCAAAATGAAGTAAAAAGATGAGGGCTGTATCCATATATTCAATGATTAGTGCCAATATAGCATACACAATATTGCACGCACTACTGTATTTGGATACAACCCCTCATCTTTTTGCTTCCTTTTGGGAATAACGGATTTTGAGCTTATTCTATCAACGATAAGTTTCAAACTTTTCAACCTATGTTTCTGAGACTCCACAAATGTTGTTCTATACACTTACCTAACACATTATGCTAATTATATTTTGATTACATTCGGGCATGCGCAATGAATCATTATTTAGTAAACGCGTTCATTTTTCATACAATTTTTATTATTTTTTAATTCTGATTGCAGGGTATTATGTACATTGTTGTTTGTCATATTTTCTGAAAATAACTTTTTGTTTATATTAAGAGCTCTACAAATTATAAGCAAAAAAATTGGCAAAATTTGGGACTCTTTTTATAAAAACTTTAATTTCTCTACGAGTATACATGCTATCCTCATAAAAATGAACATAGTTTATTACAATAAGGCACTTAATTATAATCTACAGTTCGAACGCTTTTGCTACATTACTTTTTACATGGTTATCCAAAAGATATTCGTTCTTTTTCACTTTGTTGGCGGTTCCCTATGGGGTTTCGGCAAAAAATGCTCACGGAAATGTATCATCTGTACTATTCTTTTTACACACCTGGAGTTTCAGGATAATTCCTCATGTAGTTTTCTAGATATTTAACAAAACATCTAAAATAGCAAGTGGTCGGTCACCTTTGGCCATATAGTGTATATACATATGTGTATACATAGATAAATACATATAGACATACATGTATACACACAATGCATAACAACCAAAAACACAAGTTGCTTCTTTCAACGTCGCTTGCAAGTATAGCCATGTACTCAGTAGTCAAACAGTAAAATTGTTTAATTTATGAGGACACAAAAAAATGGACAGATCCGCTAACAAATACCTGGAAATTTAATTTCTGGTTATCAATAGATTTTTGTAAAGAACTACTAACTAATTAATTTTTCAATATTTAGCAAGAAATTGTTTCCTTCGAAACTACCAAAATACCTGGGGAAAGAAGCATCGGTGAAAATCTACGCTTCAAGAAATCATTTCATCAGGCCCGATATATTCTGTTATTAACATTTCCCTAAGGCAAGCAAATTGATTACAGTTTCATTTGTGAATGTTTGCTCTGTATAAGCAGAAAGTTAATTTTTAGCGCAAACTCACAAGAAAGAGAAAGTGCATATAACTCAGATGAAGCAACAAATCATATATTCCGTGTGTGTGTGGTGTTCTCCAACAAACAGAGGCAGAAATATCTCATGCATGCAAGTTTTAATTATTAAATGTATTTTAACTATAGTTATAACCCCAATTCTGAAAATTGTAAAATAAACATGTTTACCCCAAGGTTAAGTTTTATTATTTTCTACGCTCCTGTTATAGTTAAATATTTTGAATTTTTGTGCGAACTTCCCCCTACATATGCTAACCCCCCACATTTCTTTCTTTCAATTGATTTGACATGCTGCGAATATATATGGTGTGCGAGAATTATTGGTCACATGATAAAATTGTGAAATAAAAAACTAAGATCATTGGCGTTTTTACGATGTCATGTATTAAAAACACGTCCCAGGAAGTTTCTTTTTTTTTTTTTGAAGCATTGTTATGCCTAAAAATCTGCCCCAAAAGGTGAATCGATTGAGTTGGTCCGATTCCTTGGCCTCCCTGATCCAAAGATTTAACTTCGTTGAATTTTTTCAGGCGGATTTATGAGAAGGATTGTGCATAACATACAGCGTGGAGCAAATAAAAGTGGTATGAACGAGTGGATAGGATTGGACATGAATGACAGACGCGCACACCACGTGTACGCACGCAGCATTAACTGAGGAGGAAAAAACCTACAGTTACTTCCAACAGGTTGGAGCAACTGCCCATATAGCCCGCGGAACCATGGATAAAATTTGCACAACCTTCACTCCTGACGGAGTTGTTAGCAGAGGTTAGTCTGCTCTCGGCCCTAGCTGGCAGCCCAGGTCACCTGTTCTGTCAGTGTACGATTACATTTTGTGGAGAACCCTCAAGTTTAAGGTGTACGCAACAACCCTCATAGTCTTCAAGAACTGTATCAGAGCATTTCTGGTGAGATTGCAGCATTTCCACAAGTCCAGCTTCGATTTGCCTTCCGGAACTTGCTGACCAGGGCCCTAAAGCACCAAGAGATGAATGGTGCTCATTTTCAACATCTGCTATAGGCAGGTTAGCGAACTAGTATTTCTTTTCCTTGCTGTGTTTCTTTGTAACCTGGAATTCTGTTCTCCGGGCCACTTTTATTTGCCCCACTCTGTATATTAAAATTTGTTAAATCTATCATCTACTCTAAATTTTTCATCCCATTTATTTTAATTTTTTCCCTCTTCTTCCCTCTTTTCCCTCTTTTTCTCCTCTTTTCCCTCTAACTATTTTTTCTCTCTTCTTCTCCCCTTTATTTTTTCCCTCTTTATTCCATTTGCAATGCGCATCATACTTTTATTCTGTTTTACATTTCCCTATTCAAAATTATGGGCGGACGCCTATAATATTTTCTTTCTGTTTAATTCCTTTCATTTTAGAATATTCTTTCGGTTCTAGGACTTTATTTTTCGACAAAAACTTTCCGTTTTACAGCCATCTGATGCATCCGATAGCAGTCTTTGGTTATAGGCCAGCCATTGGTTATTCGCGTCTGCTGCATTGAGGATATTTGTGATCTTGCGCACTTACCTGTCAGCACTATTTCAGAGTATTCTTTTCAAGTGTTTTCGTTTGACTTGTTAAGCCACGTCGCCCTGTTTTACATGAAGAATATTAACATCAGATGATCTCTCGAAGATTTTGTCTGTTATTTTTTATATTGACTAAATAAATTCGTTTCAACTAACCTGGACTGCTTATTAGTTTGAAAATCACAATGGTGTGGTATCATGTTTTCTTCTGCACGACTAAGACTGCGAAACAATTGCATATTATAATATTCGAACTGGTGATTTCAAACTCATTTACTTTGGGGAGCAAAAAACCTAGTAATATTACATGTGTGTATCGAGCGCCTATTACTAATTTACAGGAATTAAAGCAGCGTACCACAGGTGCTATTCAATCCATAATTCAGCTAACGTTAAACGTGTGCAGCCCTTAAACTGTCCAGCCCTTCAGCCGTTTTTATAGGAAACGGTTATATAACCGTAATTTATCTCTAAACGTTAAACATCTGTAACAAACTATCTAGTCATTCAGCCGTTTTTATAGGAAACGGTTACATAAACGTAATTTATCTCTAAAACGTTAAACATCTGCAACAAACTGTTTCGTTGTTCAGCGTTTTTATAGAAAACGGTTATACATAACCGTAATTTATCACGGAAACGTTAAACATCTGCAGCAAACTGCTCCGCCGTGCAGCCGTTTTTATAGGAAACGGTTACTTAACCGTAATTTATCTATACAACGTTAAACATCTGCAACAATCCGTTCCGTCGTTCAGCTGTTTTTATAGAAGCGGTTATACATAACTGTAATTTATCTCTGTAACGCCAAACATCTGCAGCAAACTAATCCGTCGCCAGCCGTTTTTATAGGAAACGGTTACATAACCGTAATTTATCTCTAAAACGTTACACATCTGCTGCAAACTGTTCTGTTGTTCAGAATTTTTATAGGAAACTGTTATACACAACCGTATTTTATCTCTGTAACGTTAAACATCTGCAGCAAAGTGCTCCGTCGTCAGCTGTTTTTATAGGAAACGGTTCATAACCGTAATTTATCTCTAAAACGTTAAACATCTGCACCAGTTCCGTTGGTCAGCCATTTTTATAGAAAACGATTATACATAACCGTAATTTATCTCTAAAACGTTAAATATCTGCAGTAAACTGTTCCGTCGTTTAGCCTTTTTATATATATATATATATAAAGGGTTACATAGCCGTAATTTATCTCTGAACCGTTTAACATCTGCAGAATACTATTCCGGCGTTCAGCCGTTTTCATAGAAAACGGTTACATAACCGTAATTTATCTCTCAAACGACATCTGCAGCAAACTGCATGTCCAGTCATTCGACCCTTTTTAAAGATAATGGTTACTTTCCCATATTATGAAGCGTATCTAATCATATCATCGGCCGTATTATGGTCAGAATAAAGACAAATTACGTTATGAAACCTTTTTTTATATAAACTTTCAAATGAATAATAGTTATCTATAAAAACGGTTTAATGACTGGGCAGAAAATGCTGTCATTTATTACAGTATAATGAAACGGTTAATAGTTTTAGTGTCTTAAGATTCGAATAGAAATAAAACTAATTTTATAAAATCTAATACATGTTTGATGAATGTTTTAAGAATTTTACTTTTTAAAAATTTTAAGACTGAAACTGTCCTGAAATGAGGATTATAACAGCTGCAGCGGGTTCTAAGAATTCTGGGACTACACGCACAGAAATACTTTCTTCAATTCATGGAATATTCCTGGCAGCGCTGCTAGCGGAATACATCCGAGACATGAAGAATGTTCGTTTCATTTTTTTTCTGTGACAAGAAAGAAAATATCCGCCAATTAAAGAAATTTACGTGCTTTTTTTTTTTTTTTTTTTTTTTTTTTTTCTAAGGCAGAAAATTTCCGTAATTTGAAAAAAGGATTTCAATAAAAAAAAAACACCTATCCCTTTCTTCCGTTGATAACCTTGGCGTTGAACATGGAACTGCACATCTCGAATCGAGCATCTTAACCACTCGGCCAGCGAGCACTTGGTAGAGAACGAGTTTAAAATGAAGGTATGGGTTTCTTTCAAATCAGAGGATTGGGTGAGGTTGTATAAATTCAGAAAGCTCGCAAATTTAAACTTAATTGCGAGATTTTGTCGTTATGAAATAATGGTTGTTGTTTTAAAACTTATAGAATAATACAGGATAAAACATATTACATATGAGACATACTTTTAATAAGACATAACTTTATTGTTATATGTAAGATATAAATGCAGTCGGACCTCGTTACCCCGACACCCCGTTTTCACGTCACTCCGCTTATCACGTCAGTTTTTTAAAGTTCCGATTTTTGGTATATGCTTTTAATGAAAGTAAACGCCGGATTTTAAGTCGTTGAATAACTTTCAACTCCGGATAACCCGACGGTTTAGGAAAATTGTCCATTTTTCATAATCCGTCTTATAACACCACAGCGGTAAGAAATTTCTTAGTCAAAGTTTTCACAAAAGTGTCTAAAATACCCATTGATATCAATGAGAAATTTTACTTCAATCCTTTATCTGAATAAATAAGCCCATACAGTATGAATGATCCACTTAAGTTCCAGATAGACGTATCAGTTTACTCGCGATCTTTTTGTTCTGGTCAGGCGGCGCTTTCTTATGGTTAGACGGCGTTTTTCATCCGATTAAAACCGAAGTATTGCATTGCATTGAAACGATAAGAAATTATCTAACATCCTTTTCTTAAATAACTAATATTGATTACAATTCATTGTATAATATAGTGAAAAAAGAATTGTAAGGAAGCACATTTAGGGACAAGCAAACCTTAATTCATCAATATTTCGTGTAACAATATAAAACCAACTCATCATAAATCTGATTTTTATTCTTTTCAGTTTCGTTTTGTGTTTATTTTGTTTAATAATAATGTTTTATTGCTTAAAACTGCAAGAACACATATGATTTTAAAATTGTCTTAAGTTAATTTAAAATACAGCTTTTTATAAACATATTTTTCTCCAACTCCGGTTACCCTGACACTCCGCTTATGGCGACACTTTTTTCTGGTCATTAGAGAGTAGGGATAACGAGGTTCGACTGTATTATATTTTTTATTAAATTCGAGAAGAAATGTTTGCTTTTTTTTAATAAAATCGATTTTTTTTTTATTTAATCAAACTATTATATATTTTTTTTTAATGTGTTCGTTTAGAAAATGTTTTACATGCGAATATTTTTTTTAATACGCTAAAAAATAAGTTTCTAATAAGTTTAAATGAATGAGAAAAATGCTATTTTAATTGATCCGAAAGTATTATTTTACTTTGTTTTTAAATACAATAGAAATTTTAATTTATTGAATTTTCGGTTTTTCAATTAAAAAATAAATTTGAATTTTGGTATTAATACAGCCAATACGCATGCGTGCAAGGAATAAACGGAATTTTCCCCTCTTATTCAGATTTTCGGGAAGAATAAACGGAATTTTCCCTGTTATTCAGATTTTCGGGGAGAATAAGCGGAAAAAGCACAATTTCTAGGAGTACGGAAATTATTTGTTTAAATACGACGAATAATTTAGTGGATAAAGGCGATTTTTTCTGACAGTGTAAATTAACTCTCCTTTGGGCGATCGCTGTTTACTATAAAAGCTTGACATTTTCGTAATTTGAGTATTAATTAATTACTAGCCGCGCTTGGTGACTAGTTTGGTCTCCCTTAAAATTTATGTTTGGGAAAGCATGCTAACCATTGTATCATGTTGCTTTAATTCCTAATTTAATTTACTTGGACTCCCTTAAATATAATTAATATAATCCCTTAAGCTAATATTAGTTTTTGTTGCATTAAAATATCTCAATTTATTCATTTTCTGTAAGCAAGTAACCACTATTGGTTTACAATGGAAGTCTATGGACATTTGGCAAAATATGAGAGTTATCGCCAAGTTGGCGTCACTTTTGGTGACTAATTTTGGTCGCCAATTTTGGCGATAAACTTGGCGGTATTTGGCGACAGGGTCCCCCCTATGGTAACCCCCCCCCCTTATAGTTATGGAGATTCATTAAATGCTGTTCAATAACCAATGAGTTGCGTTTCATTCGAGCGTTGCCCTTAAATAGATAACAAATAATCGCGATTTCTGCACCACATACGATAGTATAATATATATATAGATTTATTATCCTCAAGTTATTTAATAAAACAGGCATACATTTGGAGATTTAGTTTTAAAAAAATGTTAACCTCTCGAATTTACAAATTAAGTTACTCTAAAGCTTATATGTCTATTAATGAACATTAAATACAAGCGATCTCCTTTTTTGTAAATGTTTAGTTTAAAGTCCTTTAAAATTAAATACGCAAATGTTTCCTAACTCATCATGTACTTAACGTAAAGCATTTAATTATTACGAATTTAAAGGATTATTTTATAGTATTAACCACTTCTCTAGGGAAGAAGTAAATTATTTTCCCATCTTAAGAATCTAGGGCTTAATTAATTTTTTTTGTTAACTAATTGATTTCTAACATTTCCGTTACACAAGCGAATTGCGAAGAATATTATTAGAACGATAAAAAATAGAAAAATAAGCTATTTTGAAGATTTAATAGAATTATTGATTGCATTTTCGTGATTCTTAAAATTTAGAATTCTTGAAATAAATATTGCGTTATATAACTGCCAAATCATCCTATTTTTGAGTACCACTGTTTTCGAATCGTAATGTTCGTCTTATTTAATCGTAGAATTTCTATCATAAAGTAAAACGAACATATCTCTTCGGAAATGCTGATATTCGAAAATCACAAAGTGTAACAGCCTTGCAAGGCTACCATAGGCGACCTTTTTTTAAATTCTAATTGGCACCACTTTTTCAAAACAGAAATCCTTAACACGCACTTTGACAGCATTTGCCAGAGAAATATACCTCAAAATTTATATTAGAAAAATACCTGTGCGAACATAATATAAAAATAGTTGCCAGTAGCAGCCCTGAAAATGTCGTTACCTAAAAGTTTATAATTTTAGGATATTTTTATTTTCAATATAGTAATAGTTTTTATTTCTATATAGACAATAAGACCTTTAATAAAGACAATAAACCTTTTCGCATCCACGTGCCAAATTTTCCAAAAATACATTTCACGTGATCTTAGTGGGCTAACAACCGAAAACTTTAGTGCATAAATAATAATGAATGAAAATTATTTAAGATTTGTTTTTAGGATTTAAAAAATATGGGCAATATTTAGTGTTATACGTTACTGTTTGCCAAACTAATACAGTCTAAGACATTCATGGACGACGCCATTAAAATTAGGATCAGTGTTGCCACTTTATTAATAACAAAGGTTGAACCACGATTATCGTTCACATGCGTGCAACTTATATTTATCTTTCGAAAAGAGGTTTATTCTTCAGTTTTTTGCACATTTATTCATTTCCAAAAATAATGACTATGAAGAAACGATTGCAAGCGACAGCGACAGCTTTTTTAACCGTTTCTTCTTGTGTGGAATTAAAGGGTCTCAAGACTCTTAAAGTTTCAAAATTTTCGAAATTTTAATTTTTTAACCTATTAAACTCCTTTCTTTTCTAAACATTTTGATATAACTGTTTCCTTGAACTTCCCATTAGAATAGCAGTTATGGTTATTATAATTATACCCGGTCAATAGCTGAAGCGGCGTTTCCGAAATTTTGAAGTCATTTTTCTCCAAATGACGTTTTTGGGCATACGCGCACGATATCTGAAAACCTTCTGAATATTTTTTTATGAAATTTTCAAAAACTGTGTTTCATGTTAGTCTGTATAAACTGAACCTTAAATTTCCTTTTTATTGTTAAAAAAAAAAAAAAAACATTTTTAGGTGGTTATACTGTTGAAAATTTCAAAATTTTGTATTAGCTAAATACAACTTTGTATTAAAAATATAAAAATGCGTTAAATGCAATTTTTCTTTTATTCAGGGTAATTGTTACAATCTGAAGTATAAGTAGGCACCAAAATTAACATTCTAGTTGCAATATTTATTTTGTAATCGTGCGCATAAGCTGTTATGCCAATTTCCTGCTCGTCAAATATCTGACAGTTTGGGGCCGCTTGTAAATGCTAATTGTGCATCTTGCAATTTTTTAAATATATAAAACAAAAGAATATACTTATATCTTTTATCCCAATCAATTGTGCATTAAAATCATATAGATTTTAAGATATTAAATGTTGAAAATGGTCTTTTTTAATTTTTTTTTTTAATAGTCCTGAGACTCCTTAAATACAAAATTGTCCTTATTTTTCCTTCGCAGTTTTTGTTTATGAAGTCTTATAATCCTTACTTTTCGATAATCTCTTAATGTGAAATTTTTTTGAGCCAATATTGAGCTGGATTTGGCATTCATTAAGTTACATTTCTGTTTCTTCAATTTTTATTACAACGTCAACCACGATAGAACTGATCGAATTCAAACTCAGCTAATTTAAAATAATGCATTTTGTGCAACTTTTATTGATTTTTTGCTCACATCTAACGCCGCATACTAAAATTAACTAATGTGTAACGTACCACGATGAAAGAGGTATCATTCTATATGAATTTTTGCCCACATCTGGGATTGCATACTACATTTTCGTTATACTTTTTTGTTAAGTGTCATCATACATATCATCACTGATGGCAACATCCCTTTTCAATGCATATAAAAAAGCACAACTATGAATGGGGTCATTATACGAAATGTTTTTGAACAGGCTTTTTACTATCCGTGTAAAAACGCATAAGGATGAATGGGGTATTATACGAAAGGATTTTGAACAGGCTTTTCACAATGCATATAAAAACGCACAAGGATGAATGTGGTATTATACGAAAGGTTTTTGAACAAGCTTTTCACAGTGCATATAAAAACGCACAAGGTGTTGGTGTGTTGGTGTTGTTTACGACGACCAATTATCGGCACGAGGGATATGGGCCGGAAGGGGAAGCGGGCTGCCCTCCGTGGGGTTTCTTTCTAAGGGAACCTAACCCGCATTTACGCAAGTAAATCCAAGGTTCAAATAAAACCATAGAAAACTCCGAATGATTAGGCCGACGGGCGCGATTGGGTTCGAGCGCAGCACCTCCGAGGTGTCAGAGCAGCCTAAGGGGTTTCAGAGCAGAACCTCTCGGCCACTGATGGGGCTAAAACACACAAAGATGAATGCGAAGGGTTTTTGAACACGCTTTTCATGCATATAAAAATGCACAAGGATGAATGGGGTATTATACGAAAGGTTTTTGACAGGCTTTTCACATAGTACACTCACAATTCGTTAAAATAAGTTATTTGATTAAACAAATTGTAGTTAATTAAAAATTAACGAAAAATGTATTAGAAAATAAACTCAAAGATTGCATTGCAAAAGCCTCGCACGAGTCTAATGTTTGCAACTATTGTAGGCATAAATGGGTTAACCCATTTATGCCTAATGTCCCATTTTTCGAAATTTAACACATTTGCATAATTTTCTTCTCCTTTATAACATGAAAAATTTATGAAATAATTATCTATAACAGTCTTTTTCTGTTACCGAGAGATGACAGAATAAGATGGATATTTATTTGCTGAAATAAAGGCTTTTTTCAGAGTTTATAGATTTTTCCTTTTTCAAGGTGGCGAAATGTAAAAAAGTGAGTTTATATGTATTTTTTCTATCAAGAATCCAAATAAATAAGTCATAAATCTTAGCTTGTAGATGTCTTTAAAATACGCATTTTTTTAAATTGTGAAATTATATGTTCAAGTTTATTTTTTATGCATTTTTGTAACGTACAAAATATAGGGCGGTAGGCACGAATGGGTACATATTTTTATTAGCCATTTTGGGTACGGTTATTTATGTAAAGCCCTTTTTAAGATGATTATGAAATAAATTGTTTTTAAGCCTTAAAGGCGATTATTCATAGTATTATTAATAATACTTGTAAAATGTTATTAGTCTCTGTAAAGAAATAATTATATGTTTTTAGTAGTTCATAAAAATACTAATAAATATACTAATATATTATAGTATAGAATACATAATTTAAAAGCTTATTTTACATAAATTTAGATAAAACATATAATGATGCATATTAAACTATTATAAATACAGGGTGTCTCAAAAGTCTCCGTACAACTTCAAAAATTGATTATAAAAAAATAAAAAAATAATAATAGGTCTACAGCAAAAATAATTACAACAGTACATAGAGTAACTCAAAAAGTTTTTTTCTACTATCTTACTATACTTCTACATGATATCCTTTCGTTGCATGCGACGTTTCTATGCGATGAAGCATTTGAACTGCAAATTCGAAGCGTTTCGCATAATCATCAGTTTGTAACGCCTGCACCATCTGAATTTTGTAGGCTGAAAGTTGTAATCGTTTATGAAGTAAGCTTCTAGCAATCATCGCTAATATACAGTATTTCGTATACAGTAAAGTATTCGAAATCTTTTGTGTGTCTCTGTAAATACTATGCACTTTCTATTACACAGGAAGTAACTTGTTGTAAACCTCAGTAACATATATCTGTGTGTTGCGATTTTTGGCATAATAAGCAGCGATGCTTTTCGAATTGATTTTACAGGGCCCCTAGAAAAAGTTTCACGTACTCGTTCCGCACTTGTTGAACTGCTTCATCGCATGCAAACGTCGCGTGCAACGAAAAAAAGAAACTTTTTGAGTTGCTCTATGTACTGTTGTAATTATTTTTGCTGTAGGCCTATTATTTTTTTTTTTGTAATCAATTTTTGGAAGTTGTACGGAGACTTTTGGGACACCCTGTATTATGCACATTCCCATATTTAGCACGCTTACATTTTATCAAATAAATACAAAACTTTTTTAGCGTAATTTTTTTAATTATTTTTCGAGTTCATTTTGCAACATTTTAAAGTGATTTTACTAATAAATTTGAGAAAACAAAAATTCAGGCACAAATGGTTTAATTGCAGCTATTTCATTTAAATTCGCTTAAATGCAAAACTCACATGCTTCCTATCGCATCAACCCTCTTGTTCGAAGCAGAATTTTTCCATGAACGTTTAATTATTACGAAATAAAGAAATTATTTTGTAGTGCTAATCACTTCCCTAGTGAAACAGTTAATTATTTTGTCATCTTAAGAGCATGAAATTGAATTAATTTTCTGTTTCTATCTCTCTTTCTCTGATTTAAAAGTTTTCGAACTCTGTTATTCAAGATAATGGAATAGCAATTCGATTCGATCATTAAAGTGAAATAAATAAGTGATATTGGATATTTACTGCATTGCATTTTAGAGACTCTTAAAATTTAGAATACTAGAAATAATTATCGCATTAGCTAAACATTCTGATTTTTGAGAGGCATTACTTTTTAATAGTAATCTTCTTTTTTAATCATAAGATTTCTGTTATTAAATAAAGCGAATATTTCAATCTGCAAATATTTTTTCTCAAAAATTTCAAGGTTTGAACTAGGGATCCATTATTCTTAGTTTATTATTAATAATACTTGTAAAATGTTATTAGTCTCTGTAAAGAAATAATTATATGTCTTTAGTAGTTCATAAAAATACCAATTATAGTATATAATGTACATTTTTAAAAGCTTACTTTATATAAATTTGGATAAAACATATAATTATGCATATTATACCATTATAACTATTATGCATATTCCCATATTTAGCACGCTTACATTTTATCAAATAAATACAAAGCTTTTTTAGCGTAATTTTTTTCGGTATTTTTCCAGTTCATTTCGCGGCATTTTAAAATGATTTTACCAACAAATTTGAGAAAACAAAAATTCAGGCACAAATGGGTTAGTTGCAATTATTTAGTTTAAATTCGCTTTAATGCAAAACGCATATACTTCCTACCGCATCAACCGTCTTGCTCGAAGCAGAATTTTTCCACGAGCGTTTAATTATTACGAAATAAAGAAATTATTTTGTAGTGCTAATCACTTCCCTAGTGAAGCAGTTAATTATTTTGTCATCTTAAGAAATTGAATTAATTTTCTGTTTCCATCTCTCTTTCTCTGATTTAAAAGTTTTCGAACTCTTTATTATTCAAGATAATGGAATAGCAATTCGATTCGATCATTAAAGCGAAATAAATAAGTGATATTGGATGTTTACTGCATTGCATTTTAGAGACTCTTAAAATTTAAAATATTTGAAATAAAAATCGCATTTGCTAAACATTCTGATTTTTGAAAGGTACTACTTTTTAATAGTAATCTTCTTTTCTAATCATAAAATTTCTATTATTAATTAAAGCGAATATTTCAATTGGCAAATAGTGGTAAGAAAAATTGCAAGGTTTGAACTAGGGATCGACCGAAAACGAAACCGAATTTCGGTAAATATGCCTAATTTCGTCCAAAAACGAAAACGGAAATGGTCCAAATTTTTTTGTAAATTAATTAATACATACATAAATATACATAATTATTAAATAATTAGACGTGTTTATTAAATATACATAATTATCAATTAATTATACGTGTGGTCCAAGTTGGCTCCCTGTGCTTCTGACCAAAACTTTTCATTTTCACATGAAATAAAATGTAATTCATTCATCAACCACACTGAATGAATTTCTAATTATACGCATTTCATCTCATTAAAAACTGTTTTAGGTATATGTACCTAGATTTATCTTTTAAAATGATTTTTGAAAATGATCTTCATCTGTTGTACTAGAACTTTCTCAAAGAGCATTCGAAACACTTCTGCAGTTTGAAACTAAAAATTTTGTATTACGGTAATGTCTGCAGCTTTTAATGAGCATCTAAAAGCGGCTTCAAAATTTAGACTTATAGGCATTTCTTGCTTTATAATTTGCACTTACGTCTTGAGTCAGTCATGACTCATCATTAAAAATAGTGACGTTCATAGCAATCAATAAAGAGTGTCTCATTTGAGCCGATACAGCTCAAATCAAGGAGTCATGTTGAAAATTTTCGAAAGAAGAAACGAGAATTTTGGAATACATATAGTTTTGTTGGAGTTTCGGTCCAGCCGAATTTTCGGCCGAAAGTATGATTTTGGGCTGAAAACGAAAGCGAAATTGAATTTTCGGTCGGTCTCCAGTTTGAATTCTTCGTTCTTCAAGATAAAAGTTCCTCCCCACCAAACTTCGTCTGGCACTGCCAAGGACGAAAACGGCGGATGATCCCTTAGCCCTCGATTAAATTAATTTTGACAAATTAGCTTTACGCTGATATAATTTTACAGAGACAATACCTAAACAAAGTACAAAACAGAATAGTATACAATAATAACAATATTCCAAACCATACTTGTACAGAACCTCGGTATAATTTGCTTATACTTAACAACACAAATAAAATAAAAAATGCTATACTATAGTTAAACCAATCGATACAACACTTTTACCAAATGTTAAAAAATTTTTTAATAAAGTTTATTCAACTTATCACAATTCGTACACTTTTCCAAATAGAAATATTTACAAAAACTATTACAATTTTCAGTCTCTCCCTCTTTATCCTAATTTGACAAATTCTTTAATTTAAATTCTATAACTTTTTTTTTCTCTTTGTCCCCTTTTTACCTGCCACCTTCTTTTTCTATTTTTCTTTTGTTATTTTTTTTAAATTGCGTATACTTGCGTACTTACCAATTTCCTATTTTCAAATTCTTTAGCCGAATTCTTTTACAGTACATTTAACCAAATTAAGGTATCCATACACCTTTGAAACATCATTTTCATTGAAAATGTCAATTTTTCATTTTTGCAATAATATTAAAATCGAACCTTTTACTAACTGTCGAATTACTATGCTTAAAGTGTGTCTGTATCTTAATTAGAACCAGAACTACAGCCGTTTAAAGCTGCAGCTATTACAGCTTTTGAATTATGCTTAAAAGTTACTTTTAGCTTTTTCTCAAAATGAAGTTTTTCAAATTCTTACTATACATCCTATAGCAAAAATTATGCATGAAATGCCTTAAAATTTTGTGCACTCTTTTTGCAAATGTTTATTGGGGGAATAAACTACTCTTATGATAATATACTAATTAGTTTTATATTTACAGTGGTATAAGTGACAAAGTTGCAACGAATTTTACAAAATTTTCATTACATCACAGTACTCCAACTGCCACAGCATCTGAGATGCTACTATAATGCGAACAGTCTATGTGCTAATCTATGTGCGAGAGAAAGTTATTATCTTTATTATGCAATATATAAAATGCCAATATATTGATTTATTTTTGAGTTATCATGTTTTACAGAAATATCAACTTTTTACATAATTTTGACTATTTTTCACTTTTAAAAATTTATTTCTCTATCATTACTAAAATATTGTATATTTTTCAAAGTTTTACCTTAAATGTCATCATAAAATATTGGTATAAGAGAAAATTTTAAAATTTCCAAAACAATCACCTCCGAAGGTATGTAGATACCGTGAGATAAAATTGAACAATGAAGTAGATTAGATATTTGATCGCTGGACCTCCCGTTTTGAAACTGGAGACTCTATCCCTGCGTTAATAATACTTGATTACATCGCCCCCCACAATATTTATCACTTATACTCATATATTATATAATACATATAATTTCACATTTCCCCGGTGATTTTCCCTACAGTATTGATCAAAAAACGGTTAAAAAATGGATTAAATACTTAAACAGACGACCGATTTGTACGAAAATGTATACATTTTTTGCGACAGTGGTCTATAACATACATTATTATACATTAATATATAGGGTGACCAGAAATAAACGGCCCAATTTGAAAATTCAAAAATTCATTAAAGAGCTGTAAATGTATAACATTATCACTTTAGAGAGAAGTGGGTGTCTGGCACTCGATATCGTAAGATATCTCTAGGGGGAGGGGGGAGGAGATGTTGTCTTTTGATATGGTTATCATTTTCGATCCAACCAAAATTTTCCTGTTTTTGTAATTTTTTTTCTTTACACCAAAAAAGACTTCTCTATTCTTATGAAAATACAAAGTTATTATTAAAACCATTAAATGATTATAAAATCATTTCATTCCAAAATATGGAATATTTGAATGCTCGCCATTCCTTCTCCTGCCATATACCCATATAATTCTTTGTTAGAGAAACCAGGTTCGAAGTTATACTTTTTATGACTGTTAGTAAAAATTAAGGTAGAATGTTGTCCACCTGGTTTGTTTACAAGACGTTCTGCTTACCCCCCATGCAGAGGGAATGTGCAAGGAGACAATATTACTGTTGAATGCATTACCAAAAAGCTATTATTAAATACTTTAACCTCTTTAGTTCCGAAGCTAAAATAATAATACAAATACTCATTCATTGTTTTTTTTTTCATACAAAATGACATCGTACATAACAGAAAAAATACTTTTCTGAAATGGATCCTTTAGGCGCTTAGTAATTTAGGTTCAAAAATATCGATCTAAAACTACAAACCCCCTTAAAACATCAATATAATAACTATTAACCTAAATTAACGCAATCACAAATTTAAGAGTTTTAAACAAGTAAATAAGCTACAAATCCTCAACATTTCTTATTGAAAAAGATTTAAGTTAAATACTTATGAAAATTTTTCACATTCTTGGTCATACTGTCTTTTGGGCATTTTTAGGCATTTTGCTAACTCAGATGATCATTTATTTTATGTGGGAATTAGCTTAGATGCTGCCCTTTGTTCCTTTGCTTTGAACGCAAAAAACATTCAGCTATTCAGAACTGATGTGAAAATGTAAAAAAATCGGACATTTTAGTTTTTATAAGGAAAAGAAGAGAGGTCCCCGTTTGGGAACCCAGGGACCGAAGAGGTTAAAATAATAAGTATTTATTTAAAGTGTTATTTGATACTTAATAGTGATATTCTATTGATTTCTTCTCTTCATTTGAATCAGTAAAGTATGCGAATAATAAATGTATAATCATATCTGTATATCATTGCATAAGTGTAAAAGGAAAATAAAGAAAAAAATTGCAAAAAAAAAATAATTTTTAGACATTGATAACGATATCATTAGGGGGAAGGGGGTTAGAGGAATGGTAACGTATGACGTCGTAAGGGGGGAGGGGAGATCCAAAATTGCCAAAAAATTGATAACGTTATGTATATGTATAGCCCCTAACTATAACAAATATGAATATGAAATAGGTGACATTTACATCTGGTGGCTCTTAAATTTCATGTACTGTAATTCTAAAAGTAGTTCAATTTTCGTCAATAGGTGTCACTGTACCGTCTCAAACATTAAGAAAGTTCAGATAAATTTTAAAAATTCAATTGTGTTTTTGTATTTTAATCACTAAATAGAATAAATAATACAATTTAAGATGCATTTTATGCAGTTTTAGATGCTAGTTCCAGCATTATTGTAGTTTGAGACGGTGCAGCGGCATCTGTTGACGAAAATATGAACTGCTTTAAAAATTACAGTATATAAAATATAAGAACTTAAAAAAAGAAAAAAAAACTAAACTTGTGGCTGTACGATCTATGAAGGATCAGGGCCTACAGTGCCCAACTCTCTTTTCTTGACCCTGGGTCCCGTGGTGCTATGCAGCATGTGTCCCGGCCGGGTGATTAGCCCAACGCGAGACCCTTGGTGTTTAGCTCCCAAGCAAGCTTGATACTCATTTAATCGACCATAAAGGGATGAAAGGTTGAATGAACCTTGCTACCCCTCGGGATTGCACTAACACTCTAAAGCGAAAGCTGAGTTCCCGAGGTGGTCATCGCTGTCATCGCTGAATGAACCTTGCCCAGCCAAGAGCCGAACTCGCGACTTGGAGCGTGGCAAACAGGCGGCTGACCACTACGCTACGGGGCTTCAAAATTTCAGAACCAGCAGATACAAATGTCAGTTTTTTCGTCTTCAAATTTATTATAGTAAATGAATAATTGAATTTTCAAACTGAGGCATTTATTTCTGATCACCCTGTAAATGGAAACTCAGTCGAAAGTACCGTTTGGTAGTTATCGTATTGTGTCACACATATACACAGAGAGAAATCGTGATTGCAATACATTCCTTGCACTATGTGTTGGGAAAGTTAAAATTAGCGTTTAAAAATTTTATTTACAATTTTAGAATAAGTTACAATTAATATAAATAAGTGCGAGTAGTAAGTCAAAATTACGTCCACTACTAATCATATCATAATATTAAAACATTTATTTACTCGAGTAGTAAGTCAAAATTACGTCCACTACTAATCATATCATAATATTAAAATATTTATATGCCCAGGAGTTTGTAACGATACATTATCTTTTCGTATCCCGAATTTATGGGTTGAATGGTTGGATAACTTGCGACGTCGCAACATAGAGGGAATATGAGCAATCGCGAAAATGTAGGGCGCGTTATATGATTACTTGTTTATATTCGATGATTTTTTTCATTTTTCATATGCATTTGTAATTTTCTGTTATACATTCTGATGACGACTCAGAAAAAGAGTTGAAACATGTAAATATAGATTTTTAATTTACTTTTAATGTGTTTTTATAGCGTCTTTTAAGCAAATAAATATTTTAATATTATGATATGTTACAATTAATGTTGAAAAATTTTATTTACAATTTTAGAATAAGTTAAAATTAGTGTTTAAAAATTTTTATTTACAATTTTAGAATAGTTTCAATTTCTATATAGTAATTACTTCTATAAAATCTCTTGGGAAATAAAACGTTAATAGGGATTCTCCGAAACCGACTCGTAAAGGTTTCACGAATTCTCCTAACAAACAAAGCAATTTGATGAAAAATAATTTACATCACATACCTCTTTACGAGCAGGGAATTCCGGAAGCTATTTGTTTAAGTAAAAATGAAACTTATTTTACGAAGTCTAATGCCTTTTTGATGAACACTTTAAGACTTTTATTGTTATTTTCAAAACTACGACTAAAATTGCCGTAGACTCGGTAACTTCTATGGGTTATATGTCTAAAACTAACTCTCAATTGGGAGATTCGTATACAATGGAATAATCTGGAATTTTCGGGATTCAATTTGAGTATTAAATTAAATATTAATATTTCAATGTTGATTAATAAAAAAAGAAAGGAAAATTAAAGAGAAATGTGAAACGGTTATCTTTAAAGAAAATGTTAAGAAAAAGAGAATGATTATATTCATTTCTTAAATTAACCCCTTGAGGGGCAAGCAAAAATGTCTCTAAATATTGAATTCTCACCGCAATAATCGAAAAATTTTATCGTTAAATAAGGAAAAGCAATTTTTCAATGATTTTCCTCCAAAGTTAAAAATATAAAATTTAGTTAAAATTTTCTGGTGAGATTCTTGTTTAAATTAAGTGGGATACATTTTATCCCACCGCCCCTCAACGAGTTAACAAATAAACAAACTCTACTGCTTAACTTTATCTCTATTGAAATCCATTTGTTCCGAGGATTCTTTCTGTTTTTTGTTTTTATTTTTAATTGCTTGATTTCTGCCACTTTTTAGTTGCGTTCGTAATTATATAAATACGTAGCACCTATAGCCGTCGTCCTCTCCGTCTGTCTGTCCGCATATAACAGCGCAAAAACTACCCAACCGAATGATTTGAAATTTAATATATATAATCGTTGCAGAATTTTGAAAATAATTATTAAGATAGCAGTAAAAAGCTTAAGCGAAATGGTGTCTCCTTGTTTTACCCCTCTTCCAAGCTTGATCTTCGCTTTTCCTTTGTTTAAATGGATGTTTGCTGATCCGTTAACAGTATCATGAATGAAATCAAGAGAAGAATAAGAAATAGATGGAGCTCTTTTGAGAAGAACAATATTATTCTGAAGAGTGACATGCCTCTTTGTTTGAAAAAAAGGTGTGTAACCAATGTGTTTTGCCTACACTAACTTATGGAGCAGAAACATGGACGCTAACAAAACGGATGGTACAAAGATTAAAAACAACACAGCAAAGTATGGAAAGATGTATGCTAGGCGTAACTAGAAGAGACCGAAAGAGAATAACCTGGATAAGAAGTCAAACGAAAGGTTTTTGACATCATTGAAAGAATTAAACGGCTAAAATGGAAATGGGCTGGGCACATTGCAAGAAAATAAGACAATAAATGGAGCACAAACAATCTACAGTGGTATTACAAAGATGTAAAACGACGAAGAAGACGACCTCAAGTAAGATGGAGTGACGAAATCAGAAAAGTAGCCGGTGTTACTTGGATGTCTAAGGCACTAGACATGAAAAAATGGGAAAATCTGGGGAGACCTACATCCAGCAGTAGATTGAAAATGGTTGATGATTATGAATAGTTTCTGAATTTTGTCGAGCCATTTCTCATTTTATGAAAATCGAATCAAAACTTAAAAAGGTATTAATAAAAGTTTTCTTCCTTCTATTAAATCCTATCATCCGTAATTAATTCAATGATATCCCATGATATGTAATTATATTCTAGGTTGCCATGGTGATGACGTCCTAGTTAAGAGGGAGTCCTATTATTTCCGTATGACTGAATTTAATATACAGAATCCTAATAAATTTTGTATTCATGCCTGTTTGCATAAAAGTGCAACAACTCTTGCACCAATTTCTGAATATTTATAAAACTAGTTACCGTACGAGCGCACCTCAATTGCCACGTTTAACGTACAATTTCTGACGTGTTTATCTCTATTAAAGCCATTTGATCTGAGATTTCTTAATGGTCTTATTTATATATTTTAGTTGATTGTTTGCTACCACTTTTTTGAATTAGTTATATTCGCCTTACTTATTTGTCATTAAGGGTGTTCTCAAATCCAAAAGGGCAACTTTCTGACATAAGTTTTAATTTATTTTTGTTCGAAAATGCATGAAACTAGCTGGTGTAGTTGTTCAGAAACTATGTCATCGAGCAGTTTTTTCCTTTTTATTTTTGCAAACGCAATAGATCTTTCAGAAAATAGTGTCAAATTGGGTGTTTTGAACTGAATTTCTACGCGAAAGTAGAATAACCATTCAAGAGCGGGAGAAAAACGTCTCTGTCACGTGATCAAAATCGCTTATAACTCAATAGGTAATTGATTGATCCAAAAATGGAAAACACAGTTCAATTCCAAATCGCTTCCATGGTCAGGCTTTCCAGTTTTCTATCTTTCCGTTAAAAAAGGAATTTGTAAATGTGTCAAAATGTGTCAAATGCTTGTTGAGCAGAGCAATTAAGAACAGCCTTAATAAGGCATTATATATAAGGTGAATAATTCTATTTCAAAACAGTGGTAGCAATCCAGATATCTCAATAATAATAAAAAAATAATAAGAAGAAAATGTCGAATTGGCAACACTGCCTCTCTGGAAATCCTGCCATTCGTATAAAATAGTTCAAAGTACAAGCGTGTTCCTAAGTTAGAGCTGCTGAGTTTAAATTCCGTCAAAATTAAATATGCAAATGCTTCCTAAAACTTAAAGCATTTAATTATTAAGAAATGAAGTATTATATAGTAGCATTAATCATTTCCCAATGTATTTCCAAATAATGATAACAGTAATAATTTTCGAAACAAATATCTCCTTACATATCTTTGTCAGTCTTTAAATATATCGTATATTAAATTTATGACTTATAAACATGTCACTTATTTCAAGTTTATTTACTATTTTAGTATCAGTTAATGAAATACAAAATTTTAAATTTAAGGGATTCTGCTACCTTTTAAAATCAATACTTATTAAAATTACATAAAAGTTTGTAATATATTTAAGCTATATTTAAAGCTTTATAAAATATAAAAATAAATATAGTATAAAATAATAAAAAATACAGTTCAATTAATATTGCAATTTTTTTTTTCACGTATTTCAGAATCCGAACGATAACTTAACTTCAACACAAAACTTATGTTATAATTAAATTTAAGCTATATTTTATAGAATAAATTAATTATATATATATTTCAGAATATATTTTAAAAATTCAATTAAATTTGAAAATGGAAAAAAATTAAAAAAAATTAATCAATGATTAAAAAATAATCAAAATATTTACCTATCTCAATAACATTAATTCATTCTGTAAAATATAAGTTAGAGCTCATTTTAAAATAAGTTTTATGTTTATATAGTATCTATTCTAAGTTAAGTTATCGTGCGGATTTCGACATATCATGTGAAAAAATTTTGAAATGCTAACAACTGCATGTTTTATTATTTTGTATTATGTTTATTTTTACATTTTATAAAGACTTAACCCTCCAACCAAGGACGTCTTTTTCAATGGGTTACATTTTTTATATAAAATTGTTTGGTTCCCACCACTTTTTTGAAGTAGAAATAGCCACTTTATTTAATTACAGATTAAATAAAGTGAAAATAAGCCGAATTATACGCTTTTAAAAAAGTGGAGGAGTCAAGCAATCTGAATTTTCAACAAGTAAAAATTAAATTTAAAAAATCAAAAAACCTGACTGCATAAAAAGCGAACTAATTAATTATTTCCCATCAATGTGAAACTATTTTTTATATAACTTACCAATTTTTTTTTATTTACTTGCATTGATGACTTTTAAGTTGTGTTTAATTGTTAGTTCCTATCTATAAACACTGTTTCAATTAGGCCTATAGATGTCTATGAAGGTTAGAGTTGCAGTAAAGCTAGAGATCCTACCTACACAACTTCCAGGTTGTGTCATATTTAAACGGGCCTGCTGACTGTAAAATAGTCAATGAAACACCGTCTTCATTTTGAAAGAGCTATCCAATGATATGCCACTCAATAGGGTGCGTAAATTTTTTTTTCGTCTCTGCCGCCATTTTGAATTTATAAAAACAGAACCTAGCCTATAACCATCGGACGGTTAAGACGAATCGATAGAGACCTCATTCATTAAAGTCCATCCAGCCGTTGGGATGTTTCGAGGGTATAAAGAAATCCACATACCCAGATACGCGTGAAACACATAACCCTTCTTGGCAGTCGGGTAAAAAAGAAGCCTACTGGAACGCAAAAATAGCGTTTCCCGCTGCTGGAGGGTTAAAAATGGCTTAAATATATTACAGAGATTTGGGTAATTTTAATAAGTATTTAGAAAGTTACGAGAAGATGAAAATACCTCACTTTTGCACTGGCGACGGAGATTTTAAAAAGTGTGAGACCCCTAAGGGAAACCGTTACAAACAAGGATCGGCCGATTTTCTGTCGAAAAGGTCCAAAACTTTTATAAAGTAATTAATACATACATAAATATACAGATAAATAAATTGAATCACTATTACGTCTTGAAATTAACAGCACATTGTTTGGAAAGGTGTTCAACTCAGTATGCTTACTTTTAACCCTTAAATGCATGATTTTTCAAAAATCATTGTAAGAATGTTTTTCGGCTTTCATTTTTTTAAATAAATCATGGGAAAAATACTTTAAAAAATCATATTTTGTTTTAAGTATAGTTTACGGCTAAAAAACTGTTTGTTACTAATCGGTAATACTGGTGTTTAATCGAAAAAATAATTTTCCTTGATAAAATTCTGCAATATTAAACACACAAGAGTTTTAGGAACTTTAATAAGAAATAAATTTTACTTGCTCACTGCAGATCAAAATAGGATATTTCGCAAGCTTCCAAACAAAACAAAAAGAACAAATAGAAACATTTGAAAAAATAAATTTATCTTTATTCTTAAACAGCACAAGTGTTGCCATCTAAATGCTGAAAATCGATTTAATAATATTATCAGACTGCATTTTATCGGCAACATTAGGCATTATAGCTTCAATGTTATTCTAATAGTATTTTAGAGCCAAAATTGGGTATGTTGCCGAAAAGCAACACCAGGCATTTAAGGGTTAACTTCTACGAACTAATAAGTATTTTTCTCTCTTGGACTGAAGTAAGACCCTGATGATGGCCACAGGGTGGCTGAAACTTGTCGGTTTTAGACTTTTGAAATTTTATTTAAGGTTTTGAAAGTGTTAACTTTTATGTGTGTTATATGTCTTTTAGTAAATCTACATTTGTGCTGTAAATATACAGAATTATTCGTTAATTATAGGTGTAATTATACGTGTAGCCCATGTTGGCTCTCTGTGCCTCTGGCCAAAATTTTTATTTTCATATTAAATAAAATATAATTAATTCATTTACGACACAGAATGATTTTCTAACTATACGAATTTCATCTTATTAAAAAATGTTTTACATATACCTACCTCGATTTATTTTTTATAATGATTTTCATAAATGAACACCTGCTATGCATGAACACTCTCAAAGAGTACTCCAACACTTCTGCGGTTTCAAACTAAAAATTTTCTATTACTGTTAAATCTGTAGCTTTTAATGGGCACGTGAATAACGCCTTCAAAATTTAGTCCTACATGCATTGCTTGCTTTGTAATTTGCACCCACCTCTGGAGTCAGTCATGACTGATAATTAATTATAAACAATGAAGTTCAAAGCAATCAATAAAGAGTGTCTCATTTGATCTGATACAGCTCAAATCAATGAGTTATGTTAAAAATTTCCGAAGGAAGAAACGAGATTTTTGGAATACAAACAGTTTCGGTCCGGCGAAATTTTCGACAGCATTTTCGCCGAAAACGAATTTTTGGCGAAACTCAGTTTTTGAGGTGAAAACGAAAATGAAAAAGAATTTTCGGTCTATCTCTAGTTATAAAACACACTGTACAAGCTTAATGTTTATGTTAAAAGAAAATGTTTTTAAAAAGGAGAAAAATTACATCGCGCTTTCGAATTAACGCATTAAATGTTTAAATATTAAACACAACACTTTTAATGAACTTAAGTACTAGCATGTACTTTTATTATAATTGCTTTATCTAATGACGCTTAAAAATTGAAAACTCACGTGTTTCCCAATGCATCACCCCCCCCAACCCCCCCCCCCCCCCACACACACACACAAACAAGAATTTCCTTAATCTTTTAATTGTTACGAAATAAAGAAATATTTTGAAGCGTTAATTACTCATCTAAAGAGTCATTAAAATTATTTTGTAATCTTAAGAATCTAGAATTGTGTTATGGCAATATTTCTCTGCGAGAATTAATTACAAACTTTTCAATTATTCAGGGTAAGTGAAAATTTACATTTTTAGCGCAAATGAAAATAAATAAATGAATGATTTACAAGATTTACTGTTTGCATTCTTGTGATTTTTAAAGTAAATTCTTTTCTTAATATTCTTTCATTTTTTGAACTAAGCTTAGTGATAATCTTATAATGGATATTTAAAGGACATACAAAAAATCGATTTTTCAAAAATTATTTTTCATATCTACTACATGTGTCTATATAAAAACTATTTTGCTGGTACTACAAGGAGAAGAATATTAATAATTTCCATTGAAATTAATTGTACAATACGTAACAAGAAAACAAAATAATGATAATTTCCGGCCAAAAAGTTACACAGTAAAGAGTTTTGCCCTAGAGTACTGCGCCTCGAGTTTTACCCAAAAATTCTGCTTAAAATCAAATGAAACCCAATCTGAAAAATACGCGAACCCTAAATAAGCAAACTCGAACCAGAAGTGAAAGAGAATTAATTTCATGCTTGGGCACTAATATGGAAAAATAGCCTGTAATTATATCTCTAATATTAATTTTATCTTTTACTTAGAAAAGTCAACATATACGCATTTGTTAACATTCAAATATAATTTTCTTTAATTAAAAAAAATATTCAGTACTTTCTTTTGAAAAATCATGTCAATGCGAATCATTAACAAAAATAAAAATTTCTCTGATTTTCGGATATGTTTTCGAAAAGTTGTTATAGCGTATTAATCTATTTTCTCAATCCTAAATATAGGTTACTCAAACGTTATCTATTCTCAAGTAATCATTTCCATGTTCAATAAACATGTTTTACACACAAACGTGGTAAATTAAGAGTATTAACATTAACATCAAAATAAATATTATTTTACTACTCTTGGCGTGTATAAATTCATTTAAACAGCTGAAAATCCTTAATTGAGAATGGATCGCGAGCTACAAACCAATATTCCAGTTTGAGAAAATTGATTAATATACCCTATAAAATCTACTCGGTAACATTTCCGAAATTCAGAGACGTTAAAAATACTTTGTTTTTGGAAAATCTTCTTTAAATTTCGAAGATATATGGGTGTCTGAGGTGTCTAAGATAAAATACGCTTTTCGAAATCGAGGGTAACTCCGAAGAGGTTTGTTGTATTTCATTTTCATGGTTATATTATAGTTTCCTGGATTAAAGAAACATTTGTCTTTTTTTTTTTTTTTTTTTTTTTTTTTTTTTTTTTACAGTGTAAGGAACGTACGAGTATTAAGGCTGTTCTTAACTGCTCTGCTCAACAAGCGCAAAACGTTTTGACACATTTACAAATTCATTTTTTAACGGAAAGGTATAAAATTGGAAAGCTTGGCCATAGACGCGATTTAGAATTGCACTGTTTATTCCATTTTTTGATCAATCAATTATTTATTGAGTTATAAGGAATTCTGATCACGTGACAAGCACGTTTTTCGTACACTCTCAGTCTCTTTCTTCCTTCACGTGGAAATTCGGTTCAAAACGCCCACTTTGACATTATTTTCTGAACGATCTATTGCGTTTGCAGAAAAATGGAAAAAACAGCTCAATTACATAGTTTCTGAATAACAACACCAGCTACTTTCATGCATTCTCGAACAAAAATAAATTAAAACTTATGTCAGAAAGTAGCCCTTTTGGATTTGAGAACACCCTTAACACATGCATTATGCTTTGCGGTATATCTCGACCGTGGTTCTATGATAATCCTGGAGTAATGCCTTCTAGATCTAGAATCAGTAGGGTTTCTCTAGACAATTTTATAGGTTCTTCCATCATTTAATCATCTTAAGAGTGCTGATTTTATTTTTTCTTTCGCTTTTTCGCCATTAACTGCTGTTGTTTTTATTAAACTTCATAAAATAAAAGTTTCGTTTTTAGTTTTTAATAACAGCTTTCTGTATGCTTCACCCGACACAAAAAATCTAATTCAATTTTAGCGCACATAGTAAAAAAAAAAAAATTATTCTTACACAGTAAAAAATAGTGTTTTTTTTTTTTTTTTTTTTTTTTTTTTTTACTATTTTAACTTTTATACTTATTACTTTACTTATGAAATTTGTTGTTTAATGATTGTCTAGTGTAATCGTGTTTTCTATTTGAATATAAGTTATCATTTTTTTTTTCTCAAAATCCCTAAAAGAAAAAAAAATATCCCTACAAAGTCTTAATTTAATTCACCGGCATCCTCTCTAAGTTTAATCAGTTTAATATGAAGTCTACACTGCATAAGTGCGGCATGCATATTCACAATACCTACTCGGTTCGGATTGGACACGAGTATTTCTCAGTATATTTTTCTGGTGTTAAATATTGAATATTCGGGAGTACTTACGATATGAAGCAGATAGCTATTCACAGAATCATGGAATTGTTATTTGACTCGTTCGAGTTCAAATTTTCTACTAATCCTTTCAGGGGCAAGTAATTCTGTTTCTGCAATGGTGAATTCACGGCGAAATATACCAAAAAAATTATTTCAAAATAAGGAAAATCTATTTTAAAACTGTTTTCCACCAAAGTTGTAAAAGTAATGTGTAATTACAGGCTTCTGGTGCAAAGCTTGATTAAAATTAGGTGCAATATAATATATTCACCGCCCCTCAAGAGGTTAAGAGAACACATCATTTCATTGAGTATTATTTTGTCTTAACCATTAGTTTTGTTATTATCTCCATGTAGTAATAATAGTAACCTAATTCTAATAATATTATACATGCGAAAGTGTGAAAACATTTGGCTGAAGTCAGCATTAAAACAGATGAACAAATGCATTCGAATTCACTATCCGTTACATTCATTTTTTTTTCCAATGTGCAACATTTTTACTTAAGTTAATAAAAATTACATATTTTATTTGTTTCGAATAGATAAATACATTTCTAATACATATTATACAAATAAAACGTACTTTCAGTCAAATGTTTCGATTTACATTTGTATCTGCGCAATATCTTGAAAGAATATTTTGCGATTTCACTATTAATATTTCCAACATAAAGTAAATATTTTTGCAATATTGACGTTTTGTTAGAGATAATTACAATGTACAGCAATATTTCTGCAACATTCGCGTTACACAACAGATATTCCCAATGTAAACCTTATATTTTATCGATATTGGTATTTCAGTTCAAATGTTACCGATCAGCATTAAAAACTAAGCGTACATTTATATTCAACGTATACAGCTCAATTTTTTAATATTGATTTTTGCTTTGCTTGACAGATTTTCGTCAAATAAATATAATGAAAATTGCTATTTCAGAAAAAAAAAAAAAATGGTAGATGTTTTGTATTTAGAATTCCGCTAAATTGACAACACTGTTAGCGATTACTACAAATATTGGCGCAATGTAACCAATATAGCTAATACTGTTTTTCCGGGTAATTATTTTTATAGATTTTTATAATCTTTATTTCCAAGTAGTCTTCGCCTTATTTATTCGCAGAATTTTTAAGGTGAATATACTATTAGGATAAAATAGTGGTTATAAAAAAATCCAGAAACACAATCACTCTTTAAAATATGTAAACTTTATTAACTTTAGCAAAAATTTTGCACATTGTAAAAAAAAAAATGAATAGAATGGATAATGAATACAAAAAAAAAGGCATTTAAACATCGGTTTTGAAGCTGGCTTCAGTCAAACATTTTCGCCCTTTACATTTATAATATTATTTGGATTAGGATTCTATCATTATTACATGGAGATAATAACAAAATTAATTGTTAAGACGAAATAATAACGAAAGCACATGTTTTCTCTCTAGGACGTTAAACCCTGAATATGTTAAATCAGATGTTCCCAACGTATGGGTCGTGACCCACTGGTGTATCGCGGAATAATCGAAGTTTACCTAAAAAAATATACCTTTTATTTCCTCTGTTTAAAATGATAATAAATACAATATTTTACAATGGCAATAATCATAAAATCTATTAGCTTGAACTAAAATACGTGAGAAAACATGGTTTTCTTAAACAGTTAGTCTGTATTATGGTACAACCTCACTGTGAGATATGGCAGAAGTCGCGTAGTCGTTATGCAACCCTGGACCACCGCTTTCGAACTTGTGGGTTCAAAATCCTTTTGAAGAAGAACACTTGAAAAGCCAAAAACTCCTAAAACCAGAAGGAGACTGTTCAACGCGACATACTTGTTTGAAAGTGCCTTTTCTATTTTTCTCTTTTTGAAAAACAAGTACAGAAACAAACTGAGTTTAGAAAGTTATCTTAAGATTAAATTTAAACAATTTTAACCATATAGATACTCTCATACGTAAACACCAGTACAGAAATCTCACAGATTGTAAAGTTTTGTTTTGATAATAATTAAACGTATTTTTCCTTATTTTTATAATATGCGTGTTGTTTTAAATATTATCCCACTTACACACATTGGGGTTATCTATTCTTGATTTTGTTGATAGTGCATTCTTCGTACGAAAATTTTCTTTTTTGTATGATAGGATAAGCGATAGCTTATAGAGGTCATACAAAACTTTCCATACTGATATTAGATATATCCTCTTATTAGGTGAGTCGCGTACCAAGAAAGATTGGGAAGAACCGATATGTTAAATAATAATTCAATGCTTGTGTGAGACAGCGATCAGCTTTATATGTGTTTCAGAATATCCTAAACTTCATACCAGAAAAATCTACGGAGAAATACCTGTGTTGAATCCGAACCGAGTAGGTATTGTGAATATGCGTGCGGCATAGGTAGAAGATATAGGTCTTTTAGGTAGAAGAGAAAAACCCCAGATAATAATTTTCTTTATTCTAATAGTTTTTGTAAAAAGATAGTGAAGTTTTTAAATAATCAAATTTGCCTAACAACAACTATTTTTAGTTAAATTTCTAACGCATTAAAGCAAAAAAATAAAAAAATTATTTCTTTCCGCCGTCGTTTAGTCATCGTAAGAGGGCTGTTTTTTTTTTTTTTTTTCTTTCTTTCTTTTTTCTCCATTTACTGCTTCGTTTTTATCAAACGTCATAAAAAATGAACAACCGGCTTTCTATTTTATACCTTTTGTTTTAAATTAATACAGTAGAACCTCGATTATCCGAAGTAATTGGGACCGACCATATTTCGGAAAATCGAAATTTTCGGATAATCGAGAATGCTTTAATTTTAAGATTAAGAAGAAAGATATGCACTATTTCTTATTATGGTAACAAGTGCTTAATAAAAATAAAGCGATACCAAAATAGTAACAAGAACAAAATACCTGAATTTTAATTTTGAAATTAAGTAACTTTTACATATTTTACAAGGGTTTGAAACAATATTTTGTTTCTCGCAGTTTCGATTGCCTTTGCTTTGAAGCTCTATCATGAAGTTTTATAATTTTATCAGTTTACCAGTATCACAGTCTTTCTGCTGCTCCAGCCATGCCAAACCTTTTGCAAAACATTCAAAAGCTTCAGAATTGCTAATTTGTTTGTTCCACCCCGCAGCTTATGGAAACTCAAGTTAAATTCAGAGGAATTCTAAGAAAGGGGATCAAAAATATTTATATGCACTCGTGGTTCGGAAGGGACCGCTTGCATACAAGGAATATAATAGTTAAAAAAAAAAAAAAAAAAAAAAAAAAGCTTTCAAAATGGATTTTGCACACAAGAAATGCGATAACTAAAAAAAAAAAGTTTTAAAATTGGATTTCGGTTAATCGAGAGTTTAGGTTAAAAGAGTTTCGGATAAAAGAGTTTCTACTGTACTTTTTTTCAAAGTTCAGTTTTATTTTTTACACAAATCTCCATGAAAAACGAGACTTGTTTCTTCATATTAGAGTGCATTTAAATCTTTCTTCGATAAAATATGAAAAGGACTTCTCATTTTATAAAGTAATAAATTTTAAGGACTTTATGTGATGAAAGGAAAATTTTATGAAAGACGACGTACTTTTTAACGTTTAAAATACAGGGTGTCCATAATTAAACGATCCCACTTTAAAGTTGTCTAAATACGAAACTATTTGTCAGAAAAGTGTGAAATTTTGTGTCGGACATAATAAAGGAATGGGAATTTATTTGAGCGAAAAAAAAAATTTAGTTCTAAATTTCACAACCAGAGGGCGTTTTTTAATAAATTACATATTTAGCCATCTCCCATTGAATACAAGGCCTGAGCTCTGAGAAAAAAAAATGTCGACTGTCGTAGGCGGATTTTTTTTTTTTTTTTTTTTTTTTTTTTTCAGAGTTTGTACGGTCCGTTCAGTTCGAACACCAATAATTTTTCAAATGAAAATCAAATTTCAAAGTAATTATACATAGAATGACACTAAGTGTATAACGTTTCCGGGGTTGAACTCATCCGTTTCCTGATAATCCAAACGCGGCCACGTTAGGCTTAAGCATTCCGATACCGTATTTGACGACTGCCTTATTTAATCTGTCTATCTATTCATTGTGTAACATATTCTTCTTCAATTTTTCTCAAACCTTTAAAAAGTATACAATTATAACGCTTTAAGGTCTAATTTAAAAATAAACAGATACCAACAACAGGGTTCCGATGTATACAAGCGATTACCGTTGCCATTCATAAGCACAAATTACAAATCCAAAAACAAATGAATGACTCTTTCAGCTATTCATTAAATGCTCTTAATACATTTTGCAAAAGCATATTAATATTTTGAAATACGTTTTTCACTTTTGTGTACATTTATTTACAGTTTGAATTCAGTATACACGGTTAAAAATATCGCGAAAAATTACCTCTGTTTTTCAAGGCTATCTATTTTCTGACCAATGAGAACGCTTCATGGTGTTCAGTGAATATAGCTATATTCTGTGATTCATTCCCGTGAATTATTTTGTACCGGATTAACGTTTCCTTTCTAAAAACAAACGTATTTCAAATTATTTAAAGGCTTTATTATGGTTTTACAAATATTTTAAGAGCAAAATCGGATGTCGACAGTATTTTTTAATGATTCGTTCAAAGAGTCATTCAATTGCTTCTGGATTTGGAATTTGTGTTGTACATGTGGCATCACGAGTGAATGTTGATTTGATCAGGGGGGTACCATTCGTGCGATGCGCCAACTCTAAAGATTTCTTAACTGCTCGCGCATTACGTCATATGGCGGACAACTTCGCCTCGCTTCGCTCGTTTCAGTATTATTCTGTATGCTGTTCTGCGTTGGAATTTTTTTTTCTGTGAATGATTTTAATTATTTTATTATTTAAACAGACTTTTTGAATAAAACCTAATGAATGCGCTATATCAACGTGTTCTAATAACTCTCACAGAACACGCATACAGATTTAACAATACAGTACAGTCTCAAATCCGCGCATCGACATACTGGCGATTATTATTCTGGAAAATCGCAACGAAAAACACTAAAATCGCAGAGGACAAAATTTACTGCAATTTTAAAACCGAATTACTTTTACGAATGTCAAAAAACTTCTGCAGAACGGGAAAATCTCTAAAAATTGCATAAGAGAATCGCGAGAAATTCCGAATAAACTTTAATGAAAGAAAAAGAAGAGGCATTTACTATATTGGACTAAACTGTTAAAGCCGGATTTCTTTCACAAATGCAGACAAATCGCCATGAAATGAGGGGGGGGGGGGGGAGTTCAAAATTCAAAACTCGCAGAGGAGAAAATTCATTATATTTGGCTAAAAGTTGAACAGAGTTCCTTTTACAAATGTAAAAAAAAAAATGCCGCGGAACATTATAAAACTCTAAAAATTGCATACAAAATTCGCGAAAAATGCAAAAATCTCTGATCGAACACCGAATAAACTTTATTGAAAAAATGACAACATTTACTATACTGGGCTAAAAAAAAAACAAAGGCGGATTCCTTTTACTCATATGGAAAAAAAATCGCCGCAAAATTTTAAAAAAAGTCAAAAATTGCATAAAAATGTAAAATAATTTCTTTTGTTATTGTGATTTTTTTTACCTTTTAAAAAAAAATTCCTCTATTAAAATATTTGTTTTAGCATTATCTTTTTTTACTTTGTTTTATCTATAATAGAAGAAAGGTAGTCGAAATTTTGTTTGACTTGCGGTTTTTGACGGATTTACACGCGTTAAGGGTCAGAGATAGCTAAAAACATGTTTTTACAAAATACCAGTCTGTCCGTATGTATGTGTGTCTCATTATATCATTGGGAAGTATACGAAGTTATGCAAAGAATTGAACCAATTTTTATATAGGTGCTTTGCTGTGATAATGCTGAAATAGCGATTTTTGTGCCATTTTCAATATTCTATCATCGAAAAGTGCATGAAGTTATGCATACAATCGGGCAAAATTCCATGTGTATGTTTTTGACTATGGCCAGCAGGTCCAGATTGAATTTGGGGATATTCCACCGGGAAGGAGCGCTACAATAACGATTTTTGTACCATTTTTATAATTGTTTCATTGGAACGCATACGAAGTTAGGCATACATTTGAACCAAACTGCATACATGTATTTTTGACTATTGACGCCAGGTCCCAGTTGAAAATGGATATGTAACCCTGGAAAGGGCCGCTGTGATAACGATTTCTGTGCCATTTTTCGTAGTTCTGTTGTACATCGGCTGCTGATGCAGCGACATGCACCTCGTATCCAGCTAACCCGGCGATTCGCAAACAGCTGACGTACAACAGAATAACGATAATATTGATTTTATTAAATATTTTGTTCAAGATTAACAAAATGAAGCAGAAATTTAAGTTGAAAATTAATGTTAGTGTATGGTTGAAGTAATAACCTATAAGCAGTGCTTAATTTGCGCCGGAGCTCAGCTCCGATATTTCTTTGTTTTTTGTGGAAATTTAAATATTGGTCTGAATTCACTGCCGCTCACTCCGAAGTTTAGTAAAAATAGTGTTTCCGCTAGCGGGCGAAGACAGTTATTTATATAGTAATGCCTAAAGATATGTCAAAATATAGAATAATGTAGAGGTGCCAAGTATTACGATTTGTCCGTAATTATTACGGATACCCCATATAGCACATTTGCCTCCCAGGGATATCCTGGGGAGTATTGACAATCCACTATCCTCATCCCCAAGGCATCCCTGAGGATGCTGAAAATTGTCATCAGGAGGTCCTCAGGAACCGTAAATGTCCGCCTTATAGCATCCTGGAGAGCTCCCCAGGACCTCCCTAACGTTCCTCCCCAGGAGGATCTGAGGAAGATTTGAGGATTTGAAATTGGGAGGACTTTAGGAGACTTCAAGGTCACACAAGTGTATGCTTTAAAACCCTCCTCAGGAAGTGTATGGGAAGCAATTTAGGAGGAATTTGGGATATTTCAAGGTCATAAAAACTCCCCGGGAAGTTTATGGGATGTATCACAGGGAAGATTTTGGGATACTTCAAGGTTATAAACCTGCGAATCGTTCACAGGAGGATTTCAGGATGAATATGGGAGGCAGCAAAGAAGAAATTTGGAATACTTAATTGTGGTAGGCTGATATAAGCCTATCTGCAATTAAATATAGTATGCAAGATTTAAAAAAAAAAAAAACTTTTAAAAGTGCAAAAAAAGATGTGCTACTTTGGGCTAGGAAAAGTTTTTTCAAACGGTCTTATGCATTTTTTATTTATTTTTTTTTTTTTACTTTAATGTATTGTTATTGCAGAATAACAAATTTAACACAAAAAAGTTTTTATTTTACATTTTGAGGAAGGAGAAGGTTATATATTACATTATATGCATTTTTTTAAACTGAATTTTCAGTCTTGCATATTTCTCAGAGCTCACTATAATAGAAAATTTCTGTATAAGAAAAAAGGGTAATTTATTTAGAAAGAAATACAGGATGTTACACTCTTTATAATGTTAAAACTTTCAGTTGACTAACCTTGTTGCTTAAAAAAGAAAAATTTAATTAAAAAAACCCTCACTTTCAGAAAGATCTTTTGTGTTTGTTTTCTTTTTATTCTAATTATGCCAGAGGCAGAGTGGCATCACCCAATTTTAGTTGCCAGTACAGCAAGCTTGTATAACACACATATCAAAACTAAATGTGAAACACAAATATCAAACTAAATGCTAAAATTTTTGCATATTTTATCAGAATTGATTTAATAGAATCAGAACATAAATTAATTGCAATACACTACCTAATCCCGCCTTTTTTTTTTTTTTTTTATAAAAGTTAATTTTATAATTTTCGCTCTTAATAGCACATACGAGACATTTAAAGACCAAGTGGTACATGTCACATTTTCTTAAATGCTCTAAAATGAAAATCTAGAGAAGTTGCCCTTTAAAAAAAGCACTACAATGCTTTCTAAAGGGATGTTTTTGTTTTGATGGCAAATTTACTTACCATCATATACTAATATTCCTTTGTATCTGACAAACTGACACCCCTCCATGCACACAAAATTAGCTACTTTCACCGATCTGGTTTTAAATCTTGCATATGTTCATACAATTTCAGAAAACATTAAAACACATAATTAGTAATTAGCATATTAAGATCTGTACTAGAGTGTCGTAGTATATTTTTAGGAATTCCATTAAAAATTACTTCCCTTTGCACCTCCTTTATGTCCTAGTGAAAACTTGGTACACAATGCTGCATTACAATCAAAACATAATGCAATTTTAAAACAAAATTTAAGTTTTGCTTTCAAGTTTTCTAGAAATGTTATTTTCTGCTATAAAATACTATACCAGCTTCTGCAAATCCTTTAAAAAAAGTGCTTTTTGAATTAGACAAAAAAGATTCTTTAACTTTAATTTAAATAGCAACTTTACCATTTTACTTGTTTCAAACTAAAAGTTCTGGGGAAAGGATGGAAGGGAAGAGAAAGGGCTAAGATGGTTCGAGTGCATTCCAACATATTTTGGATAACTGAGGTTGATTTCTACAAAGGAACTTTTTTACATTTTTGATTTTGGTTGCACATTTTTTCTTTCTTTTAAATTTTTCCTTTTGGAGGTAGGTTAAGTGATTTTTTTTTTCAAAATACTGAAATGCAAACATTTTTAAATAATGCTCACCACAATATTAATAGCAGCATGCAAATGCAGTAGGTTCTTAAGATGTTATTTTTCTTGACACATTCCATCCCCTCTTTTTTATGTCAGATTAGTGACATTAAAAAAGTGCTAGTTACATAATTAATATGAAATACTACAAGCATTTTTTAAGAAATTTTTAGTGGTGGCGAGTTCACTGTGCATGCTGGTGGTAAAATAAATATTGCATTATTCAAAAACACTAAAATGTGCATTGCAGTTTTAAAACTGTAGAGGTGAGTATGGCAAACGTAGGAATTTCTGGATGAGGGTGATTTAAACGAAATATCATCATCTAGAAAAAAGCTTGCACTTATTTGATGATCACCATGAAATATTAAATTTTACAACAGATTTTGGACAAAATATTGAAGATAAGCAATTTTCTAAAGTCCCAAGACTTGTCCAGGTGATGTAGAAACTCTACTGCAGTTCAGTCTACGTTGTACATACTTTTAACTTTATGTCTCATGTGGTATGTCATGACAAATAAAATAAATCAGCACTTTCGTGATCTGTATGAATTTAAACATAGTTGCCAACTTTTGTTATGACATGATTTCTTAATAGTAATTCATGCTTTATGAAATTGTCTTGAAATATACTATTTGGAAGTAAAAAAAAAAAAAAGTACTTAATTTGCTATTTATATGGAAATTTTAGTATAGTTACCGAAATTTCCGGTGTATAAGCCGCGGCTCAGAGAATTCCGTTTTCTACCAGAATTGTTTTTAAATAAAATGTATCTTGCTTCTGCTTAACAATTATTTGACTACCTTTTTTAAATAAAATTTCCGGTTTGAAACAGACTTAAATTACCCGCGGCTTATACACTGGAAATTACAGTAATATAGAAGCATGTATGTAAGTGAATATTTTTATGCAAGATACATAATTTTGTTCCAGTTGAAATCTAAATTAAAAGTAAAATTTACTTTTAGTTTTATCTTGTCTTCAGACATGAAAGTGGGAAATACGGAAAAAAAAAATGAAATTTTTTTGGAGCTAAACTCGTAAATTTATACTTACTTTAAGTTATTTATACAATAAAATTAAATATAACTGTACATACGAGTGTTAATTTCTTTTTGCAACTTAGAAAGTATTAAAAACAAACTAACCATAAATGAATAGGTTCATTAAATCAAAACAGAATTGAAGACAGTTTGCTAAGTTATACGATTATCCAACTATATCTAATGAACTTACATGAAGTACAATGATTAATTTTTCAAGATAAATATTATTTTGAATGGTTTGGCTATTATCTGCATAAATTATAAAAATTTTAATGCTAATATCGAGATTTTACTTTAATCTGCTGAATTTCTCTTTGTATTAAGAAAAAAGAGTTACTGAAGAACCGAAGTTCTTTTCTTCATTTACATAAAGAAAAAAGGAAAAAAAAAAAAAAGTACACTACACATAAGGTGAACAAATCTATTTTCTTACATTGATTGAAAAAAATTTTTGAACCACGTTATATTTAGAAAATCTAAAAAAGAATTAGTAAGTACCAAGCAATTTAAATTTATAAAATTTATTTAAAAAAATAATAAATGTACAACAATTCAACTTTCGGCACTCTTCTTCTTTTGCAGCCTCTTTTTGCAATGCCATAGCCATGTCTGTATGGGTTCCTTAAGGTCTTCATTCGTAACAGTGGGAAAAAATAAGCTAACAACATCTAGGAGAAAAAAAAAATACAAGATTAAATTTCCATTATACTTGCATGATAATACTACAATAGAGTCCAGTTGAACATTTATGATATACAGGATGTTGTTGAATTCGACAGACAAAATCAAAGAGGAGACAAGAGGAAGAAAAATTACCATAGAATATGGGATTGCAAACAATGTTTAGCCAGTGACAATCACAAAAATAGATGCCGATCAATCTTTTCTATTTTTTCATTTGGAACCATCTGAAATTGGCTGTTTATCAGACAGATGTGGTGTGGATGACCTGGACGATCTGACAACACAAATTATTATCGCTTCAGCAGTGATCACCAGCACACCAAGTATATGCATCCAGCAATTCTTCATCTGTCAGTGTCGGCCTCAATGACATTTGTGACTGCAACTTGGAAAAACTCCTATAAAAAGTCTCACCATCACCTTTCTGACATTGAACTGTAATGCCATTGTAATCCTGCTTTACATCAATTTTTTTTTCTACTAATTACTGGCCTTTTTCATTCCCCTCAATGTTACATCCTTCATAACTATGTTTGCTATTTTCTCCCACTTAAAAATTGTTTGTGATCCCTTGTTCTATGACAATTTTTCATTCTCTTGATGTCTACTATCACCCTTCTGAATATGTAGGTCGAATTCACCAACACCCTATATAATGACCAGATGTATTTAGAGAAAACTAAAGCTGTGTTTTCATTCATTGACTTTATTTTGGAAAGTCTGTGTACCTTTAGATTGCTACAATGTAATAAGGACAAAGATTATCTCCTGGACAGTTTCAGGGAGAGGTGGCTGCAGACTGTCTGCGCTTTGGTTAAGAAATAGCACCCTTCTAGCCCTTCATCACAAAAACAGCAACCTCCCTGATTTTTCCATGATTTCCCTGACTATCTTTTTCAGAATTCCCCGATTTTCATTATTGGTATTTTTTCATGTATGACGATTCCTCGTATAACACACTTATCGAGCTTGCTAATATCTCATTTGGGAGAAAAAACAAGATAAAAACATAAAAAAATCCAAATATTCATTAAGTATTATTGGTTGACAGTTTTTTAAATCTGAACTCAAAATTTAGTCTAACAACTTCATACTGTGGCCAATAGATATTGTGTGACCAGAAAATTTCCTCATTTTCTGAAAAATATTAAATTCTAAGATTTATCTACATCTGACGGAATAGCTAATTGGATTCAGCTGGCCACCTGGTCAGGTTATGCTAATTGATCATTTAAATTTTTTTAAATGGGTAATTCGCCTTCAATATACGCACTATCTACAGAAAATAAGGACATTTCACCTGATCATGAGGACACCATAATTTGGGTTAAATATAAAAAAAACTCATACCATGTGCATCTTTTAAAAAATATTGGGAAAGACTAATTAGCATGCAAAAAATATGTATATAAAATAGACAAATCAGTTTCGTCGCCAAGGTGAAAATGCAAATATTTTTGCATATAGACCACCCAGTTTCCTGAGCTCATTAACCTATATATAAATATAGCAATAAAAACTTGAATTAACATTAATGATACTAATTAATTACAGAAGCTTATTAAACTAGTATATCCGCAGAAAAGGTAATCAATGTCAAGCCGGGAATTGAACCCGGGTCCCTGGAATAGATCTCCAGTGCTCTACCACTAAACCACAAGGACGATGTCCAGCTTGGTTTACGCTTTGTAGCAATGTGATAATTCACATCATTAATATTCAATAATTTCAAGCGTAATTTCACTGCTGAAATGTAGTTGAAAAATTAATTAAAATTGTTATTCACCGATGCTGGGTTTATTTGCGTCTCATGTTACGCCGCTAGAATGTGTGCTCATGAAGACTTCTCCATCTTGTGCTGCAGTAGCAGCCTTACCGACATATATAAGTGAGAAATGCCAAGCTGGACATCGTCCTTGTGGTTTAGTGGTAGAGCACTGGAGACCTATTCCAGGGACCCGGGTTCGATTCCCGGCTTGGACATTTTTCACTAAGTTGGTTTACGCTTTGTAGCAATGTGATAATTCACATCATTAATATTCAAAAATAAAGATAATTTATAAAAAACATTCTATAATTTTTAACAGCAAGTTTAAATAAAAGAGGGGGGGGGGGGGATAAACTTTCAAACTATATCGAAAGTTGTTAAAATAATCAGTTTTACAGAAAATTTCAAACTAATTAAACTATGGCATCTTGTGAAAATTTTTCAAATCACTTAAAATATTAACCATAAAATCTTGTTGAAATATAAAGATTAAAAATATACTGACCAAAATACTCCTGAAATTCTCATCTGCTATATATTCATCTAAGGTTGGGGAAAACCTTAGTTGTCAATGAAGATTATACTACAGAGGAGTGTAAGTCCGTGACAATAAATAGTTCTGTACTGAATCTGAAAGAAATGGCATATTAAATCTCTTTTTTTCCCACATTTTCATATGAAAAATGATAGACTCATTAATCAAAATCGATTGAGCTTAACATATATTTATTTTTATGATAAATATCTGATAATAATCAAGGAAATGTATTTATTTGCAAGGAAGGATTCTGGCGAGAATTTGGTGCAGTGCAAGCAAATGGCTAGTGACCTTAGACCCCCAACAGAGATCTGCGGGGTGATGGTCAATAGATATAGCCTCCTCTTATTATCAGAGATAGTAGATTTTTGATATCCAATCAAAAGTTTCTTTTTTTAAACTATTAAATATAGAGAAAAGTTTTCGGTGGATTTGAATTTTTCGGAAAATTTCACCACAAGTACATACCCAACATATGGCTGAGACATTTAAAATAACAAAGAAAAATTTCTTTTGCAAATTAAAACGAATAAAAGAAACTCTTTATTTTAAGACTTCTCATAAAACTATTTTTTTCCGCCCAAGAACCGAAAACTTTCTATTTTAGGGCTTGTTTTTAAACGTAAAAACAGGAAACTTGCAGGCATGATATTTGATATGAGTTTCATGAGTTTTTCTTAGTCTCTGGTAAATTAATTACAAGCAATTGTTATCTAAGAATGTATTTTTATTTCTTTAATTTACTGGACAATCGCATTGGATAGAAAATTTTGATGGATTAGACAATCAGACTTAGATAAACTGTTTGCAAACTCAAATAATTTCTTAAAAATTTTCTGCAGAAAAACCCCACGCCCCTACTGAGTCCTATATCGCCGCTAACTTCAGCAAAAAGTCCTCTTTCCAATCCCTCGCATTATGTTACATGCACTCAATCCCCCCACCCCCCCTCCAGTTTTCTGAATTAGACTTTATTGAAAAGAGGATAATGTTTACTAAGATATTAAAACCGAATTCCCCTTTCGAATGTAAAAAACATTTACTTTTTACACAAAATTTATTTTTAATCTGTTAAATTAATCTGCAGCACTGCTTCGGTGCTGCACTGTTTCTGCTACCGGCCCTGGCAAAAAGAAAAGAAAAAAAGCATTGTACATGCTGTTCCGGCATAAGCGTCGCACTTCCATTATTTTTAAGTTTTTCATCTCAAGTATATATGAAGCACATGGAAAGAATATGTAAAATAACAAGAATTTTCTTTATTGTGTAAATTAATTTTTTTTCCTTTTAATGCGGTTTTTCTTAAGTACATTCACAATATAATTTCTATCCTTCTGCAAACAGAAGTTTAAACTATTCTTATTTTACTTAGAAAGAACTAATCAGCAGTTAAATTAATTTGTCTTTTAAAAATAATATAAATTCAATATTTTAGACACAAAAAACAAGAAAAAATTCACCAGTTATTCATAATGCATCCTACAGTTTTATGCATAAATGTAAGTTAATTTGGTTTGATAATTAAAATTATAATTTAATTTGACAAACCAATCAGCCCCGTGTGAAATGGGGGGGGGGGAGGGGGGGCAGTCATCCCAGGCACAGAGATTGAGGGGTGTGACTACCAACACAAACCTCTTATTTTGGTTGTTACGAGAAATTATATTTATACATATTGAGAATGTTTTTTCAAAATGAAAGTACATACATTTTTCGTTTCAAAGTTTCCTCGTCCCTTAACCCATACCCGAATACAAATTTCTTCCTTTTAAAAACTTGTTTCGACATTTTTAATTTTTTGCATTGGATAGCTGAAGTTTATCTCTACACCTCTCCTTTTTTTACTTTTTTGATTTTGATTGCAGATATTTTTTTAGAACGACACTTTCATTTTCGGAACCGGTTTCGAAAGTGAAAGTAACTGAATAAAAAATATCTGCAACCAAAATCGAAAAAGAAAAAAAAAAAGATCAATGTAGAGATCGACCTAAGCTATCCAATGCAAAAAAATATTTAAAAATTTCTAGTTGCAAACGAGATATTAGAAAATAACCTCCCCATAGGGTTAGCATTAGTTCACGAGTGTCTTCGCTTGTAGGGACAGGAGCCTTACACGTGAGCTAATGTTAAACCAATGGGAAGGTTCTTTTCTAATATCTCGTTTGCATTTGCACATTTTTAAATATTTATTTTTGTTGTTGGATGGCTGAGGTCCATGGCTACATTCGCCCGCTGCAGAATGTAAGTATGAAATAAGCTAAATTAAAAAAATTTTTGACAGAATTCTCCATTTAAGACAATTTTTAAACATACTCAGAAGCAATAAAATAATACAACAATTAAAAAATAGTAACTATTCAAAAATATATTTCTACAAACATTTAACAAAATTGACAATTCAAAAAAAAAAAAAAAAAAAAAAAAAAAAAAATATTCCCGCCACAGGGTTTTTGATCCCTTTTGGATAAATTAAAAACACGTGAATGTAAAAAGAAAATTTAAAGAAAAAGTATTAAAAATTCTTTGCCATGGTAGGGGTTGAAGAAGGCAAGGCAGTTTTTTATCTTTCATTTTTAACAATCAGAAATGAAAAAAGTTTCGTTTAAAATTAATTTTCAAAATCCAGAGAGAGGCGGTGGCCTTCCCTGGCCCCTCCCCAGCCGGCATCCCTAAAGGGGATTTTTCGTTTTTTTATAAAATAATTTTATTCTAAATGTATTTTGGCTGTCTATCATCAACCGGAATTCTTTCAGGAATATAAAAAAAAAAAAAAAATCTGCATGGAACGGGAAAAAAATAAATTGGTAAATTCAACTCGCGCAAATTTATTCCTCCAAACAACGATAAACAGCCTGGCGATCCAAGAATATACTTCAGCAGTAAACAAATAATATAAATTAAATCCGAAAAAGGATTTTCTGTGCACCAAACTCATCGCTATATCTCCCAGTATGGAAATCCTACAACGCCAGAGTCGGTAAAAAGGCTCGCTCAGTATAATCACCATTGTCAACTAAGGTCTTCCCCAAGTATAGTTCTTCTACAGCTTCAGGGGTCTCCAGAGGAAACTGAGGAAGTCTATGCTCACTGGCAATAGTGTCAATCGAAATTATCTGTTGCTCACTGAATTTTTCCATAAATAGATCTAATGTTGATGTTGACTGTAATTTATCAACTTTGAATTCAAATTTTGCAACCATCTTTATTAATTTTGTAGATTTTTTTTCCTTTCTCCCTATCTAAATAAAAAGTCACAAAGCAATTAAGTCAAATAGAAATCTGCACATACCAAATGCAAGCCTAGAAATGACTCTTCAAAAATATTATAGGATAATGATATATAGGATTTTTTTCAGGAAAGTAAAGGAATTTTATTTATATGTAAATACAGCTACACATGTTTTAGTAAGAAATATCACAGACATCAACATTGCAAAAACTATATCAAGAGTAAATTATTTAAAGTTCTCTTCTGACTATTTCAAGAATTTTGAACACATGTCAGGAATAAAATATTAGCATTTCAGAAGTTGTACTTAATTTTGTTTTTTTAAGCTATATTTTTTTACACTTAATACTTCTGCAACTAACTGACGAAATCAGATTTTTTTTTTTTTTTTTTAAACTGGGAGTGACTGCCGAAAATATGATTTTTATTAATGGACAATCGACAAATTTCACGATATAATGAACTAGTGACGAAATTAGTGACTAAAATGCTGCTAATGTTATAATGCCAAAATTTATGATTTTTATCTATAAACGATGGATATAGTACAACGACCAATTGATGTAATCAACGTATTTGTAACGCGACTTACTAAAATTTGTGATCTTTTGCTGCACCTTCTAGTTGCTGTCTCATTCATATACACTTAGGATCGTGCGTTCATAAAATTCACATCACGGTAGACTTCTAAAAATTCCCAGTCGGTGACACGATACCTTCTAATACAAAAAGAACATGCAGCAATAAAAAAGAATTGGCTAAAAGAGGGGGAGGGAAATACAGGAAAAATAATTTTGTCTTCACAAACCAGGGGTAGTTATGTTCAGTTTTTTAAATATAGGAAAATTTTTAACAGGTCATCAGTCAGAAAAATCAGGCATAAAAAGTATCACTAGTTTCCACAAATGGTAGTTGAAAAAAACAAACAAGCACACTGTTCATAAAAAGGCCTTATTTTAAAACATTTTTAAATGGTTTGTTTAGAATCTCCTTTTACAGGTATAATTGTGATATTTTCCTGGGACCTATTAAAGAATGTTTCAATATTTTCCTGCAAAATACATACATACCTGATTAACACATAAATATATTTGATAAAAAGCTTGCAATTATTACTGACAATATCTTGATTTTTTTCAGAAATTAATTTATACTTCCTTCATAAAAAACTACAAATTCAGTCATATTATTGAGAATTGCATATTGAAATACATACAGAATGATACAAAACTACAAGTTTCTGTAATTTTGCTTTTCTACATTTGAACTGTAAGTTTCAGAAGGACAGATTTAAGCGAGTGTACTGTACAACCAATTTTTATATTTTTGTATGCAGCAGTTTTCTTAATATTCATGAAGAAAGACAAAAACTCGTTAACGTCGGTGGTGACAGCATTAGTTGATTTGCATTTTAATTATTAGAGATTTACATTTTAATTATTAACTACCTGAAGGTGTTGTTGAAATCGAAGACAGATCAGGTGTTTTTGAAGCTGAAGGTTGTCCTAAATCAGGTGTTTCTGGGAAAGGCTCCCTATGTAAAAATCTTTCATCTTCAGATTCCTCTGAGCTTGATATGGTCCCAAACTTTTTTGAAGGTTCCAAACTTTGGGTCCTTATAAGGTTGCTTGTAGTCTCTGACAGGTATTGAGAAAGGTTCCTCATGTATTCAGAACTATTTTATGAGACTCTGACTGAGATATGTCCCTGTTAATCAAGCGGCGGACATGTCGTTTTGAATATGTTATTTTCTTTCTCTTGAACATTTCTGCCAATATCCTATTTAACAGAAATATTTATCAAAACATACTATTAATGAATAATAAATTGAATCATTAAAGAATAGTATTAGTCGGGGTTTAAAATACAGTAATCCCTTAACATTCGCGAGTTTTGATTATTCTAACTGCTGTGTTGCATTGTATAGCCTAAGTTCTGTGAATGTGAACTTAACTTAAATCCTTGTATTGAAGGAAAATATAGATCAGCAATTCAAAGAAGCCCGAAACATATTGATGCTAAATCTAAAAAATCCTAAAATTCAAAATTTTCAATGAAACAGAAAATTTTTCTGCAAAATGTATGGAAAATTTTAAAACTTCAACAACTCGTTGAGAAAGAAATAGAATGCAATCTTCAACTGGTGAGGAGTATCAAACTTAAAAGAAAAATCAACACTGCAACTTTTTCTTATATGGAAATTCATTAAAAAAGGATCTGCCAAAAAAAAAAAAAAAAAAATGCAATGCCAATTTTTTAGCTTTAACTAAGCATGATATACACAATTCCATTTTATAAAAAGTAATAAGGGTTTGTGTACACATTTCTTTAAATAAAAACCAAGGACATTTTACACCTTTGAAGAACCAAAACCAAACAATTATGGATCTATAAACAAATTATAATGTGCATTTTTTAAAACAGGCTTTTATTTTGTATTTCTTATGGCAGAATGTGAAAATCTAATTACAGAATAATAGAAAATGAAGAATATATTTTTAAATACTATCCAAATATGTGAAAATTTAATTTTTCATCATAAGACTATTAAGTATACAAATTAAAATTCAATGAATTTGGAATTTAAGAATTAAATTTTACCTTTTCTTTTCAATTTTCAAACATACATCTTGATACTTTCTAAAATCTCAAACTCAATAATGTTTACAAAAAATAAATTAAAAAAAAAAACCATTTTTTTCTTAAATCTGAGATCATTGAGGCTTGCAATGTTTGCTTAAATCAATTTAAGACCAATGATTAAATTGGATTTTCAATGTTAGCTTTTAACAGATTTAAAAGCCAGGCACAGTTAAAAATAAGTAATTGTTACAATGAGTTGTAAAAGTGAAATTTAAAAAGTGTAATCAATCGCCACCCCTGTGTTGTCACTTTTTAGTTTCATATGATGCGATTTTTTTCCTGTGACAAATTGACAAAATTCACAATGTTTTTTGCAAGTGACGTATAAAATAAAAAAAAAAAAAAAAAATTACGATCACGATCTTTTAAAGAAATTTGCGTTTTCTCGCAGTTCTTGAAGAAATTAGCGTTTTGTTTTTTTTTCGCGATCCTTTGACGAAATTTGCATTATTTCTGCGATCCTGTGATGAAATTTTCATTATTTCAATGTCCCTTAGACAAAATTTGCATTTTTTTGTGATCATTCGACTAAACTTTCTTTTTTTCAATGGCCTTTAGACGAAATTTGCGTTCTTCCCGTGATCATTTCTCGAAATGTGTTTCATAGGCAATTCTTTGACGGCGTTTCTTTATGTGAATCTTTGCAAACTTCCCGTTTTCTCAGCGATATTTTGACGAATGTGTATTTTTTCTGTGATCATTTGAAGTAATTCGCATTTCACCGCGATCCTTCGACGTAATTCACATTTCACCGCGATCCTTCGACGAAATTCGCATTTCACCGCGATCCTTCGACGAAATTCGCATTTCACCGCGATCCTTCGACGAAATTCGCATTTCACCGCGATCCTTCGACGAAATTCGCATTTCACCGCGATCCTTCGACGAAATTCGCATTTCACCGCGATCCTTCGACGAAATTCGCATTTCACCGCGATCCTTCGACGAAATTCGCATTTCACCGCGATCCTTCGACGAAATTCGCATTTCACTGCGATCCTTCGACGAAATTCGCATTTCACCGCGATCCTTCGACGAAATTCGCATTTCACTGCGATCCTTCGACGAAATTCGCATTTCACCGCGATCCTTCGACGAAATTCGCATTTCACCGCGATCCTTCGACGAAATTCGCATTTCACCGCGATCCTTCGACGAAATTCGCATTTCACCGCGATCCTTCGACGAAATTCGCATTTCACTGCGATCCTTCGACGAAATTCACATTTCACCACGATCCTTCGACGAAATTCGAGTTTCATCGCGATCCTTCGACGAAATTAGTGTTTTACCGCGATCCTTCGACGAAATTCATGTTTTACCGCAATCCTTTGACGAAATTCACGTTTTACCGCGATCCTTTGACGAAATTCACGTTTTACCGCGATCCTTTGACGAAATTCACGTTTTACCGCGATCCTTTGACGAAATTCACATTTTACCGCGATCCTTTGACGAAATTCACGTTTTACCGCGATCCTTTGACGAAATTAGTGTTCTTCCGCGATCCTTTGCCAAAATCCACCTTTTCTGCTGTGGTTTGCTGCAATCCGCGTTCTTCCGCAATCATATACCAAAATTACCTTTTTTTCCCCACGATCATTTGGTGAAATTGGTGATTTTTTCTACAAACGATTGACGAAAAAAGCTTTTTTTTTTCTTCCCAATCACTTGTCATAATTTGCGATATTTTTCAGTGATTTCTTTTTTATTTCCAAATGTTTGGACCGATGAGATTTTTAATTTTCAGACCGTTCTCACTTAGCAAACGCTTTCACCCCGGTTTTTTTTCTTCTGCTGTGTATTATATGTTTTTGGTCTGCAGGAGCCTTGAAACGTCTGCGACGCTCGTCGCGCACATTCTGCCACGGGGAGTCAGGTCAGCTAAATTTTAAAATTGCCATACCAACTGCTTTATCTGGTTTACACTGACCATTTACCCCTTTCACCCCCCTTTTTTTAATACTTTATAAAATTAAAGAGGACAATGGTTACTTAGTTACATGTTTTATTATTAACTAATTTTAAGAATTAATATACAAGTCCTATTTTATTTCTCATAAACATTTAAAATCATATATAGTCACAATAAAAACACCATTTCTCACTAAAAGCAATATTATGAACAGCATATGCATTAATATGCATAGAAACATGCTTTTCAAAATTTTATTTAGAAAATTTTAGTTGTGTTTATTTAAATTTAATTGCTCTTTATTTTACACACTTATGTACCAAACTTTCCTCAAATATTATATCCTCTCTAATTTCTCTTTTAGCATTTGCAACTTAATCTCTCCATATGGCCACATAAGAATTTTTCCATTTTGATGTGTTACATTTTGTCACTGTTTAATTAAATATAATCTTTAAAATAATGTGGAGCTATGTAATATAAAATTTCAAAACACCAGTTTGAAGAGTAACTTCTATTCTTTTCAATATTTATAATTTTTTTTCGGACATAATTCCTTCACAGTTGCCTTCTAGCAGTTACAAAGACTTATTTATTTTGCAAAATTTGATAGAAATTTATAATATTTTTAGTAGAAAATATTTAAGTGTACTGAAAATTAATTGATCCAAATTTAATATAAATTAGCTGTAAACCAACTTTTAAAAATAAAATCTGCCTTTTTTCAAGCTGTTTTTTTTTTTTTTTAAGTGGTTAAAACGAGGCCTGGCTAAAAGCCGGCAACCCTGCTGATGATACTCACAAAAATTTTCCCTGCAATAAATTGACGAAATTCACGAATTTTCCTGCATCAGATCGATAAATTTGATTTTCTAATGACTAATTAATGAAATTCACTTTTTTTTGCGACATACGAGCAAAAACTGCAATTTTTTTGCACTATTCATTGATGAAATCACAGGCCACACATTGTGCATCCCTAATACACGTTGTTGGAATTTTTATTAACCCGGCAGGACAGGTACTTGACACCCCACGTCAGAAAATATTCGTCTGCTGTCGGTGAGTGCTTTTAATTTATTGTTTATTATTTTTTTTTAATTAACGATAATTTAACATTTTAGCTATCATTTTTCACGAGAAAGAGTGTACTTATCATGAATTTCACTAACAGACAGAATTCTAAAGTTTTTTTCATATTTATGCCTATTTAATATGTTTGGGGTGTGCTGACACCCCATGCCCGTTCCCGTGTTACGTTTCACAGCGCGCATCCTGCCAGGTTAACTTATTTTTTATATAAAGAACGCAAATAAATTTGATTAATGTGTGTTTATGAACATATACAAATAATCCATAAATATGTTCTTAAAAAAAAAAAATTATGTGATAATAGGCTTTCTGATCTTAAGGAAATTTTCCTTATTCCCGATTCCTGTCATGAACCGTTGGACGGTATAAAATATTCAGATTTATAGAAAAATAAGTTTATATACAATTATGGTTTATTTAGATGTCAAGAAAGTTTGATACATTATAGTTGGACACTTTAAAAAGTGGCCACTAATAAAACAGTCTACTGGCCACTGGCTACTAACCCAATTTCTGATCCTCCCCCCCCCCCCTCCATTTACAAGTTAATAACTAGAGCCGTACTGAGTACTCGGTAAATACTCGGCAATATTTTGGCAGAGTACTCGGCTAATACCGAATAGTTGGAAGAATTTCATTTTTTAAGCATATGAATTTAAAACTGATCTATAAAAAGTTATTCGAATGTCAATGTATAATATATGCAATAATTCATAAAACTATTTACTCGGTATTTAACAATATGTCTACAAAATATAGAAAAAGTTAAGAACAAAAACCCTCATAAAATAATTCCAGATTAAAATTTAGTTTCACATTTATACAAATAAGTTCGTTTTAAATATATAGGAAAACAGAAAAGACTACTATTTTGGATAAAGTAACTGAAAATACAATAAATGTAATAAAAAAATTAATAGTTAAATTTATTATATTTCAAATTATGGTGCAAAAACACCAAACGTTCTACATTATCAGTGGACAGGGCATTTCTTTTACTACTATAAATTTGGCCTGAATCTGAAAATATACGTTCAGAATAAACCAGTGGTTGAAGGTGCACATAAGAATTTTTTTGCAAGGTTGCACATAATCGGAAAAGTTCCCTCCTCCCCCCTACCATGCAACTGGAGTGTCAGTTTTACATAAGTCTTCTGTTAAGAAAGTCTGCATCTCTTTTTGTACCTCTTTTATTTTTAATCAAAAGAAAATAATGTACAGTTACAAAATAAATACGAAATGTTTTGCATTATTCAATGAATTGTTACAGTAACAAATAAACATTCTTATTTTTGATAGACAGATTTCAGGTATCAGAATAAAAATTGGAGGGTTGAAGAATGTTTTATTTTATATTGGTTAATAATTGTACTTTTGTTATGTGTCAATTCTCCTTTTTTTGCTACTGTTTTGAATTGTCAAAAATTGTCTTTAAAAGGTACACAAATAAATTTCAAATTTAATTAGTTAATTTATATATACTATATATGTATATTATATATATGTGCACACAGATATATATAATATGTATATATATATATGTACACAGGTATATTTATATATATGTACACCTAAGCTCACATTATGTGCACATCGGTGTGTTTTTTCCCCTTATTACACAACTACTCAGTATTCGGTACTCGGCCGAGTAGTCAGTGGCCGAGTACTCGGTATTCGGCCAAAGTACTACTCGGTACACCACTATTAATAACCAGTGACCCGGAGCCGAACAATTTTTGATGCTCCGGCTCTAGCTCTGCTCCGACCTTTTGAGTTGCAGATTTTAATTTACACATTTAATTTTTTGCTCACAAATTCTTTCTTCCTTTACCTTCATTAAAGATCCGACAAAATGCATTTTTCTTCTCATGAAACTTGAAATGCTTGTTCAGACAACATGACATCTTTTAGCTTTTACTTTTAAAATAGAAAGTTTGGTGGAATTTTAAAACACAAAAATCTTAAATTTCTTCTACACTTTTCAAACAACCAAAATTGTACAACTACACATGTAAACAACAGGCGGCCATATTTGTTTTCAAATAGTTTTGTCATTTAGCTCAAGTAGAAAGTAAAAGTAAAGTAGAGTTACCATGTTTTGAAAAGATTTTCATCTCTAATAAAAAAAAAAAAAAAAAAAAAAAAACCTAAAAAATGATATAATTAGAATACTGAAAAATGATGTAATTAAAATATTTTAAGCCTGGAAACTTAAAAGACGGAAAAAAAAAGATTTAAAAGAATATTAAAAACTAAAGGAGCCCTGGAGCAGGGGGAAATTTAGAGCTCCAGCTCCAGGGAAAACATAGCTACGGAGCGCTCCGGCTCCGGGTCTCTGTTAATAACCATGAGATTAAACTTATTTCCAAAGTTATAAAAGTTGCTCTGTGTTTGTTAAAAGTGTACCTTGTGAAAGCAGCTTTAACTCAGAAAATCAGATAAAATCTAAATTTACGACCTAATTGTCAATTGACATTGGATGAAAGTTGAAAAATAGATATGAGGATAAAGCTTGATTTTGTTCTTTTATTTTAATTAAAATAAACATTTCGGTTAATTATTCGAAATTGTTGATTTATAGTATTTTGTTATGTCAGTATTACCATAATTATTTAGGTGACACATAAAGAATAACTGGGTTATCTTCCCCCCCTCCTCCTCCTCCACGAACAGTTGAACTCGCCTCCATTTATAAAATGTTGGGAGGAAGATCCATATTCTGGGGAAAAGTTGAATTTCAAGCCCTGAACTCAGTCAGCAGAGCAGAAAAGTTAAAAAAGGTTAACTTCGTGAGTTGAGGGAGCAAAAAAGAATTTATTTTTTGGAGGGGGGAGGGAGGAAGGGAGTTTTTTTAGATGAATTATTAATCATATATTAAAGATTTACAAAATACAATCGGTCCCCAATTTAATGAATTTCTCGATTTAGTGCATTTTTTAATGCTCCTGACGAAAATGGAACAAAAAATTTTGATTTAACGAATTGATAATCCCAATTTAACAAATAACAGGCCTATTTACAAAATTTAAATTCTTTTTAATGAAATAGGTTCCTTCATAAAATTCCCCTTAAAATAGTTCCCTTCACAAAATTATCACTACTTTTTGTTTTGTTAGGCTTTAAAATGTAATTTGCAATCAAAACATGCTTACCAGAAAGGAAAAAATTAGCGGAAGATATGATTAATAAATACTTGGCTCGAATTTGAGTAACATTTGAGTAACAATGAGGATTTCATCTTTCGTTACAAAATATACAGTGGCTCACATTTGTTTTTGAAACTTACTTATAAAAAACATCATCTAAATATTAAAGGATCTAGTTATATTTTCATATGAACTTTATTTTCCGTATAATAAAACCTACATATTGTAATGAAAATATATTAAAAACTTTTTTTCCAAAAAATTAATTTACCGAGAAAGTGTTAAAAACAATCTCACATAAGTAATTGGACACTTGAAAGCTTTACTAAATTTTTTGACAGACGATATTTTTTGTTATTTATTTTTTATTATAAATGGAAATACATATCAAATATTATCGTCTGCACTTTGAAATTACTACTAATTCGTGTAAATTTGTTTACAGTTCTATATTTGAAGCGAACATGGCCGGACGCTACAACGTTACATCAAATTCCATTCGTAATTTAATCATAGAACATTTTAAAGATGGTAAAAGCATCAAAACTATCGCAAAACTTGTTAAAGTGAATCATTCAACTGTTTTTGCTATTATAAAACGATGCAAACTACGTGAAACTGTTGAAAAAGCACTAAAATCAGGAGCTTCTCACAAGCTAACTCTCAGGAATCTAAGGTTTATTATGCATAAAATCAAGAAAAAACTAGGAATTTGTGCAGTGAAACTTACAACAGAATTAGAAAACAGATTTGCAATAAAAATAAACCCTGAAACTGTTAGACAAGTTATCAGATCATATGGATACAACAGTAGAGTTGCCAGAAGAAAAAAATTTATTAATGAAAGAGTAAGAAAGTTACGTTTGGATTTTGCAAAATCCATGATAGACAAGGATGTATCGTTTTATAAAAACGTGATATTTGTGGATGAATCAAAATTTAACATATTTGGGTCTGATGGTCGAATAACTGTGTGGAGAAAGCCCAACGAAGAGGTCAATCTGAAAAATGTATTGTCAACTGTCAAACATGGATATGGAAGCATAATGGTTTGGGGATGTTTTGCTACTTCTGGTACGTGAAATTTAGTTTCCATTGGAAATAATATGGACCAATATTATAAGTATATAAATATCCTGAAAGAAAGCTTGAAAATATCTGCCCAAAAACTTGGAATTCAAAACGCATGCAACTTGTATCAAGATAATGATCCCAAACATACAGCCCTAAATGTTTGCTTATGGCTGCTGTACAACTGTTCCAAAGTTATCAAGACTCCCACTCCAACATATTCTCCAGATTTAAACTCAATTGAAAATGTGCGCCATGAACTGGAGAAAAGAACTAGAAAACATGGATATTTCTTCGAAAGAACAACTTAAAACAGTATTAATAGAGAAATGGAACAAAATTGAACATTCTTACACAAAAAACTAGTTGCATTCATGCCAAAACATTTTAAAAGTATGATTTCAGCTAAAGGATACCCAACAAAGTATTAAAATGTTTGATTATTTGCATATTTTTGTTTACATTTGTTGAATCTTTAAAGTGTCCAATTACTTATGTGAGATTGTTTTTAGCCCTTTCTCAGTAGACTAATTTTTTGAAAAAAAAGTTTTGAATTTATTTTCATTACAATATATGTTTTATTATAGAGAAAATAAAGTTCGTATGAAAAATTTTTTAAGTAGATCCTTTAATATTTAGATGATGTTTTTTATAAGTAAGTTTCAAAAACGCAAGTGTCCGAAAACAAATGTGAGCCACTGTATTTTTCACAAAAATAACTTGCGAAATGGACACCATAAAAAAAAAAAAAAAAAAAAACTGCATAGACTGCCCTAATGAAATTTTAATTACTATTTTTAAAATCTTTACAGTACCACAAATTATATTAGACTATGAAATAAAAACAATGAAAAATTTTCCGAAAATAAATGAATTGCCTCATTAAAAACTAAACTTTGCTGTTTTTTCCAATTGCATAGATTCTTTTTCCCCCAAGGATTTTCCCTGGTTATTTCGCATTTTTTCTGATTTCCTAAATAATTGGAATCTAAAATTATATTTGCAATCAATATAAGACCTCAAGACCCAAATAAACGTACAAATGATCATATTTCCAAGTGACTGTATTACACGTGTGGAAATGAGTATACTACTATTTTACTGCGCAATCACGATATCAAATGAGAATTTACATATTACATAAATACTACACTATGAAAAATTAAAATAAACTTTACTTACCTCTTAAATTAAAAAAAGTAAGAGTCGGACTTTATCAGCAAAAACTAGCGTTTATGGAAGGCAACGGGAAATAGGAAATGCGTGCAACGCTAGCTCGCTGATCTTGAAACTTCAAAAGCTTAAATCAAGTTGAAGTGTGCGAAGTGCTGATGCGAATGGATAGATATTTTCGAAGATTACAGTTTTAAAAAAAACTGCTTCAATGGAAAAATGCATATTTCCATTCGGAGTTATTAAAATTATATCTTTAGAAAAACTTTCTTTAAAATACAAATGTATATTGTATTACCATGTTTAATAAGATGATTGTTCCATTGCTCACATTGTTTATTTTATAGTTTATTGGATAACATGTTTGGTTTGCGTCTTTCCACGTTATTATTCTCAACCACACATATCTTATATTATATTTCAGAGTCAAATTATAAATATATATTTGTTATTTTTAACAAAAATCTATTGAATACCAAATAAATGACTTCCTAGGGATGTCCCCAGGAGGGTCTTCCCAGGGATGTCCCCAGGAAGGTCTTCCTAGAAGGTGGCCTCCTAGGTACATCCCCAGGAATGTTGTCCCGGGGAGGTTGCTCCTCGGGAATCTCTCAGGACGTTACTCCTCAGGATATCCTTAAATTAGCTTCCTCAGGAGAGCCTGCATTTGTCATTTTAATTTTGGGAGCAATTTGGGATGAGTTGGAGCTCCCGGGGAGGAATCTGGGAGCTCCTGTGCTATATGGGACGCAACAAAAATTACGGCGTTACGGACATCGGTTAAACATTACGGCGATAAAAAATTTGAATATTGTCAAAGGATCGCTTAAAAAAAACGCGAATTTTGTCAAAGGCTCGCTTGAAAAAAACCCTAAATTCGTCACAGGACCATGGAAAAAAATTGAATTTTGACAGAGGATAGCCAAAAAACGCGAATTTCGACAGGGGATCGCCAAAAAAACGCGAATTTCAACAGCTGTCGATTGTTTCTTGGTTCAAAGAAGACATTCTTTACAATGCTGCCATATCTCGAATTCTTCATAAATACGTTAGTTGAATAGGATCAGAATTCTTCTGCCGTTCGAGCCATTTCGTAGCTGTTTCCAAACATTCAAAGGCTTCGTTATATGATGGATCTGGATCATTTTCAGAGCATTCGTTTTCACTCTTCAATTTCTTTTTCGTCTTGAACCTCATCATCATTTAAAATCTGGTATCCAGATCTAATAGGGCGTTTGGATAATTGGAAGTTCGTTTAAAAAAAGAAAAAAAAAATGAGAGAAATAGTCTGTTCGGATAATTGGAAGTTCGGTTTAAAAAAAAAATTGATAGAAATTGGCTGCTCGGATAATTGGAAGTTCGGTTAATTGGGGTTCCAATAATCGGCGCTTTACTGTACTTCCATAAATTTTCGTTCTATTGTTTCCTGTTTGTATGAAGAAATGTTATATTTGATGTGTTTTATAAGATAACATGGAAATTCTAATCCGAAGTTGTTTCAACTTTTTTTAGTTTTTGCTGAAATTTTGTATACATGAAATCAGTGTTGATTTCAGGGGGTGGTCCGGAGGGGGACATCCACCCCAGAGCAATGAGATGTCCCCTCCGGAAGATTTGAGATTTTGGGTTTTCAATGGTCAAAAAGTGCAATCTCCCACCCCCGGAGCCACAGAAATCCCTCCCGGAGAAAAGTGTGTCTGAATTCAACACTGTATGAAATAACGATATTGTTATTTGAAAAATATAATGTAAATAATATGTATATGTACATATTTTTTCATAATAGAATTAGTTTAATTATGGAGTAATATTTTTGTATTATTTTGATCCTGTATAAGCATAATAATTTTTGAAAACCTATATCTAGTAATTGGACAATGCATTATTGTTAAAAGTTTTGAAGTGTGAGTTTTGTTTAATTTATTCTGTTTGATAATGCTAGTCTTTTCATTACTACTCCTGTGTAATCATATTCATATAATTCATTCGTTCATTTTATTTTACAATAGTTTAAAAGTTTTCATTTGTAATTTTACACATTAAAAACGTATTTTTTTTCGCGAATTTTCCTAAGTATTTGAATGTAAACAAACGTATCGCGATATTATTTAACCATTATGTATTTTATATCTGATTAACTCCAATCAGTGTTTGTCAAAATTATTTTAAGGAAAGTGATTTCATTCAATTTACTTTCGAAAATCTGCTTTTTAAAAAATTATTTCCTTCGTATTTCGGTGTTTTTACCCATCTATTTACTTTCTCACGGCTGTTCGATCTCCGATCTTGTCCGCCACGTGACGTTTCAGTCCTGCTCTACTCTGATTGGCTATCCTTCAAATGGAACAACCTTATTGTAGAAGAACCTTGGATTTGATTTTCAATCTTAAAACGTTGAGTAAAACGTGCTTTCTTTTCCACTATTCGCAAAAGTTACATTTTTAGACAGATTATTCAAAATAAATTAACATTTAAGAAATTACATTCAATTATCTAATATTCTGCTGCGATAATTTCAGTTAAAATTAGATTGGTAGCTTTATCTATCCCTATATGAAAGTAAGAAAACAATTGATTCATTCGTCTTGAACTTTTAAAATATTAAAACAAACGTTTATATGCTCTGTCGCGCCATCTGTCGGTAGTTAAAAAAACAAATTTTCTATTTAAAATGTTTTTGAATTCTGAAGACATTGGGGGAAAAATGAATATTTCTTATAAAATATGTAATGCCGTGTATTACATATATATATGTGTGTATATATATCAATGCAAAATTTATTACAGGTTTCTTTTATGCATGTTTAAAAAAAATCGGGATTTTCTCTGTTCAACTTTTTAAAATTTAAGTTATATAATTAATATTTTGGCAATTAATAAAAACAAATAAACTTTCTGTTGGAATTGTCTTTTATTTTACCCCATACCATCAGATAAAATAGTTAATTGACAATATGTTTTAAAATAGCATTATTAATACTAATTTGAATGTTTTTGTGAAATATTTCTTCAAATTTTGTGAGTGAAGTTCATTTGCATACTTTATATCAGTATTTTAGCAATTCAATTAATAATTTTCTTGCCAATTAAATTTCAAGGAAAAATGGGCTGTTTTTACTTTACCCCACCTGACCCTATAAGTCAGACAAGACAAAATTTATTACTTCACAATTCTTTTTATAATGCAATGCTATATAATTTTCTTGAAAATGCAAACACGTCATTCTGACGGGCTATATTCTAGTTGCTTAAGAGGCGCAAATGCCAACACAGTGAAAAAGATTCCATGCCGGGACTCGAACCCGGGCCACCAGTATAGCGCACTGACGTTCTACCGACTAAACCACTTGGAACGATACCCAGCCTGGAAAATTTCTCACTATTATATGTTGGCAAGGCTACAAACGCAGCACAAGATGGAATATTAATCGTGAGCCACCAACCTGGTGTTACACCAGGTTGTTAGCCCACAATTAAGTTTCGTGTTCGCCCCAGGTTGGTGGCTCACGATTAATATTCCATCTTGTGCTGCGTTTGTAGCCTTGCCAACATATAATAGTGAGAAATTTTCCAGTCTGGGTATCGTTCCATGTGGTTTAGTCGGTAGAACAGCAGTGCGCTATACTGATGGCCCGAGTTCGAGTCCCGGCATGGAATCTTTTTCACTATGTTGGCCTTTGCGCCTCTTAAGCAATTACTTTGAAATTTGATTTTCATTTGAAATATTAATATAACCTTTCTATAAAAAAATTAAAAGAAAAAAATTTCTTTAAATAAGGAACTTTGTTACGATTAGTGCTATGAGAAGTTCACTAAAAAATCATGTATTAAGCAATTACTTTGAAATTTGATTTTCATTTGAAATATTGTATGCAAGGTGAATGTTTCTCTCTGGAATAATTTCCATGTATTAACCAATAATTTTGTTTTTACGCTTTATTTTTTTCAGGGGGCGGTCTGTATATTTGTCTTATTTAATCTGAGAAAAATAAAACGTAAAAGCTTTTAAAAATGTGTAATTCGTTAAAAAACGCCCTCTGGTGGCGAAATTTTGAACTAATTTTTTTTTTTCGCTCAAACAAATTCCCATTCCTTCATTATGCCCGTCACAAAGTTTCACAATTTTCTGACCAATAGATTCGTCTGTAGACAACTTTAAAGTAGGGTCGTTTATTTGTGGACACCCTGTACATATAGTTATGTTTTGAGTACTACAATATCTGTATCTTGAATTGATGAATTTTATTTCATTCTTTACACTGTATTAGTGAACATGATCCGAAATTTTTCAATAAAAATTTTCAAAACACTCCGTGCTACTATTTCATTTATAGTTCTAATTTTTTTTAGAACACGAATCAATTATCAATTGTTTTTCCTTAAAAATAAAAGTCATATATGAGGCATTCTCACAATCTTTTGACTTTCGGGAATAAAAATCTGGTGAAATTAAACTTGCTAAAATAACATTTTAATCTGATAAACGAATGCCTTAATGATTCAAAATAAAGAAAAAAATTGTCAGCAGCGAAAAATTTTTTATTTAACTGAGGTTTAAGTTAAACTTGCGAGTTTAATTTTCTTTATACACTGTAACTTTCTATTTTCTTCTAAATTTTTACTTATAATGAATTTGCACAGTACTCAGGGGACATTCAAATAAGAAATAATAACAATGTAGTATTTTTAGTACAAAATTTTGGTATAAGGGTCTTGTCTTAAAGGACATTGTCTTAAAGGGGTGTTAAAGAAGGGACGGTAAGGTAAAAAAAGGGACGAAATGGGGAAAAAAGGGACGGTAAGGATGGAACGGTAAGGAAAATTACCACCTATTTTAGGCAAATCATGTTAAGACTAAGTGGTAGCAATAATGTTCATTGATTTTTAGAAGCAGTTATTTACATTGGATTAAATTTTAAAAAAAATTAATTTACCTCGAAAAGTGCAGGAATAAATCTTGGGGACGATAAGACTACCAATAAAGCCACGATGATTGAAATTGATATTTAAATGCTGATTTAAATTCTGCAGTAAACTTCCTGTCAAAGAATTTTAGACATTCTTTCTCTAACATACTTCTGCATGAGAAAAAACTTTTAAAAAATTCTGTGGCTGCATCTGAAGTGATTTTCTGTATAATTTTAGAAGAGGACGTTAAGGAATCTAAAACCCAGGGACAAAGTTTAAAAAAATATAACAACCCTAAAAATGTGTGCAGGTTAATTTTTTGCTACATATTTATATAAAAGAATAGTTCCAGTTTCGAAAAAATATTACATCGAATTATTTTTATTGAAAAAATTTCATACAGAGAGCTCCAAACTTAAAAATCAGCTTCAGGGACACGGGACGGTATAGGAGTTTTCCTGACATTTGGACCCCCAACATCATCCAAAACTTATTTATCTCGTTAATATTGTTATGCTATCACGCAATAAGATGTTCCCCAGTATGTGAAATAATAAAAAAAAAAAAACACAAGAACATGTACTAAAATAAAAATTATTATTCAGGGACATAAAAGTCAAAAGATTGTGAGAATGCCCCATATAGAATATGTATTAATAAATTTGTTGAGGAAATATTCACAATAAAATATATAATTTGAACTTTAAAAAGTCCACAGTTCTACTTAAAAGGCGACTAATGTAATGAAAAGAATATTACAAGTTTAAAATATACATTTTATATAAAACTTCTTAGTACTTTCAGGTGTTCCAAACTCATCACCAAAGAATATTTTAAGAATTAATTGTTGTTTATTTATACAAATACGTCACTTTGTTTTGAAAATGAGAGAGCCAATAATTACTAGTTGAAAGTAGAAGTAGCAGTAGCAATTTCTTGTATTGAATTTAATTAGAGGAAATATATAATCGGCTATTCTCTCTACTAGGGATGCACCGAATAGTGATTTTGGCCGAATACTGAATATTCGACTAGCCGAATAGTAACTGCTAGGCCGAATACCGAATAATAATTGCAGTTCCATTTATTTTTATGACATCACTCTGTTCACATACGTCACTTTTCATGGGTAGAAGAAAATATTTAACTGCCGTACTTTAAATTTTAATACGTCACTTTGCTCAATTTTTCAGGATTTATTTTCAGGATATTGAACCATAAACTGGGGATATTGTACGATAGGGTGTCGTTACATACTTGATTGTTTCTACACAGGATTTCTATAGATTCTCTTATAGTGGATGCGCATTAATTGGATGCTGGGAATATGATTTTTGCATGATCAAAATCAATTGCGATATTCTGATCTAGTCGTCTTTTAAGTAAAACCGTAGACTTTTTAAAGTTCACATTATATATTTTATGTTGAATCAAGGTGAAAAATTGCTCTTCGTCTTACGATTTTATTCACAATGAAATTTAAAAAATCGCAAATATAATGTTGCGAAAGTGCAACGTCTTTAATGGTTAAAATGAACCCGAAAAAAAAAAATTCTTCAACCCGTAACATGACACATTTTCACCCGAAACTGCAACGAAAGAAAATTAATCCGTATTTGAATTCTATAATGGAAAAGTAGTCTATGACTATATCTCTAATTTACCTTTTTTATATAAAAACACCTATACACTTATTAATAAATTTAAGTATACATAGTTTTTTTTTTTTTTTTTTTTTTTTTTTTTTTTTTTAAATATTCAGGATTTTCTTTAGTCAGGTCAAACCGAATCCGACACGAAAGAATCAAAACTGAACCCGAAACACAAAGAACTTAAAAGTCAATCCAACCCGAAACATAATTAAAGTCAATCCGACCCGAGTGTCAGGTAGTGTGCGGGTAAAATCGGCTTACCCGACCCGATGCAGGACTCGAACCATAATTAAATTTGTAATATATAGCAAAGATGTAAAAGAGCGTACTGTTTTACCACAATTTCTGAATAGATTTTTTTCGCCTTAATTAACTGCAGGAAAATGTTGCAAATACTGAGTTTAAACCCGAAACAATGTCATTTTTTCTAATCTAAAAAAGTGGTGTCCCACTTCTTTGAAATTCTAAAAAAATTACGTACCTTAGGGATGAGCAAATTATTTCTTTCGCATTGCAATTTGCCTGTCGTAAGCTACGTGTCGTGTCGCTTTTATTTATTCCCCCTTTCCTCCATTATGCAGTTTTATTTGTTTCTGTAGGTTCTGATGCAAGGAACAAAGTCAATTTCAAAGTAAAGATGAAAAACATTTAAAATTGAATTGAGACAAGTGAGTGGGCTTTAAAAGACGATTTTATTGATTGCTGCTATCTCCCAACACGACAGTTAATACAATTCTACTTAATATAAATTGTTCATAGAATTATCAACAGACGACGATATTGAGTTAGTTCTCCGTGTCAAAGTTTTATTTCTCATTTGAGCAGTTCCGCATCGTTATTGCTAAAATAATCTTTGTAAGTTTTAGGTAGATTTCGTATAAAAGATTACCTACTACATTCTCCCCTATGTTGGAATTTCTGAAAAATTTTTGCAGATCTACACCGATCATGATCCCTAGAAACCAAAACCACCCTCAGTAAAAAAACTTTATCAATCTATCTATCTATCTATATATATATATATATATATCTGTGAGTCATTCATAGTTTCTTATTTTACATACTGGTTTCCTATGTTCATTTCTAAATCATCTTTAGAACTTTATCAATTTCATCATATATTTGTGATTTCAAATTTATTATATATATATATATATATAACATATATATATATATATATATATATATATGTATATATATCATCATCATCATCATCATCATCAACCGTTTTCAATCCACTGCTGGATGTAGGTCTCCCCCAGATTTTTCCAATATTTCCTGTCTAGTGCTTTAGTCATCCAATTTACACCGGCTACTTTTCTGATTTCATCACTCCATCTTACTTGAGGTCGTCTTCTTGGCCGTTTTACATCTCTGGGATACCACTGTAGGGTGTTTGTGCTCCATCTATTGTCTTGTCTTCTTGCGATGTGCCCAGCCCATTTCCATTTTAGCCGTTTAATTCTTTCAATGATGTCAAAAACTTTCGTCTGACTTCTTATCCAGGTTATTCTTTTTCTGTCTCTTCTAGTTATACCTAGCATACATCTTTCCATACTTCTCTGTGTTGTTTGTAATCTTTGTACCATCCGTTTTGTTAGCGTCCATGTTTCTGCTCCATAAGTTAGGACAGGCAAAACACATTGGTTAAATACCTTTCTTTTCAAACACAGGGGCATGCTACTCTTCAGAATAATATTGTTCTTCCCAAAAGCACTCCATCCATTTCTTATTCTTCTATTGATTTCATTCATGATACTATTATCAGATGATATTTCTTGCCCAAGGTACACATAACTTTGCACTTCTTTAATTTCAGTGTTGTTGTAGACGATTTTCTTTTTGGATGCAAATGAATTGAACATCACCTTAGTCTTTTACAAGTTTATTTTTAATCCCACATTAATGCTAGCTTCTGCCAAATCTTTTAGCATATTTTCCAAATTTTCAGGACTGTTACTGAAAATTAAAATGTCGTCAGCGAATCGGAGATGACTTAAATATTCCCCATTTATTCTAATCCCTTTGTTTTCCCAATCCAGCTTCTTGAAAATATTTTCTAAAACAGCAGTAAAAAGCTTAGGCGAAATGGTGTCTCCTTGTCTTACCCCTCTTCCAAGCTTGATCTTTGCTTTTCCTTTGTCCAAGCGGATGGTTGCTGTTGCTTTCTTGTAAATCTTCTTTATAATATTGATGTAAGGTTTGTCTATACCAATGTCCTCCAGAGATTCTACTACTGCTGATGTGTAGACCGAATCAAGTGCTTTTTCATAATCAATAAAGGCAAGGCAAAGAGGTAAATTATATTCCTTATGTTTTTCTATGAGTTCCCTTACCGTTTGGATATGATCCATTGTGCTGAATCCACTCCGGAATCCTGCTTGTTCTCTAGGTTGAGCTGAGTCCAGAGCTGATTCAAGTCTTGTCGTTAAAACTTTGGTGAAAATTTTATAAATCACTGACAGTAAGCTGATTGGACGGTAGTTTTTAATGTTTTTCTTCTCTCCTTTCTTGTAAAGTAGCACCAGCACAGCATTATTCCAATCTTCTGGTACATCTGACTTCTGGAGACATTTGGAAAACAGTAAGGATAGCATTTTTGCAAATTCTTCTCCTGCTTCTTTGATAAGGTCGATTGTAATTCCATCTTCTCCGGGGCATTTACCTTTTTTCATAAATTTAATGGCTTGTAAAACTTTGTCTGTCGTCACTGGGATTATGGCATCGGTTTCAGTTAAGTTTTCTCGTGGATCACATAAGTTGATTTCCCTCTGATCTTCACATTTATATAAATCGTTATAGAATTTTTCGACAATGTGTACTATTTCTTTATTGATTTTGGTGATTGTTCCATCTGCCATCTTTAGTGCAAAAATACCTTTTCTTCCAACACAAAGTTTTCGCCTAGCTGATTTTAAACTTTTGTTATCTTCTAGAATTTTCTTGACAAGATCAGAGTTAAATTTTCTGATATCTTCTGTAACGCATTTTCTTACCGTTTTACATAATTCAGCATATTCAACTCTTGATTTAGGATCGTTTTTCTTCATTTTAAATTCTCTGCGTTTCTTCATCAATCTTCTTGTTTCTTCTGTTATTTTCTTTGTCTGCTTTACTTGTGCATCGCCGGCTATCTTCTTTGCAATATCTTGTAGAGTACTGGTTAGTTTCTTGTTCACTACTGTAACATCTTGCTCTTCTTCTAAAGCTGATTGAAGTACTTGGAAACGGTTTTTAAGTTCCAAATGGAATTCTTCTTTATGTTTCTGGAGATTTATTATATCGATTGATTTCTTTGAGTGTTTCAAAAGCTTCATTCTTTCCACTTTAGTATTTAACAGCAGTTTGCATCTAACTAACCTGTGATCACTTCCTGCATTGAAGTTATTGAGAACGCTGCAATCCTGAATAAGATGCTTTTTGTTTGTTAAGATGTAGTCGATTTCACTTGTTGAGCCATTTGCACAACGCCATGTCCATTTTCTTTGTGGCTTTTTCTTGAAAAATGAATTCATGATATACAAATGTTCACATTCTGCAAACTCATTCAATCTGTTTCCTCTTTCATTTCGCACCACATATCCATGATTTCCTACTGATAACTGACCTTTCTGTTTTTCCCCAATTCTAGCATTCCAGTCTCCCATTATTAATTTTATGTAGCATTTTCCCTTTTGATGCATTGAAGCTACTTCTTCATAGAAATCCTCAACTTCTTCATCAGTATAGCTCACTGTTGGTGCATAAACTTGGGTAATTTGCAGCTTGTATCTTCTGGACACTTGTATTACTAACCTTGCAACTCTATCTGATGCACTATCATATTCTACGATGTGATTCTTCCACCTTTTATGAATCAGAAATCCTACACCGCTTGTTCTTCCATCTTCTGTGCCTCTGTAGTATAATACATGTCCGCTGGCAAGATCTATCTTCTCTTCTCCTTTTCTTCTTACTTCACATAATCCTAGGATGTCCCAGTTGATTCTTTCTAATTCTTCTTCAAGTTCCTGTAAACGATTTTCCGAAGATAGGGATCGTCCATTATACGTAGCCAAGGTCATCAACTTATGGCAGCCTAGCCGAGCCCGGTTATTCTTAGCACCCTCTGTCTTCATGTCTTTCTGATCGCTGCCGTAACCAGGAACATTCAGACCGCCGGGAATTAAGGGCCGTGATTTATTTTGTGAATTCATGGTAAAATAAGGGGGGTAGGTGGCCAAATTCCTCCACGCTGGCCAAGCGGGTTGGAGGAAGCCCATCCGCGTTCGTTCCCCATGCACTAGGCAAGGGTACTAACAGGCTGTACCGGTGGAAGGTGCGGATTGGACATTAAGTCTCCGCTCCCAGTTGATTCCTTTAAGTCCTCCTCGAAGGCAATTAAAGGGTCTTCTCCTGGTTAATAAGCAGAGGCTATTAAACAGCCCATATATATATATATATATATATATATATATATATCACTTTCTTTTGGATACGATAACTTCCACAATTCTGCACAAATCTCTTCTAAACTTATACATAAAATCAAGGTGTATAAAATCTCGATCAAGTTCGTTAACGGGCAAAATCGGACCAAGGGGGTGGGGGGTGGAAATAGGGAGGGGTTTGTGAAAACCGAAAAAAAACCCATAACTTCTTAATTTTTGAATATATCAAATCAGTTTAAAGTTTTATTACTTCTAAAAATAGAGCCAAAAATTTATGTATCACAGATTTTTGATAAAATTAAACATTGGTTCAAGGGGCGCAAAATATAGGGGTTTTGATAGGAAAAAATTCATAACTTCGTCAATTCTCAAGATATCAAATCCAATTAATTTAATTATAAATCTTCTTATAATATTATCTACAACTTTTATACTCACAAGTTTTTGATAGGACCAATTCGTACCGCAAAAAAAATTAAAAACGAAAACAAAAAGGTGGGATTGAAGAAGAAAAAAATCCATAACTCCGTCAATTCACAAGCTATAAAATCCCCATGAATTTATCATATATCTTCTTAATATTGTCTGCAACATTTATATAGACAAGTTTTTGATAGGACCATTTCTTACAGCAAAAACAAATTAAAAATACATAGCTGTTGAAGAAAAAAAATCATCTTATTAAGGGTGTATTCAAATTCAAACTGCTTATTTTCTTACTCATTTTTAAATTCAATTTTGCTCTCAAACACATCCAATTGATAGATTCTCTTATTCAGAAACTATATAATGTACAGTAATGATCGATTTTTTGATAGAGGCAGAATATATTTCAAAAAATGATGTCCAAGTGGACATTTTAAACAGAATTTCCTGAAGCGATTGTGTTAGAATCAAAAAATATTGCCCTACTGAGAAAATAATTGCATATAAATCAAGTTTTAATTAATTATACGAAAATTAAAACACAGGTCGCTTATAAATCTCCTCAAAAGTCACGTCAGTAAGTTTCACATTTTTTCTATTAAAAATGAATCTGAAAATGTGCCAGAAAATTTCAAGTTGTTGAGCATGGAAAAATATTTTTTTTAATATGTATCGCCTTAACATGATTCTAAGAAAACCAGCTATTATATAAAAATGAAATAAAAAATCATCAAAAGCGGTCAGATAAAATTGTTAAAGTGGGTTTATCTCTAATCATGGTTTAGTTTTTGTTGGTAAAATTAGTATACTTAACTTCAAAATCTACCTCCGCCTGCAGGCCGGGCCGGCAGGGATTTTTTGTAAAATTGAAAAGGTTGGAGACGTGCAAAAATAGACTTTTTACCAAGGTAGGTTTGCATGCTTTAGAAATTTTTATTAGACAATGGACACTATTCATGAGAGGAAAGTAATTTTCCGTTTGTTGCAGGTGTGAAAAAAGTACCTTTTAGTCAATATTTTTCTTACTTTTATGGATTTTTTCTTGTTGTTGTTTTTTTCTTACGTGCTTAAATGATGTATTTTAATATCTGAGTAAATATTTCTCAAATCGGAGACATCACAAATCGGATCCTCATCACCGAATACATCATCACCGGATGTTCACCGGATCAACATTAAATCACAGATTTTTTTATCGGATACTCAATTTCTTTTTAAATCAAAACAATAGTTCAAGCATTTCAAACAATTCAACACTCAAACAATCCAACAAATCAACAAATGAATTCAAAATTCGAAATTTCAAAATTTCGATTCAAATTTTCAAATTTCAGTATTCGAAATTCGAAGTTTCAAAAATTGAATTCAAAATTCAAAATTTGAATTATTAAATTCAAACAATTCAACATTCAAACATTTTAGGCAGATTTTGTAGATAATAAATACTACCTATTACATTCTCCCCTACGTTGGAATTTTTGAAAAGATTTTGCAGATCTACGCCGACCATTACCCCCATACAACTCAAAACCACGCTTAGCTCAAAACTTTATATATATATATATATATATATATATATATATATATATATATATATATCACTTTTTTACGGACACGATAACTTTTCATAATTCTGCACAAATCTCTTCCAAACTAGAACATAAAATCAAGAGGCACAAAATCTCGGTCAAGTTCGTTAAAGGGTAAAATGGGACAAAGGGGGTCGAAATAGGGAGGGGTTTTGTGAAAACCGAAAAAAACCCATAACTTAATTATAATACATAGCAAATCAGTTTAAAATTATTATTATTTCTAGGGAAAGGGCCAAAAATTTATGTATCACAGATTTTTGATAAAATTTAAAATGGGCTCATGGGGCGAAAGAAGTAGGGTTTTAGAGAGGAAAAAAAATCATAACTTTGTCAATTCTCAAGATATCAGATTCAATTAAATTTATTATAAATCATCTTAGTACTATCTGCAACTTTTATACTGACAAGTTTTTGATAGCACCAACTGTTACTGCAAAAAAATACAAAAAAAAAAAAAAAAATAAAAGAATAAGGGGGGGGGGGGGGTGAGGAAGAAAAAAATTCATAACTTCGTCAATTTATAAGATATCCAATCTGCTTAAACTTATTATACATCTTCTTTATATTATCTACAACTTTTAAATTGACATGTTTTTGACAGAACCAACTCTTAAAGCAAAAATCAACTAAAATAGAAGTTGATCATAGAAGTTGAAAAAAAACAGAAATTGAAGAAAAATTTTTCGTTAAGTCGTCCCAACCCGACTCCGACCACGACGAAAACAAATTAGAGACAACTCGACCTCATCGCTTGTGTCCTGTCAGCTTCTTGTTAACTCATTGATGGATGATTTTTTATTTAGTTCGGAAAACATTATATTTGCATCTATTTTTATTAATTATCCATTAGAAAATAGTGAACAAATTTATGTATATTTCTTTTGAGCATAATGTCATCATGTCACTCCTGAGTTACATAAAAAAGATTGCTCAAAAAATGATAATTTTAAATTATATACAATAGAACCTCTTTTATCCGAAACTCTTGGTTAACCAAAAACCATTTTGACAGCTTTTTTTTTTTCTTTTTACTATCACATTCCTTGTGTGCAAAATCCATTTTGAAAGCTTTATTTATTTATTTAACTATCATATTCCTTGTGTGCAAGCGGTCCTTTCCGAACTACGAGTACATATAAATATTTTCGATCCCCTTTCTTAGAGTTCCTTTGAATTTAACTTGAGCTCCCGTAAGCTGCGGAGTGGAACGAAGAAAATGAACAAATTAGCAATTTTGAAGCTTTTCGATGTTTGGGTTAGCTGGAGCCAGCTGGAAAGACCGTGATACTCGTAAACTAATAATATTAAAAACTTTTTGATAGAACTTCAAAGCAAAGCCAATCGAAACTACGACAAACAAAGCATTGTTTCAAACCCTTTTGAAATATGTAAAAGGTTCTTAATTTCAAAATTAAAATTCAGGTAATTTATTCTTGTTTCTATTTTGCTATTGCTTTATTTTTATTTACCATAATAAGAGATAGCATATATATTTCTACTTAATCTTAAAACTAGCCGCCTCTGGCGACCAGTTTGGTCTCCCTTAAATGTATGCTAAGCATTGCATCATCTTACTTTCATTCTTAAACTAATTGACATGCTCAATCCTTCTCCCGAGTCCAAAGATTCTGATAGAGAAATCAAGAATTCTTTGCGAACTTGATAACATTCCATACATTTTTGTTTTTATGTGTACTTCATCTTTTTTGACAAGTACCATTTAATTTCCGTACCTGTAAAAATGAGTGATATTTCAAGCATTTAAACTGAGATTTGTTCATAAATTATCTAAATTAAACTTATTTTACTTAAACATGCTGTTACTTCAATGTTATTTTTAGTATTAATAAATTTAATAAAATTTTGCAAATCATGGATTTGTATTTTTTTTTCACTACTTAATAACTAAATAATGAATATATATACTTTTGCTTTTATAGATTTGATTTCTGAGTTCATAAATATGACAATATAGTAACGTAACTAAGAGAAATAGCAAAATAAAACCCTCGTGAATGCAAGCCGTTAACAAACGTTAGCGGCGCCGATTTACCTACTATGACGTCATAAGAATATTGTCCATTCATTGGTGGAGAGCCTGCTTTGCGAATGATTACCTCCATGGTCTAATATTTTCTACCGTTTATATGATGAATGAATCTCTTGTGTTTGTTTACTCTATGAAGTGAAACAGAAAGCTGTCAACTTAATTTCAATTGAAATCAAATCTTGGAATATATATTTATTTGAATGTAAATTAGAAGCAATACTTTGATGTTGAAATGAAATATTTTAGTTTATGTTATTATTATTATGACGATTAATTGTTTATTTAGGTACTTTTCCATTACCAGGGCCTTGGCATTTTTCTTTAAGCTTAGCGAAATTCGGGCTTCAGAATATGAAATACGTTATAAAATATATAAATAGCTATGAAAACAAACCTGGTGAACTTCTATTTTTATTTATATGTATTTATTTCCATATAAACATTTTATTTACACATATTATACAATATTTGCTTACATAGAAATTACTTCTGTTTCTATATAAAAATAGATTATTGGCTTCGTTATATTAAATAAACTGCATACATATGGAAAAAATTGCTTATGTATATGAAATAGGATATAGATTGCCGAAAATACGATGCCAATATTTTTTTTCTCGCCAAGAACTTGTGCTGGAGAAACATCTATTTATTTATTTATTTATTTATTGTATTTTAAATGAGGTAAATGAAATATGTGTAATTTAAATGAAAGATTTATTTTAAATGAAATGAGTGATAGGTTTATAATTTTAATGAAATGATGGCGATGGAAGAATATTTGGCGATTTATCACCTGTGCCCGACTAATACAAAAGTACCGAAATGTCCGTTTGGCATATAAAAAGTGAAGCGGTCAGCTCGAAACTATTGATGACAGTCGCATGACTTCGGCTTTTATTATATAGATGGAAACATTCTCGGTTATCCGAAAATTTCGATTTTTCGAAAACTGGTCGGCCCCAATTTCTTCGGATAATCGAGGTTCTACTGTACTTACTTTAAAGTGTTTACACTGCACAATAATTATTCAAGGATATGATAATTTGTATAATGCTTTTAATAGTTTTCAGAATTAATAATGACTACCTGATAAAGATAGAGAAAAAACGCTAGTCGAGTATCAACAAAAGATGTTATAACCTGCCCGCAATAAGAAATCAGAACTAAAACAGACTTCCTTAAATGCATGTTATCTTACGTAAGTAACGCATAATAGTTTACCAAAAGACCAATAGAAATCGCCAAATGGCAAAAAAAAAGATCATGTAACTTCTGAGTTATATTCTACATTTAAGGGTTAAATGGGGTTACTCGAACCGATTGAGGATTGTAGGAGTGAGGATTGTCATCTTTAACATTAATTGTGGTGCATTTCTCAATAATTTATGTCTCAGTAACCTATCATTCAAAATTAGTAAAAAAATTATGTCCACGATTTTTGCTTGGTGAAATTAAATATGTAATAAAATGCTAGTGTTGCTGATGTTCTTTCAGTCAGTCTAGGAAATTTTTGTAAATATGTCCCTTATCTATCATTTTCAAGGAAATTTTTCTTAATTTACGAGGCAGTTCTCAGTTGTTTGGAGGTAAAGTGCTGCATGTGCTTTGCTTAAATGCGCAAGAGTGTTCTTCACGATAGACTTTAATGTCTCTCAAGTGCCTAGTTTAAAAAACAAAGTAAGATGAATTGTGCTATTTTTTATGAATAAGTTAAATAACGAATGCTTCACCGATGATACTCGTGTTATTTATTCCATCAACTGGCACCTGGCACCACGAGATTTCTATTTGAACTCAGAAAGCGTTTATTTCGGCCTATAGAACTAGAGTTGCAAATGATGGAAAAAACTGGGTTTTTTGAGAAGGAAATTAAAAAATTTCGGGAGTTTTCAGAAAGTTTTAAGCATGAAAAGTTTTTAACTTATTATTTTCAATTGTTTTTAATGATTTCAATTTTTTTTCAATATTGACAAAAATTTACATTAATGTAAACAAAAATAATAACATAAAAAATATAAAAAAATTGCACGGTTTGCATGAAAACTAACGAAACACAGGCTTAAGCTGCAGAAATATTTAGTAAGAGAAATTAAAATATGATAAGTAATTTGGTATTTTAATCTTTGATAAGTAAAAAGTGAAAGAAACAGATGAGAGATTCATCTTCCCTGGCATGAAGATGAACTTCACCTCTGTTCTTCGAATCAACAAATGTCAACAAAAAAGAAAATGGAGAAAATTAAAAGAAATCAATGCAAAAATACAAAGGAACTCGTTAGAAAATTAATATAAAGTATACCTGAATAAGAGATATGCGAGCCAACAGAAACTAAACAATATTATTTTTTAAAGAAACATTCAAATCCTCACCTATTTACAGCCGCCATTGTTGTAAAGCTATTAAATTCTGTAAAATCATATGAAATTTCTTTAAAATAAAAATTTCAAATTGAAAAATATATGGTTTTGTTTATCTTAAAACTCCTTCAAAATTTCCAATATTCCCCTAAATTACGGGTTTATTCCACAAAATTCCCGGATTTATTCCCGTCCCTCAAAATATGAGGGTTTTTTGGAACTCTATATGCAGCTAAAGTTCCTCTATTTATTTATTTATTTTTAATCTTTCCTCATACTTTTTAAAATCTTTTTAAAAAAATTAATATAAAACACAGTTGTAGCATAGTATCTAGATACTCTTTTATAAGGGTACTCTAATGGTCGAGTGAGTTTTAAGATTTTGCGCGCTATCACGATGTGCTGAATTCAAACATATTTGTGCATGTATGAGACCTAATTTGTCATTTCTAAAAGTTTCGCAAAGTATGTATGAATCTTCAGGTATCTGATAGTCACGGTTATTTTTGGCAATGATGTGTAGTTTAGATATCTGTGGTTGTGCAGTTACTGTACACAGTGCGATAAGAGATAGATTCGACGAATATTGAACTCATCTCGCCATTAAGTTATTTGAGTTCTGGTTTTTTGACGCATCCTGCCTTCTTGGTATTCAAGTTCTCCACGTGTTGAATCCAAGTGGGGCTGAGTTGTTTCGCATTATCGGTTTCGTATAGAATGTCATGGCTGTGAGTTTTGCCACAGTGGAAAGAAGTTAAACTCCGTATTTTCGATTAAGAGATTATTGAATCCATTGGTTTCTATTTTATAGTGATGTTATACAGTGATTGTAGGAATATTTTATGGTAAGTTAAAGTGACGTTCTTAGGTTCTTTTAGAATGAACAAGGAGGCAATAACGATTGAATTAAGTGTTTTGAATTTTTAAAAAAAATCGCTGACTCGAACCCGGCAAAAAACGTTTCATAGACCAAAAAATACCCGACTCGAAACCCGAAATCAAAGAATATTAATCAATAATTTAAGGTATCTGCCTAAATCGCAATGTGCACTTTCGCGAAAATTATCGATTTTGTTAGGGTTTCGTTCATCTGACGAAACCCTATTCGTCTCACTCCACTGTCTGTCTGTCCATCCGTCACAGAGCCCGTTCTCAGAAACTATATATGTTGGAGACTTGAAATTTTTCATACTTATAGCTGAACACCTCAACTCAAACGACAAATCATAAAATTTTGAAAAAGTCTTATATGTAACCCTCTGGAGTCTAACTTGGGTATTTTAAGCTTTTTGTTTTTTAACTGAGCCCCTAATTAAGTTGAAGACTTGAAATTTTGCATAATTGTAGCTGAACACTTGCGATCACGTGACAAATCATAAAATTTTCAAAATGTCTTATAATTACCCCTCCGGTCTCTAACTTGTTTATTTTAAGCAGTTTTTCTAACTGAGCCTAATTGAGTTTGAGACACGAAATTTTGCATACTTATAGCAGAACACTTTCGATCACACGACAAATCATAAAATTTTCAAAAAGTCTTATATTATTTAACCCTCCGGGTTCTAAAAAATATATTTTAAGCAATTTTTCTAGCTCAGCATCTAATTAAGTTGGAGGCTTGAAATTTTGCATACTTTTAGCAAAACACTCGCGATCATACGAAAAATCACAAAATTGTCTAAAAATCTTATATTATTTACCCCTCCGGCTCTAACTTGTGTATTTTAAACAATTTTTTATCATTCCTCCTTTTCACTTGGGGGGAAGTTTTGCCGAATCCCCTTTGACCACTCTTTCATATTATGCACCATAGCCTTACATATTTTAGTTCAACTTTTTACCAACAGGGGGGCACCTACCGATTTCGGGGGCTATGGGCCCGATCCCCTCGACTAACATATCTACGGATAGGTTGTAAAACGGAGTTTCGTTCGGATAGAGGTTTGATTAGAATAGAGTGCGCCCCCTGGTTGCGAAATGTTGAACTAACTGATTTTGAAAGGAATATTAAACGAAATCCCTGTGCGATCTGTGATCACCCTTACCCACTTGTTTTTACTATTTGATTTGAAAGTACAAATTTTTACGAATCTAAAACTGCTTTGTTTTTGTTCCAACCATATTTAGAACAGAAGCCAATCCATTATTTATAGTAAAAATGTACTGATTTAAGAGATAAATGCATTTTTCTCAAAATTTATTTTTACAAAACAAAAAAAAAACCTACTTAAAGAATGATAACTAAAAATATTATTAAAATTCTTCCGTAAAACTTTGTGAGCTTTGTATCTATATTGTTGTCTAGTGTATCTAATAAAAGAATTTTAATTGCATGAATATTTTTAAAAATATGGCCTGCAATTTGAATAAAAACATGGTAAAACTGCTGAATATCTTATGACGTATCATTCTTCGATCATCTCTAAAGTTTTCATTTGCTAAAATATCATTTAACTTTTAGTAGGTGCACTAGATAAAAGCTTATAGTTTACACAAATTTATTTGTTTTTCATGTAGCGTTTTTCATGTTTTCTGAAAAATTTCTTCAAATTTCCATATATATTTAACATTTTTGTAAATTCGTAGGGTAAATTCGTAAACTATATATAGTTTTAAAGGTAAATTATTAATTTTTTTTAAAGCTATATCAAAAAATGTGAATACAATTCTCTTTGCAAAGTTTTTCAAAAAAGTGACGTAACACGAGTTCGAACGTAAGCACATCCCTTAACAAAATTATGAAAACCTAAGCTAAAATCATATCTCTAATATCAATTTTATGTTTAATACATAAAAAAATACATGTAAATGACCAGTGATAATCAAATATATAGTTTTCGTCTGAAATAATATTCTACATTTTTTTCTTTTTTTCATTTTTATGAAAAATCTGATTAACACGAAACTGATCCGTAAGTATCAAAATTTAACCCTAAATTTGAGCCAACCCGACTCTAACTGAACGGCAGGTCCGATGAGGTTCGAGAAAAATCGGGTTACCCGACCTGATGCAGGATTCTAAACAATAAAAATATAAGAATACTACTCCAAATGTCCACTTCTCTGGTATTTCAAACATTTATAAAGTAGTGGAGTGGGATCATTATTTGGAGAAAAAGTAAGAATTTACGCTACTATATTTTGTCTTGAGGCAATTTATCAATACAAATATGAAACATTTTTGAAAAAAAAATTCTTTTTAAAACTGTTTTTCCTATTATATCGCTGACAACAATATCTGAATCTGATAAAATTCGAGAATACTTGAATAAGCCTTATAAAAAAAATAACATTTTTCAGCTTGAAAAATAAACTAGCTACCAAAAAACATAGATAATTAATAGCAAAATTTACGGTTTTTAAAATAGGCTGTTTAAAATAACTGAAATTAAATTTTAAAAATCAAAAAACCCCACTGAGTAAAAAGCGAATTAATTATTTATTATCAATGTGAAACAATTTTTTATATTACTTACCTACTTTTTTTATTTACTTGTATTGATGAATCTTAAGTTGTGTTTAATTGTTAGTTCCTATCTATAAACACTGTTCTGAAGAGGCCTATAGATGTCTATGAAGGTTAGAGTTGCAGTAAAGCTAGCGATCCTACCTACACAACTTCCAGGTTGTGTAATATTTAAACGGAGCTTCTGACTGTAAAACAGTCAATGAAACATCGTCTTCATTTTGAAAGACCTATCGAATGATGTGCCACTCAATAGGGTGCGTATTTTTTTTCTCTACCGCCATTTTGTATTTTCCGGCCGCCATTTTGAATTTATAAAAACAAAACCTAGCCTATAACCATCGGACAGTTAAGACAAATCGATAGAGACATCATTCATTAAAATCCATCGAGCCGTTGGGATGTTTCAAGGTATAAAGAAATCCACATACTCAGATACGTGTGAAACACATTACCCTTCTTGGCAGCCGGCTAATAAGATGCATTAAGAATTTAAAACAATCATTCAGACGTAATCAATCGGGATTTGTATTCCAGTGAAAAAGTTATTTCGACAATAATATCTTAGTGAATATATTTTTACATATTCCATAAAGAACTATTCAACAACAAAAATAAATAATAATCTCAGATGAAATTATGTTATAAAATTAAGTATTATAAAGTATTGCTTTTATAAAATCACTTAAAAATATGTTATAAAATGATAATATATTATAAAACAAAACCATATCCATAAATTACGCCGACGTCATTTTGCGATGAGAACGGCCTGGCCGATAAATTCCACTTTTACTGTAATTTTTTTAACTTCTACAACGCAAAATTTCGATTATTACACCGTTGAGGGGAAAACAAAAGGTATATTTTCAAATGCAATTTGTTTGAAAACTGTATCTTAGTTTGCTTATTTTTTTTATGTTTTTAAAAAATAATTTTGAAGCAAGAATATTTTTAAATCTGCGTGCAATCCCATTACAGAAGATTAACCCGTTTACACTTAGAACAAAGTAAATAATTCAGCATTTGTTTGTTGCCTTGTAATATTCTATAATGAAATTTCCAAACGAAATCAAAATTTCATGAATAAATAAATAAAATACGAATTTAACAGATATGTAATCAAACTACGTGCTTAAACACTGATCTAATCAGAATCATAAATGTTGCTCTAAATAATAAAAATGCTTTGCTATTGATTGCTGGCATGCAATTAATACGAAAGTACCAAATATATATATATACTATATATATATATATATATATATAACCATCAAATAAACATTACCGACCACCAACAAAAACTGATATTATGAATAAAATGACATTATATATATATATATATATATATATATATATATATATGACCATTAAAAATCAATACAAATTACCATCAAATATACAAAAAATAAATAAATAAAATGAGCAGAAAAAGAAAAAGGGATATTTGTAGAACTTAGAATCTTCAGGTCCAAAATGCCCCAAGTTCCACAAATAAAGTGTGTGGTTTCATCTTCATATTAGCCATAAAAAAGCTAAAGAATATAAATTTGGGACTACCACACGCAGAAAACCGGGAAATAAACCATTAAAAACCAATTAAGTTCAAAATTAAACAAGATTAAAAAGGATAGAGGAAAAATAAAAGAAAACAAATTACCAAATTAAAATCCATACTGTCATAGCATTAGGTATAACAAATACACTCATTATGCATTTATTCTCATTTAAGATAGTATACTATTAGAAATTAATATGATATTGTCCTGAGTAGGCTAAAAATTAAATATAAGTTAATTGTTAATTTTATTAAATATTAATGAATATGAATAAATATAATGTGTTTTTATACAATTCATTTTGCACTATTTCCTCATTAATAATGGTATCTTATACACTGAGGTGAAAAAAGTCATGGGATAGCAGTATGCAAATATATAGATGGCAGCAGTGTCGCTTACGAATTGTATAAATGGTCAGTGCCCGGGCAGGACTTAAATTTGTGTTCAAATGCTTCGTGTGAGAAGGTTGATTATGTGATTATGGCCACACGACGAGAATTAACGGATTTCGAACGCGGTATGCTAGTTGGAGCTAGGCGCATGGCACATTCCATTTCGGAAATCGTTCCGGAATTCAACATTCCGAGATCCACAGTGTCAAGAGTGTGGCGAGAATGCCTAAATTCAGGCATAACCTCCCATCATGGACAACGCAGTGGTCGACCGCCGGCACTTAATGGCCGCGGCCAGCGACGTCTGCGTAGACTTGTCAGTGTGAACAGACAAGCAACACTGTGTGAAATAACCACATGAATGAATGTGGGACGTCCGACGGGCGTGTCCGTTAGGACAGTCCGGAGAAATTTGTCTTTAATGGACTATGGCAGCAGAAGACCGACTCGGGTGCCATTACTAACAGCACGACATCGCCAACAGCGGCACTCCTGAACTCGTGACCATATCATTTGTACTGTAGACGACTGGAAAAACGTGACTTGGTCAGATGAGTCACGATTTCAATTGGCAAGAGCTGATGGAAGGATATGGAAGTGTGGCGCAGACCCCATGAAGCAATGGACCCAAGTTGTCAATAAGGCACTATGCAAGCTGGTGGTGGCTCCATAATGGTGTGGGCTGTATTTACATGGAATGGACTGATTCCGCTGGTCAAACTGAACCGATCGTTAACTGGGAATGATTACGTTCAGCTACTGGGAGACCACTTGCAACCATTCTTGGACTTCATGTACCCAAACAACGATGGAATTTTCCAGGATAACAATGCGCCATGTCACCGGACCATAACTGTTCGCGATTGGTTTGAAGAATATTCTGGACAATTCCAGCTAATGATTTGGCTACTGCGATCGCCCGACATGAATCCCACCGAACATTTATGGGGCATAATTGAGAGATCAGTTCGCGCACAAAATCCTCCACAAGCAACACTTTCGGAATTATGGACGTCTATAGAGGGTGCATGGCTCAATATTTCTCCAGAGGTCTTCCAACGACTTGTGGAGTCCATGCCACGTCGTGTTGCTGCATTTCGCCGGGAAAACGGAGGACCGACATGCTATTAGCAGGGTATCCCATGACTTTTGTCACCTCAGTGTATATTTTTTAAATATATAACCACGGTAGCTAAATGTTTTTAGAAATCTTTTAAATATATATTTATATACATATATATGTGTGTGTGTATATATATACATATAGGTATAACTTTTTCAAAAAGATTGAAAACATATTTTTCAGAATTTAATTGAAAATAAATAAATAAATCTAATTAAACTAAGTAAATAAATTTAATCGAAAATAGTAATAAAGTAAATGTTTTACAGAAATTCAACAAATTAAATTCAAAATTAAATAAATGTATTTCACTTACGAAAACCTTTTTTATTCAGTTCAAAAACAAATAAATATTGAAACGAGATAAAACCTCCTTCAATTTTATGTATATATTTATATGCATGCGAAAGAAAAAATATTTTATATACACAGGGATGGCTCTTTATTTGAATTTTGTTGTATTTATTTTCTATAAAAAATGAAGAACATTTCTCTTTATTGGCTTTTCTCTTTGGCATATTTCGCAATAAAACACCTGGAGGAAAAAGAAGTATTTTTGTTTATTTGATATTTCAATGAAATGTAGTAAAGCTACCCATACGCTCTAAATATAATCTCAAGATTTTACTCCTTTCAAGCTAGCATTTTGGACATCATTAAAAATTGATGGAAGGTTCCTTTTTCGAGAAATAAATCAAGAATGAACTAGTATGTTGTGGCCATCACAAAACTTTCTTCTAAATAAATCACGTCAATTAAATCATTTAAATAGTACAAGAAATTACATCGATTTAGCACCAATTCATATCAAAATATATCTGAATTTGAAGTTTGATGAAAATTCGTGCATTAGTTCTTGAGATAGAGCTATATCGAATATTCTGACAAATGTAGCATAGCAGCGCCACCTGTTGAGCGATTTGAACCGAAATATAAACAGCACTAATTAATTTCAAGGTATACCTGAATCTGAAGTTTGATGAAAATTCGTGCATTAGTTATTGAGATAGAGCTATAATGGAAATTCTGAAAAATGCAGCATAGCAGAGCCACCTGTTGAGCGATTTGAACCAAAAAACATTCACAGCGCTAAATCATACAAAGGTATACCTGAATCTGAAATTTGATGAAAATCCACGCTTTAGTTCTTGAGATAGCGCCATTGCTGAAATCGTGAAAAATGCTGTATATCAGCGACATCTGTTGGGCGATTTACACCAAAACGTAGTAAACACCAACTCATATCAAAGACTAGCTGAATCTGAAGTTTCATAAAAATCCGTGCATTAGTTCTTGAGATAGAGCCATTGCGGTAATGGAGAAAATGCATCATAGCAGCGCCACCTGTTGAGCGATTTGCACCAAAAACTAATCAGCACCAATTTATATCAGGAACTAATTAAATATAATTTTTTATTAAATTTCGTGCATTAGTTCTTGAAATAGAGCGCCCACAAAATTTGCGTCGCATACAGACAGACTCACAGACAGACATTTTGTAAAAACATGTTTTTTGGAATCTCTGACCCCTAAAACGTGTAAATCCGTCGAAAACCGGAAGTCAAAAATTTTCACGAATCCATTACTTTCTTCTTGTAAAGATAGAAGAAAGTAAAAATCATGCATCGGGTAGATATTATGAAACACTTTCCAAAACTATTAGGGTATTGTTAAGAAATTTCATTTTTTCGTATAATGAAATAAGATATCTAAACAAGCAGGAATCAGGAATTCTGTTTTTTCAGAATTTAGTGCCGCCTCCGTTGAAATATATATATATATATATATATATATATAAATATAAATATAGAAATTACAAAACATATTTCAGTTTTAAGACTTAAATTTAAACTCTTTTATTTTATATAAAATGGCGTTATTTGCATCAGCTGAAGAATTTCACATTTACTATCCAGTCTTAAACAACATGTATGGTAAAGTATGCGTAGGACGTCACTATCGAGGAGTAATATACAAACCCATCAAAAAGCGATGTCGTCGTTCAAGAAACTCGGCAAAAAATCGGGTATCTAATGATTCATATGCTTTCATTTGTTTGTAACATTAATATGGATACTGAAAATTAAATAAAGTTAATAACAGATCCATGTTTAATCAGAAATCATTCATTTATATATATTTTTTCAAAATTCGGAAAATATTATTACTTACGGTTTAATAAAATTGCATTTTTTCAGCTTTTTGATAGGAATTAAGTAGATGCGGAGAAAATAAGTCCCACAAATATTCTTTCTTTTCATAGCAGACGATATTCTTGGTATAGCATGTATTTTAATTACAATTTTTTTTTTTTGAGTCGATATGAGAAAATGACTACAAAAAGATATAGTAAGTAATCTACTATTTTTCCTTTGCTTTTTACAGAAATGGAGTACTTCAGTAGCCACCGTTACGGAAACGGCATTAAAAACTATAAAAAATCTCGAATAAATTGAGATACAGTTTTCATAAAAATTGCACCAAAAGCACTTCTTTTTCCTATAAGTGTAAAAATTGAAATGTCCAATGTTTAGAAGTTCAAAAAAATGCAGTCCCCCAGGGAATACCTTCTTCAGGTATTCACGGGCTTCGCAACCCTGGGCACCCGAGCGATCTTTCTCTTTTCCTTTTCCTCTTATTTATCTTGTCTTTCTTTTTTCTTTGTTTCACTCTCATTGTTGTTTCCTCTTTGGAGGTGAGGGCAATTCTGCATGAGCCGATATCATCCTGTTTATATCGACTCATGGAGAATTGTAAACCACCCACGCGTTTGCCGTGCGTGGTGACCAGTGTCCCTGGAAAGGGGGGTCCTGGCAGTTGAGGGAAACCAACACACTGCTTTAGCCTCTGCTTCAGATAGACGGGAGGTGCATATTGGTCCCGTATGCATCAATCGGCTGGTCGGCTGGCTTGTGTCACTGGCTGGGGATCAAGTGATCAGGCACTTACTAGTCATATCGTTAAGGGTGGAGACTGGCATAGGAGTGTTCTGTGACCATATAGGCCCTGGTTAGCACTGGTGCACGAATGTGCATCCCCTTGTTGGGCTCGGTAGGGAGTGGTGCAGCCGGGGTCTGAATTCTAATTTTTTTTTCTAATATGGGTGGAAATGCTTCAGTTGTTTCCATTTCTCTCCTATGTGGAGAGCAACAAATTGTACCAAATTCTTCATTCACTCACTTTTATATCATTAAACGTAGTGATAGTCTCTCTGATAGTTCTTTCAAAAAAACTTCCCCATTTCTAATTGTAAAAACATTCCAGTCTGCCTTGGGGGATGGTCATTCTCTGAAAAAATTGCAATCTGGGATTTACTTTTTGAGGTCTCTTCAGCCAAACAGTCACAACTTCTCTCAAACTGCTCTACAATAGACTCTTTTTCCGTTTCTGTTCAGGTATATAAAACTCAAAATACAAGCTGTGGTGTAATATCCGACCCAGATCTTTTATTCTCTACTAAAGACGAAATTTTACAAAATTTAAAAGACCAAAATGTCATAGATGCAAGTCGTATTACTATCCGTCGGAATGGACAAGTGCTCCCTACGAAGCACGTCATTCTAACTTTCAATAGCCCTAATTTACCAACAAGAATTAAAGCTGCTTATTTGAACTGTCCTGCCCGTCCTTATATTCCTAATCATCTCCGTTGCTTTAAATGCCAGCGTTACGGCCGCACCACAACTACCAGTCGTGCGGTTCCATTAGCTGTGCACGTTGCGCAGAAGTTGGCCACGACGGTAATTCATGTGAAAACTCTGAACGCTTCATAAACTGCAAGGGTGATCATGCAGCATTTTCCCGTTCCTGTCCAAACTGGATTCGTGAAAAAGAAATCCTTGCTGTTAAAATAACTCAAAATCTCTCCTATCCTGAAGTCCGTAAACTGTTCTCCAGTAAACTGTGAATCCAGAACCCCATCTGTTGGGGTATCTTACTCTAGTATACTTAAAGAACAATCAAAACCTGTAAGGCACATAAGCTCCCCGACCGACACCTCTTTTCCACCAAGTAACTCAGCTAAAACACAATCAACCACAACTTCAAATAGAGAAACCCGTGGTGTCTGTTGTGGTTCTAAATGCTATGCGACCCCAAAATTAAAGCTTTGGCTACCATCCTTAGAACCTGTTATAATAGAATACTGAACTACTCAGTCACAAAAATCCACTGGTCAATCTAAAAAGTCATCCGAATTCCAGACTGAGACTAAGGCTATTACATCTCCGAAAACATCACAAAAACCTGATACACTTCGTACACAGAATATAAGGCAAAAATCTTGTACACAAAATGAGAGAAGGAAAACTTCAACTGCTGCCTCTTCACAGTGGAAAACTGTGAAGAGAAGGAAGAAAAAATCTTGTCTTACCTCACGTATAACTAATATGAAAGATCCCAAACAACTGCAGCATTATGTAGAAGAGGCTATGGAATTGTTGTCTGAAAGAAATAGCATATCGGCATCGGGGTCTAATAAGTAAAAATCCATTTTCAGCAATTGATACCCACATCCGGTAATTTGAGCAGGTTCTTTCGTGCGGCCCTGCAGGATAGCTATAGAATTTATACACGCTACGTACACTAAAAACTTGATTTTACGGTATAATACTGCCAGCTGGGGTGCCAGTTTAAAACCGTAAAATTAGAAAGCAATATACCGTTAAGCAGTAACATACTGTTTAATTTATTTATACAACTGTTTATTACTCTATTTTACTGTTATAAACTAACACCTAGCTGCCAGTATTACACTTCAAAAAAAAAAATTTCCTGTGTAATACAGTCAAAATTATGCAAATAAAAGATCCATACCACAAAGAAGAATAAATTTCTAGCCATTTTCGATAATAGTCGCAGTTAAGTAACCGAATTAGTTTGCGTGTCTCTGTAAATGAACAATAAATGTTATACACTCCATAAGCTATAGAAAATCTGTCGTAATGCTCTTCGGTGATTTAATTATGTTTCAAGTATTATAACTTCATTAAAATGCACCACAAACGATCCCTCCCCCGTAGATCATAATGTAATACAATTATTTTAGGCACCCTTGTATACGAAATATAAATGCTACTCATCCTATGACCCTTTAGATAGCGTTTTGTAGCCTATCTCACTTATTCAAATCAATTTCATTATGTTTGAAGTAGTGTAGCATCAATGAAATTGCATCGCAAACAATTTTCCCACAATGTAGGCCATAATGTAACGGAATTATTTTGTGTTCCCTTCTAAACGAACTTATAAATGCTACACATTTCATTTTCATTACCAAACATTATATGGTACACTTCAATAAAATATACAATTTTTCCGGCTATCCGAATAGACGGAATATCGGAAAGACAGACGGCAGACAGACAAACCTAATACATAAAAACGTTTCATCAATGTTGGAAAGTGTTGAAAACAAGTATAAAAAAGCAATTTAACAAATTACAACGACCATTTAAAAAATGATTTTTTCGAAGACTAAAATTTAAGACATAAAATATCACACGGAGTTGATCATACATTACGTATGCCATGAATTAAACATTAACATTCCTGGACCCATCATGAACAAATTTTAAAAGAAATTACAGTTTTACAATTTTCGGTACTGTAAACTTTTAAACTTCCACGGAGCTGATCATACATTACGTACGCCATGATTTAAACATTAATATTCCTGGACCCATTTTAAATGAAATTTCATTTTGAAACTTCTAAACATCCCACAATATTACCTTTTACACCGTCGTATAGCGAAAAAAAAATGTACTTTTAAATGCAATTTGTTTGAAAGCTGTATCTCAATTTGTTTCTGAGTTATTAATTTTTTTTATAGTTTTTATTGCTTTTTTTGTCATAGTGGCAACAGAAGTATCCGTCTCCGTTGAAAGTAAAGGGAAAATACAGATTACTGTACAGACCCATCAGGAAACGAATAAAATGCGGGATTCAACTAATAAAACGCTTCAGATATGTTTTTGATTTCCTACCCTGACCGAGGACAATAACCATTTTTCCAAATGGTTAATAAATTCTTTATTCACGGATAATACATTAATCAGTTCCGTGTACGAAACTAAACTGAATAACATTGCGTGAATCTTAAAATGCATTCTTTAAGAATATCTACATTTTGTATTCTTTAAACTTTACTGCTATGGAAAACAACATGTGGCGAAACATACGGGGTGTTTCAGAAAGGACTCCCCAACTTCAAAATGACATAACTGCCAAACAGTGAGAGACAGAAAGGTGAAACGAGTGGTATGTTGGACAGACAGGTCTGGAATTTGTTATACTACGGTTACCAGAAATAGTTCCAATATTGACTAATAGGTGGCAGCACAAGCACATGGAGCTTTAAATTCTACTCACTCAGAAGTACAGAAAGTTCATTCTTGAGTCTGGTTCATTGCTGACACGTGTAAAGGACTTGTATTGAATTAGTTATTATACGGAAATTGAAGAACATTATGTCGGATTCCTTGGAGCAACGTGTTTTTACTGTACTGGAATACCACAGATTATGTCGAAGTCCGACGATGAGAAAGCGAATCTTAAAAAAAAAAAAAATAATAATGTTAAGAAAGGTCCAGAACAGAAAACAATTCGTAATTTATTCAACGAACGGACAAGTACACTCTCAGAAAAAGCTGTAAATTTATGAGCCTTTGCTGTTCAATTTTCACGGGCAACAGCCTTATTTGATGAAAAACAGTCTGATCCACTTAAAAATTACGATGCAACCCCATACATTTTCCTCCGCTAGGGTGTAACCCTTCATTTTAGTTGATTTTTTTTTTTTTTTTTTTTTTTTTTTTTTTTTTTTTTTTTATAAAAAATAAATACAAATAAATTTTTTATTTACGAATAATGCATTACACGAACCTGCACAATATTACATAAAGCTTAAGATACAAGTTTTGTTAAGAATACCATCTTGTATCCTTCACACTTGCAAACGAAAACAACCTGTGGCAAAAATATTTAAATACAAACTTTTTATTCAGATCGAAACCATATTAATATTCAAGGGAAATAAAACATCCTCCAGTTATGCACATATTTATATGGATTCACAGAAAAATATGGGGAGTGATACATTTTATTTAAATTTTGTTATATCTATTTTGTAGATGAAAACGGTATTAGCTAATATATTTTTCATAAAATCCCTGAAGGAGAAACATTTGCATTTATTTGATATTTTGATAACATGAGTTGATTTTGAAAGTGGGACTAGTCCATTTTTGATAATGCTAGATCCATTTTATGTTTTATCCAAACTTTTCACAAAAGTGTCTAAAATACCCATTGAGATAAATGAAAATTTTTAATTCAATCCTTTATTTGAATAAATAAACCCACACACTATTCATGAGACCACTTAAGGGTGTATTCCAATGCAAACTGCTTATTTTTTTATTCATTTTTAAATTCATTTTTGCTCTCAAACGCATCAAACTGGAAAATTCTCTTATTTAGAAACTATATAATGTGCCGTGCTTCTCGATTTTTTGGTAAATGTAGAAAATATTGCAAAAAATGCTGTCAAATTTGGCGTTTTGAACCCAATTTTCCGAAGCGGGAGATCTGGGAATGAAAAAAATAGTCATACTGAGAAAATAATTGTTTAAAAATCAAATTCTAATTAGTTGAGAGAAAAATGAAATCACACGGCCTCTTATACATCTCTTCAAAAATCACCCCACCAAGTTTCATGTTTTTACTTTAAAAAATGAGTCTGAAAATGTCTCGGAAAATTTTGAGCTGTTGAGGATGGAAAAATATTTTTTCGAATACACCCTTAAGCTCCAGATAGATGTATCCGTCTACTCGCGATCTTTTTGTTCTGGACAGGTGGCACTTTCTTGTAGTTACACGGCGTTTTTCCTCTGACTAAAACCGAAGCACTGCATTGCATTGCATTGAAACGATCAAAAATTATCTAACATTCATTTCTGAAGCAACGAATATTGATTACAATTCATTGTATAATATTGAAAAAAAGAATTGTAGGAAGAACATCTAGAGAAAAGCAAACCTTAATTCATCAATATTTCGTGTAACAATAAAAAACCAAGTCATCATAAATCTGATTTTTATTCTTTTCAATTTTGTTTTTGTGTACATTTTGTTTAATAATAATGTTTTATTGCTTAAAACTGCAAGATCGATTGAAGACCTAAGTGGAAGAACATGTTAAGTAACAAAAATTACATTTGAAGAAATTTGATGTGAAATTTTTTTTGTCAATTTTAATTATTTATTTTCTGTTTGATATCATGTGTTTAAAATATTAACAGGTGTGGTACTGAACTCTATCAAAAAAACTTATTCATAATTAATTTTTAAATATTAAAAATATTAATATTATTTACATTATTAAATAATGAAATATTGATGAATAATGTCTTAAATCTTCAAGGCTAAATTGAATTTTGGTATTTTAGCTTTACCATGTGATAGAGTATCTGATAACGCCTTCGTACAAAAGATAAAATAATTTTTAAGAAAATGTAGCATAACATGTTTTTCCACTCAGCTCTTTAATTATGAACTTAAATTTGTCCTAAATTAATTAATAAAAAACAGCTTTTTATAAACATATTTTTCTCCAAATCCGTTCATAGATGACTGTCGGGATAACGAGGTTCGACTGCATTTATAGAGATGCACAGAAAAATATAGGGAGTGGTGCATTTTATTTAAAAATTGTTGCATTTATTTTACAGATGAAAAACGTAGTAGCTAATGTATTTTTCAATAAAACACCTGAAGCAGGAACATTTTCATTATTTCATATTTCAATAAGATAAGTCGTTAATTTTGAAATGGGACAAGTCCATTTTTTTTATTGTTAAAAATTGAATGGTTCGCATTTGAATGGGTTTTAAAATATTCGTAAATATATTTTAAGAATTTTTTTTCAAATCCATCAGAGTTAATTAACCCCCGGTTCGGTATGCTTTCTTTCTTATAACGGTTCTTAGTCCCAGCTTATTTTGTGTCGTCACCAAAAAATAACGTTACCTTACCGAAGATAGTAATAAACAAAGCAGGTGTATCATTGTACGATTAAATGCTCTATAGCAATTTTTTTAATTTTTAAGCATCGCACATTTTAAATTTTTATACCGTAGTATTGGGGGGAAAAAGTACTTTTAAATGCAATTTGTTTGAAAACTGTATCTCCATTTATTTTTGTAATATTAATTTTTTGTAGTTTTTAGTACTATTTATTTAATTTTGGCAACTGAAGTACTCCATTTATGTAGAAAGTAAAGAGGAAATAGTTGAAAAATAGCAATTATATCTTTTTGTGCCATTTTCTCATAACAACCGAAAGAAAATGTAATTAAAATAAGTGCTATTTTGAAAAAATATAAACGAATAATTTCTGTTAAAACATGGAGCTATTATAAACTATGTTTAATTTTAAGTATCTATATTAATGTTACAAATAAATGAAGACCTATGAATCATTAGATAGCCGTTTTTATCTGTCGAATTTCTTTAATGGCGGCATCTTTTTGCTGCATTTGTGTATTATTTTGCGATAGTGACATCCTATGAATGCTTAACTGTAGCTGTTTAAGAGTGGATCATAAATGCGGAATTTTTAACCGGATGCGAATGACGTCATTTTACATAAAATAAAAGTATGTGCTTTAAGTCTTAAAATTGAAATAGGTTTTGTACCATTTATATATACTTTTTTTTTTTTTCATCGAGGGCGAAACTAAATTCTGAAAAAGCAGAATTCCTGTTTTCTAGTATATATTTTTTCTGTGGTCTTATTTTACTTAAATCTAATATGCAATAATGGTTATCCATGTTAGATGAAAACAGGAACTAAAAATCATGATGGAAAGATGGTTTCTAAGCAATCTAAGTTTCTATTGGAAAAAGCATAACACGTTTGAGAATCCAATATCAGGAATTCCCACCAGTAGTCAGAAAATATCCGAATTCTTTTGTGAAGGCCTGTATAGGATCTATAAATTTGCATATACAGGGTACCCACATGAAACCTCCCTGATTTCAAATGTTAATTGTACGAAATCTATGAGTCCTAGAGATTTACGGTTTGCGGTATCATGAATAGCAACACAACAAGTTTATTTTTCTGCAATTTTTTTTTCCGAAACAGCTAACTTTTGTTGTATGCATTATTGATATGTCATGTATTTGCCATTCTTTTATTGCAGGTGTTGACTAGTGAGCAGAGATGACAACAGCACAACAGAGCTACGAACGGAGCGCATGTCGAAGTGCATACATAGACAAAAATGTAACTTTTTCAGACAAATAAACGTCTGCAGCAAAATAAACTTGTTGTCATGACATATCAATAATGCATACAACAAAAACTAACTGTTACATGGTTCGTACGCGCCAGGGGATTTAAGGAATTTTAGGTGTTTTAGTACCAGAAATTTTGTAAAGTATTGGTAGTTATAGCTGAAGATAGAATTTATTTTCATTAAATAAAGCAAATATTACCTTACAAAAATTCTGGGAAAAAGTGTTTGGATGTCCTTGAAGTGTACGAACCCTGTGTTACGGGGGGAAATTTTGCAGCAAAATAAACTTGTGTTGTTTTTTCACGATATCTCAAACCGTAAATCTCTAGGACTCATAGTTTCTGCACAAGTAAATGTTGAAATCAGGGTGGTTTCATGTGACACCCTGTATATATGTAATAATAATAACCCACAATTCCATGCGTCCGCCAGCGCTATTTACGCTTTTATTCTGACGCCGTATAAAGAGTTCTTTATCGACGTCATCCTTTCCCATCGAATCGTAATTTGTTCTATGTCCTATCCTCCCCCTCCTCTCTTCTAGCATTGGTCTGTTACTGTTCTGTAACCGTCCGCGCGTTGTTGTTCGGGGTACAAATATCGTTACATCGGCGATGGAGAGAAGATTTTTACTTTTAATGTAATAATACATATTTACGCTTATGGAATAATAAAAATCTTCGCCCTTTTATCATAATTAGACTATTTCAAATTATTATAATATCTACCTTTTTTACTTAGCTTTAATACTATCTTGAATATATTTTATCTTTTTTCCATGCTTTAAATGCGTATTCTTTTATTATTCTAAAAACCTTAAATCCATTCGTCTAATCTTATAAAACCCATTGAATTACTTTTTTTCATTTTATTCTGAAACTAAATTCTTTCTGTTTCGAATGTATTTAATATCATTTGTTCTATCTGTTCGATATCCCATAATTCCTTGCCAAGCCCGGCAACATTTGTTTACTTTATAAAACTGACGACGAGACTAAAGAGTTCATCATCGACGGCGCACGTACTCCTCCCTTCCCCCGGAGCTGTGTCCTATCGTAGCCTGCCTCTCGTCGCGTCCTCCCGGCTATTTTTACGGGGTTGGTTCTTTCACTTGTATTCGTACGCGTGTCTTTGTCGCAAGTATTTAACTTGTTGCATTGGCTGGGAGACAGAGAATATTACGATTATTGATTTGCTTAAATAACCCATGTCACCTGAAGAGCTTTGTTTACTGTTTCTTCGTCATGCTGTTCTAATATTTAACAGCTAGTGGTTTCTATTTACGACGTAACAACGACCCGAACATGGGTAGCATATTGCTAGTGGAGTTTGGTGCATTTATGATCATGTAATAAATATTTGATGAATGTAAAGGCTTCAGTTATTATTTCTGGGAAACTACCTATGGACGTCGGCCTGATCTTCCACTCTTAACCATAATTTTACGGCTGCAAAACTTTGATTTCTCGGTTGAGTTAGATAACGAAAATATGGCAGCTGCTTAAGACCAATATGTTTATATCATACTAGTGAAAGCGTATCATACACACATATATACATATATATATATAATATTTTTTAGCCCCCGATATGCTATTTCTTTCGGCCAGCAATTAAAGTGTCGTCTCTAAAAAATAACGTTCCCTTAAATAAGGCAGCCGTAAAATAAAGCAGATGTATCATTGTATTGCACCGTTAAATACGGATAATCTCTATTGCAATTTTTTAAGCTTTTAAGCATCGCACATTTTCAAATTTTATACCGTCGTATTGGGAAAAAAAAGTACTTTTAAATGCAATTTGTTTGAAAACTGCATCTCCATTTATTTTTGAGATATTAATTGTTTTGTAGTTTTTAGAGCCATTTTTTTTTTTAATTTTGGCAACGGAAGTACTCCATTTCCGTAGAAAGTAAAGGGAAAATAGTAAATTATTATATCTTTTGGTTGCCATTTTCCCATAACAACTGAAAAAAATTGTAATTAAAATCTTTGCTATGTTAGAAATATATAAATGAATGATTTCTGATAAAACATGCAGCTGTTATAAACTATATTTAATTTTATGTATCCATAATAATGTTAAAAACATATGGATTATTAGATGCTTTTTTTGTCGAATTTCTTATTTGACGACATCGCTTTTTTGCTGGGTTTGTATATTATTCTGCACTCGATTCTGCGATAGTGACGTCATATGCATACTTTTCTGTAGATGTTGTATAAGACTGGATCGTAAATATGGAATTCTTTGGCGAATGCGAATGACGTCATTTTATATAAAATAAAAGCGCGTGTTTTATGTCTTCAAACTGAATTATGTGTTTTTTTTTTTTTTTTTTTTTTTTTTTTTTTTAACCGACGGCGACACATAAATTCTGAAAAAGCAGAATTCCTGTTTTCTAGATTCTTCTTTTCGGTGGATCTCAAAAAAATGTTTTTTCTCGTCTCAACAACGCGAAATTTTGTAATATTTTCTGACTCATAATTAAACGCAAAATCACAAGACTTGCAGGAACTTGCAACATTGCTACATCTGTAGGTACTTGCAACGCTGCAACTCTTGCAGGTACTTGTAACACTGCAACATTTGCAGGCACTTGCAACAGTGTAATACTTGCCAGCAATAGCAGCATTGCAACATCTGTGGGCACTTGCAAGCCCTTGCAGCACTGCAGCACCAGTAGGCCCTTGCAACACTGCAACACCTGTGGCACTTGCAACACTTCAACACTTGCAGGCAATTGCAGCACTGCAACATTTGGAGCACTTGAAAGACTGCAACACTTTCAGTCATTTTGCTTCTTTAAAAATAATTTAATTTTTACTTCTTAATAAAATGTACCGGAAGGGACATTTTTGCTCTACAGACAGCTCCTCGTCTGAGCACTCCATCTTAGGCGGTGAATAACACTTGGAGCCATGATTATTGTAGTGATTTGTAATCGAACAGTTTTATTCATTTTTCAATAAATGAAACAACTTTTTTTTTTCCTTTTCAGCACTGTTGCGCCCGTAAATTTGGTACAAAAAGTCAACTTTGACAGCATTTTTTGAAAAACTTTCTGAATTTTCTAAAAAAAATGGAAAAAACAGTTCGACTGCATAGTCTCTGCATAAGAGCACCTGTTAATTTCCTGCGTTTAAGAACATAAATGAATTTAAACAAGTGGGTAAGTGTGATCACAGATCGCACAGAGGGTTTCGTTTATTATCTCTTTCAAAACACTTTATCCTTAAATTAAAAAAATCCAAATTGTTAATAGTAAATTAATAATTCCTTGCATAAAGGGCAGCACCATTATTAAATTGACGTAACCAAATGCGTAAAAGTTTTTTAGTTTTTTTTTTTTTTTTTTTTTTTTTTTTTTAATCAGATTAGCCACTTTTTGTCGGAGCCCTCGTTTGACTAGCCCCCCCCCCCCCCCACACACACACAAAAAAAAAAAATCAACAATTCAACTCACTTTAAATTTATAAAATTCTTATTATGTGTTATAAACTATGTCAAAGTTTAAAAGCGATCGGTTTCTTAGTTTTCCTAATTTTAACAAATTCCCGTCAATGATCTGTGAGAAAAAGCATCTCTTTTATAAAATTAAAAATCGATTTTTTCATAAATCGAAAAGTTGTGATCCGAATTTTTTAGAATTTAAATTTTATGAATTAACGTACGAAATAACGTCCGAATGCGAAAGAATCAAATTTGTTAAATTAATAGTTAAATATTTTGTACTGCAATTATCAAACCCTAGTATAAAAAATTATCTCTTTTTCTTTCTGTGGCCTGCCGTGGAAAAAATACAATTCTTGAACTAATTACTAAAAAATTATTTATCTTCGCTTCCAATTGTTGAAATTAAAAAGTAAAGACATATTTTGTAAGAGAATGAAATTTTACGTCAGATGGCGTAAAAACCGTGGCTCAAAAACCGATATTTAAAAATATTTTGGTTCCATATAAAAATTCTGAGTCTGTTTCTGACCTTAAGGCACACCTGTTTTATATTCTCTCGTTATCGCCGAAAATTCAATGTCATCAGACATCTGTCGGCTTCATAAATGAAGGAAAATAAAAGATTTTTTCTCGATTCTTAACGAATTTTCGAGTTTTTATAGTACGATCGAGATACTTTTTAGTATTTCTGAAAGCTGATTTTTTCCTACTCCTTGTGGTACTAATTTTAAATTTCTGGGATATGTAGAAAAAAAGTAATCGCGCCCTAAAGAAATCGTCAGTCCTTATCTGCAGTGAAAATGACACCTGTTTTTAATCGATGGAAGATATCGTTTTTGTAATTTGATAAAAAATCCATGCTTTTGTTGAATTGTGAATGCCGTTCCGATCTTGTAATTGGGAGGGGGAGTTTAATTAATAACGTTCGTTAATTACGATTTTATCAAAATTTTATGATTTGTCGTTTGATGTGAGGTGTTCAACTATAAGTATGCAAAATTTCAAGTCGCCAGCATATATATTTTCTGAAAACGGGCTATGTGACAGACGGACAGACAGACAGACAGAGGAGTGAGACGAATAGGGTTTTGTTAGATGAACGAAACCCTAAAAAGTGTCAGTATACTCGATTTGGAATTGAAAACTGCCTTAAAGGAGATTTTGGTCAAAACCAAGAAAAAGAACACCAGAGCGAAAGAAGGACGAAATAAATCATGTATCATATACTAGATGAAAACTTGAAATGATCATTTTTAGAGTGCCTTTTTTTTTTCAATTTAAGAGCACATAATGAAATATGAAGCTGGGAAATCTATCAAGTTTAGTTTAAATAAAAAATATATTTTAATGAAAAATTTATAAATAAAATTATATGTAAATAATCTTTTTGAATAACTAAACAGTGAAAGTGATTTTAAAGGAAATTGTAAAAGATAAATTTAAAAAAATCACAAAACCCGACTGCGTAAAAAGCGAACTAATTAATTATTTCTCATCAATGTGAAACTATTTTTTTATATTACTTACCACAAACTTGTATTGATGTATTTTATTTACTTGTATTGATGACTTTTAAGTTGTGATTAATTGTTAGTTCCCATCTATAAACACTGTTTTGATGAGGACTATAGATGGCTATGAAGGTTAGAGTTGCAGTAAAGATAGAGATCCTACATACACAACTTCCAGGTTGTGTAATATTTAAACGGAGCTTCTGACTGTAAAATAGTCAATGAAACACCGTCTTCATTTTGAAAGACCTATCCAATGATATGTCGCTCAATGGGGTGCGTAAAAAAAATTTTTCGTCTCTACCGCCATTTTTTATTTTATGGCCGCCATTTTGAATTTATTAAAACTAAACCAGGCCTATAACCATCGGACGGTTAAGACGAATCGATAAAGACCTCATTCATTAAAATCCATCCAGCCGTTGGGCTGTTTCGAAGGTATAAAGAAATCCACATACCCAGATACGCGTGAAACACATAACCTTCTTGGCAGTCGAGTAAGAAGAATCTATTTATTTTTAGATATAAATTTATTCTTAAATTGTTAATAGTGAAATGAAATTCGAATACAAAGGAATTTTAACGGTTATTTCACAAATGTATATTACAGATTTTCCAATTTACGTCTAATTTTATAGTTTGAAATTATTCTTACCTTTTTTTTATTTTTTTATTAACAAATCTATATTATAAAGCAAAAACATATCTGTCAGTAATTCTGACGTCATATCGACGGTAATAACGACTTGAGCAATCAATTTTGCTTTTATCAGAAATTCATCAACTTCTAAATATCGCAAAATTTCAATTTTCACAACTTAAAATATGGGGGTGGGTGTCTACTTTCAAATGCAATTTGTGCGAAAACTGCATTTGAATTTAGTTGATTTTCGTACGTTTTTTAAATTATTTTCTAAGCATGGCATATATATACTTATCTCTATCGCTTCCAGCCGAATGGAAAATTAACCCGTTAGTACTTAAAGCAATATAAATCTGTTTCTGAGAGCCAAACTATCGTAAGTCGCTTCACTTATTTTTCGGGAGAAGTAAAAGAAGCATTACCTTATAAGACAACGCTATTTTCATAAATTGATATCACATTAACGCAAGTATATAACACAAGTATAGAGATAGTTTGGCTCGAAAGTGAACAGTTTCTTTAGTATAAAAAGCTGTTAGCATAAAATTTGTCCTTTTTGGACTTACGATAGTTTGTCTCAGGTACAGGAATATTTCAGCATTTGTTTCCAGAAACATTCCATAACGATTATACTATTCCATAATGAAATTGAAATTCATCATAAATAAATGAATAGATAATACACAAATTTAAAAGATGTGCAATATTAGAATTACGCGCTTACATACTGAAATAATCAAAATAAAATAAAGGTGTTATATGTAATATTCCTTTGGCTATTAACGCTTGGCATGCGGCTAATAGGTAAGTATCGCCTTTGATAAATTAAAAAAAAATATTTGAACACATGACATTTTTTTCTTATGAAAATGCTTTGTTGTGTTGTTAGAGAGCAATTAAATATGTATATATGTGGTTAGGAATTACCAGGGCACACGATATGCTCAGACATAATTATTTTTAGGAGCTCTGGCCGCAGAACTGATCAATTTCAAGCCTGAGCGGACTTACAAGGAGAGGGCCAACCTTGGTAATCACAGATTTTGATTATATTAATATATGTTGTAGGGTAGAGACCCCTTAGTCTCAGGGTCAACGGATTTTATACAACGCTCGTTAGTTCTTGAAAAACCGGGGGGTCTAATATTAGTACACAACTTAAATATTTACTTTGTAACAAAAAGGATAGGTTTGTCGTAGCTCAGTTGGTAGGGCATTTGCGGGCTCGGGTTCGATTCCGGAACGCGCTAAAATTGTTTTTCTCATTTTTTGTTTTATAAATATACTTGTAATTATAACTTAATAGTGTCATTGTCAATTAAAATTTATAATATTGTATATCAATAATAATTTTAACCCATTTAATTATTTATTTTTAACTAAATAGTTGTATAAAACATAAAACTGTTAATTCCTTTTAAATCCCTTTTAACATGTATTTGATACATTCTTTATCGATGCAATGATGTTGAACAAATGTGTCAATTCGTGATTTTAAAGAAATATCATTTATGCATTGCTTTAACGAGGGAAGTCAATACGATGAAACTATTACTCTGTTATAAAAGTGTTCCCGCCGGTAGCTCTTTCTCAAATAATCACTGCTCACAACTCACCATAAATAAAACTAGCGGACTGTATTACTAATTAAATTTTAATTCACAAACAATAAATTGATCGAGAGCCGATATTTACACTACTCCTCTGATCGGCGTCTCGAACCCAACTCACAAGTTTCGAAACAAACCACATAGTGGCGCTTCTAGCGGCGACATACCGCCGGACCTTGAATGTTTCAAACATTCAATACTATAAATATGATATCAATTTAAATTACAATCTCAATAATACAATTTTTTTTCAGCATATACACTAAATGAAATGTTAAATTTACAAATATAAACACAAAAATATAATAATACACTACACTACAAAAATTTTGCTTAATTAAAATAAAATGTATGAATTCAAGTAGTTAATGTGGTTTCATTCACATGAGGCAAAACAACAATTTTGGCCACTGGCCTTTTATATGTGCCATTTTTATCCCTTAAGGTTACAACTCTAACTATACCATCTTGGCCTGGATGGATTTTAACAATTCTTGCCAAATGCCATTTTAAAGGGCTATAATTATCAGGATTTTTTACCAAAACTAAATCTCCCTCTTTTATCTCCACTCTTCCTTTATGCCATTTGGGCCTATTTAAGAGCTTATTTAAATAGTCTGATGACCATTTTTTCCAAAGATGTTGTGTCAATTTTTGAACTAATTGCCACCTGCTCAACCTATTCATAGGGATTTCAGTATAATTCGGTTCAGGTAAGGCCATTAAAGATGAGCCAATAAGAAAATGAGCAGGTGTCAAAGCTTCAACATCATTTGGATCATTTGAAAGAGGGCAGAGTGGACGAGAATTAAGAACAGCTTCGATTTGAATAATGAGAGTCAAGAGTTCCTCATAACTTAAAATAGTTTTACCTACAACACGCTTTAAATGATATTTAAGTGATTTAACACTTGCCTCCCATAAACCTCCAAAGTGAGGGGTTGAAGGGGGATTAAAATGCCACTTGATTCCTTCATTAGCTAAATAATTTTGAATTTCCTCCTCACTTTTATCCTTAAATAAAGATTTGAGAATTGCTCTTAATTCTTTATTGGCACCAACAAAATTTCGACCATTATCACTAAAGATATCAGAAGGTTTGCCTCGCCTCGCAATAAAGCGTTTAAGTGCTGCTAAAAACGCTGCACTTGTTAAATCACTGACAATTTCAAAGTGCAAGGCCTTTGTAGTAAAACATACAAAAATACAAATAAAAACCTTTTTTACCTGTTTACTCCTACCTGTGGAATTTTTTACCTGAAAAGGACCACAGTAGTCTAATCCAGTGCGCGTAAATACTCTGGATACCGTTACTCTTGTTGCTGGCAAATCAGCCATCTGTTGCTGCGAATTTTTAGAATTAATTTTCTTACAAATAATACAATTAAAAATGATTTTTCTAACTACATTTCTGCCAGCTAAAATCCAAAATTTAGTTCTTATGAGAGACATTGTGGTTTCTGAACCTGCATGAAAATAATTAATACACAAAATGTAAAATTATGTTTTGCAGGAATAATCATGGGAAATTTTTGGTGATCGGATAAGTTACTGTTTTTCAGTCTACCACCAACACGAATGCAGCCATCACTGTCTAAAAATGGACACAAGTTTATCAGTTTGCTATTGTTAGGGATAGCAGTACCCCTTTCTAAACACTGGATTTCTTTCACGAATGAAGTCCTTTGAATGTTCTTTACAATGCACAATAAGGACTGAGAGAGTTCACTGCTAGATAAAGTTCCAGCTGTAGGATATAAAGGGTTTCTACAGTTATATATGAATCGTTTACACCATGCTACTACTCTTTGTAGTTTAATGAACGAAGAACAGTTATTAATTATGTCTAAAGGTTCAAGAGTGTTAACTAAGGCACATACTTGAGTCACTGATGGTGATTTCAATTCACGCAAAAACAGCTCATTGGTTTCAGCAGGATTGCTATCGGGACACTCGACCAACTCAGGCTGTTGTAGGAATGCTGGACCGAACCACCACAGTTCACACTGTTGAATCTTGATGGGATCTATACCTCTAGAAATAAGGTCAGCAGGATTTTGCTTAGAAGGTACGTAATGCCACTGTTCAACCGAAGTTAAACTTTGTATAATTGATATCCTGTTTGCTACGAATGTCTTAAGATCATTGGATTCTTTTTTTAACCATGCAAGTACAATGGTGCTGTCTGTCCAAAAATAAGTTTTAGAAACTTCTAGTTTTAAGGCACTTAACACCTTCTTCATTAACTTAGATAGCAGGACTGCAGCAGAAAGTTGAAGACGCGGAATAGTGACATGCTTTAGAGGAGCTACTCTGGACTTACTAGTGAGTAGCTTAACAGCAGAATCACCACAAAAATTAGTAGATTTCACGTAAATGACCGCTCCATAAGCAATTTCAGATGCATCAGAAAATCCATGTAGTTCTACACAAATAGACTGATCAATAAGAATACATCTAGCAGGGCTCGCAGCGTTCCTAAAATTTTCGCAATTTGCTACCAATAAATTAAAACGATAATCTTTGTTCTATAATTCTATTATCGATGTTAAAGGAATCTACCACAAAGAATTCTTATTTAAAATACTGGTAGAAAAGTGCAAAAATTTTAGGAACGGTGCGAGCCCTGATCTAGGGATAGTGATCAGATTTACACATTTTAAGGACGTAAGAAATTCATTCCACTTCTTATTTTCTTTCACTGGTAGATAATCACACCAATCTATTTTCAGCAACCATAATTTTTGCAGAAACACCTTGGCCCTTGTAATTATTGGACCTATCAAACCCAAAGGGTCAAATATTCTAGCAATTTGTGATAAGGCTGATAGTTTAGTGTATAATTCACTTTGCTCGATAATTAAGTTAAACCCAAAACAATCTGGTTGAGGCTTCCACAATATTCCCAAAGTTTTTGTCTCGTTAGAAAAAGAATATTCAGATTCTGAAGTGTTACATAAAAGAGCAAAATTATTTACTGCCCATTTATGGAGATCCATGCCTCCTCTATTTAACAAAGATATCAGTTGTTGCTGAATCTCCTTCGCTGTGTCTAAATCATCTGCTCCTGTTAGGATGTCATCCATGTACACATCCTGCAACAACACATTCGCAGCTAAAGGAAATTCATTTCCTTCGTCTCTGGATAATTGCGTTAAGGTTCTTGTAGCTAAAAAAGGGGCACTAGTTGTGCCATAAGTCACAGTGCATAACTCGTACACTTTTACTGGCTCATTCACCTCAGGTTTAAATACTATTCGTAATAAATCACGTTGACTCGGATGTATTAATATCATACGATACATTTTTTAATATCAGCTACAAAAACAAACTGATGCTTTCGAAATCGCAACATTATAGAAAATAACTCATCTTGGATTGTTCCTCCGTTAAACTGCAAACTGTTTAATGATTTCCCTGTAGAAGTTAAGGAACTGGCATTATACACGACTCGTAATGGTGTACTACTTGATTCTGTACGGGATACGCAATGATGTGGAATATAATAAGTGACTTCTGGCTCTTCAGATTCTATCACTTCTTCCATGTGACCCATATTTAGATATTCTTCCATAAATGCTTTATAAAGATCATTAACTTTAGGTTCTCTAACTAAGCGCTTCCATAATGAATTTAAAATATTCATTGCCTTTTGTTTTGATTCGCCAAGACAAGATGGATCTTCATTTAGCGGCATTTTCACCATATATTGTCCATTTTCAGTTCTAGAATATTTTTTCCGAAAATGTTCTTCACAAATTTCTGCTTCCTTAGTTTTAGAAATCTCAGACTCTCTCTCTATGTTTTCTATTTCCCAAAACTCTTTAATTATTTTTTCTAATTCCAAATTATCTGTAATTAACCCACAATGTATACTACTTTCACCCCTAGCCGGAAGGCTTCCACTGACAATATACTCGAATACACTGTTTTGTAACACAATTTTAGTGTTTAATGTTTGCGGATAAATTTGACCTGGTCTTAAAAATTCATAGAAATTTTCTGCACCTAAAAGCAAATCAATCGGGCCTGGTACATTAAACTTTTCATCGGCTAATTTGATGTTAATTAATAATGGGATAGAAGTCTCAAGCGGCCTAGACGGCGTAAATTCTGTAATTTTCGGAACGACTAAAAAGTCTAATCTTAAATGAAAATCATTATCTCTATTTGAAACAGTTGTGTTAACCCTAGATCTAACATTCAACGATAAATTATTTATGCCTGAAATAGAAATGTTAGTCTTTTCCCTTTTCAAATTAAGTTTATATACTAACCTTTTACTCATAAAGTTAGAGTTTGCTCCAACGTCTAATAAACCTCGTACTTCATGAAAATTACCCAATTCATCTTTTATTAAACAAACAAATGTGCTAAGTAACACAGCTTTTAAATCATTAGCCAAATTACATGTCGTTGAAAATAAATTGTTTTGAGTATTAGCTGGGAAAGGCTGAAATACTGGAGCCGAAACATCCAAATTAGATTTATTACCTCCTTTGTTTATATGACACATTTCCTGTGAAATTACCTCTTGGTTTTCAACTTTATTTATTTTTTGTTCACGAGGAAAATGCAAAGTTACATTGTGCCTTTTCCGACAAATAATACACGAGAATTTAGATTTACAATAGACTACTTTATGATTCATAAGACAGTTAAAACAAAGATTTTTTGCCTTTACCAGCTCAACTCTATCACTCACTGACATATTTTTATAAACAGGACATTTATGTAAAGGATGATTTTCATTACATGATAAAATACATTTAGAATTTTTTACATCAGTTAGAAAAACTTTAGAAACTGGCCTGGAATAATTATTTTTATTATTCGACCTAGAATTATCAACCACAGGTTTTCCCTTTGATGTGTAATATAAATCTATCTCCCGAGATAACTCAATTGGGTGAAACCAAGAATCTCCTTGTCTAACATTTATAAAACACGTAACATCCTTATCAAGCGTCTGACAAATTTTATCAGAAATCACTAACATTTTTAAAGTTTCAAAATCTGTCACATTTCTCAATTTTAAATAATGATCCCAACTCGTTGTTAATCGGGATGCAAATTGCACATATGTTTCATTGGGTTGACGTTGTGCTTTTCTAAAATGTTCTAAACAAGTTTGGGGAGTTGGCTCAAATTCTCTAAGTACTATAGCTTTCACCTTTGAATAATCTTCTAATTCCCCATCCTTAATGTATGTAATAACATTTGTTGCCCTTTCCCCTAACAGATTTAGAAGAATTTCCGATTTATACTTTTCTGGGACATTTTTTGAAATGAAGGCCCTTTCTAAAGACGAGAAAAAATACCCCCAACCTTCCGGTCTAGACGGTATTTTGATTGTAAGCGTTCTTATGCTTTTAATGAGAGAGTCTAAAGATTCTATGCTTTCTCCCTTCTCGAAATCATTTAATTTTTCACTTTTGGTTTCTGCACGGACCTTGGCCAACTCAAGCTCTAATTTTGTACGTTCAAATTTTAATTTATCAAGTTCTAATACCTTCGCTTCCTCATTTTTTCTCTCCTCTATAATATTATTGGCCATTTCTTCGACCAATTTAGAATCTGCTTTATATTTATCACTTTCCTTTATTAAATTCATTAAATCATAATTAGTTAATTTTGTGTCAGAAATATCAATCCCTAATTCAAAAGCTACCCTTTGGTAATCTTCTTTTTTCGCGCTTTTGAACATTTTAATAAATATAGTTCACAATAAATAAATAAATAAATCTCACATACCTCCAACAATAAAGATTAATCACATTTACCAAACTGCTGAGTTACGGCAGAAAAAATATTTCGTTTCTTTTATTTATTTCATTTGTCTTCTCAAAATCAGCATTTCAAAATAACTCCGTTTATTTTCTTCATTAAATGATCACTTACAATTGCGCAACTCTGCACTGAAAGAACATTATTATTTTTGTTCTTGAATCAAAACAACTGCTTGACTTAAACTCTTCGTAATAAAGTATATATTTTTAACACCACACTATTAAAGCAATATTATAATAACGTATTAAAATGCACAAATTCTCATAAAAAGGAAAACACTTAATTCGTTTCGGTACACTTATCTCGTTGACTCTGAAATCGAAACACTTTAAATACGTAATTAAATGCTTGTTCTTTATTCCGGTGAGGGGGACCAAAAAAAGGTGTTCCCGCCGGTAGCTCTTTCTCAAATAATCACTGCTCACAACTCACCATAAATAAAACTAGCGTACTGTATTACTAATTAAATTTTAATTCACAAACAATAAATTGATCGAGAGCCGATATTTACACTACTCCTCTGATCGGCGTCTCGAACCCAACTCACAAGTTTCGAAACAAACCACATAGTGGCGCTTCTAGCGGCAACAAAAAGTAACAAGCATAATTATATTAAAAATTAGCATCAGAATTAAATTACAACAGATTTTTTCGTATTAAAGGTTTTTTAATTTGTAATACGTATGCTTGCGCTTTCAATTATTTTGCATTCTCCTTTATCTTCTTTCTGCTTTCATTTTCAATTTATTTGAATATGTTTTACTTTATTATAACTAGATGGCGCCACAACAGGTTTTGTAACGATTTTGGAATTTTTATTATTCAATAATAGATCCAATTTCTTTTTAAATCCCTTTAAAGGATGAAAAATAATAGTTCAAAATAAAAATAATAAATTCAAATTCAAATTTGTTAACATTATAATTAATGCACGACATTAATTGAGATTATTAAATTATAATTACAAGTATACTTATAAAAGAAAAAGTGAAAGAAAAAAATGTAGCGCGTTCGGGTATCGAACCCGGGCCCGCGAACCAGCCAGTAAACCCCTTACCAGCTGAGCTACGACCAACCTATCCTTTTTGTTACAAAGTAAGTATTTAAGTTGTGTGCTAATATTAGACCACCCGGTTTCTCAAGAACTAAGGTTGGTTGGTTGGTTGGTTGTATTTGTGTCGGCCAATTATCTGCACGTGGGATATGGGCCCTAAGGGGGGAGTGCCTTCCGTGGAGGTCTTTCTAAGGGAACCTAACCCGTATTAACGCTTGGAGAACCAAGGTTCGAAGAAAACCACGAAAACTCCGAACGATTAGGCCGACGGGCGCGATTGGGATTGAACCCAGCACTTCCCGTCTACCAACTTCGAGAGCAGAACCTCTCGGCCACCAAGAACTAAGGAGCGTTGTATAAAGTCCGTTGAACCTGAGACTAAGGGGTCACTACCCTACAACATATATTAAAATAATCAAAATCTGTGATTAACAAGGTTGGCCCTCTTCTTGTTAGAGTTTGATCTGGGCAGACGGAATCACACGCCCTCGCAGCCGAAGTAACGAAGGTTGATATGTTCAGTAAAAGACCCTTAATTTTTGTACATCGTGTAATTATACTGCTGTAATCGTTCGTCGCCAATACTGTGATAACTATCACTGTAATTCTAACCCAACACACGTAAAGTTGTAAGTCAACACTTCTTAATTGATATGTTGTCGCCATCGGTATAGGTACGTGATCCTGGGCACAATGCGAGAAGGTTGGAAATTAATAAATAGGATTCTTCAAATAATATTAATGGAAGATTTATTTACAATATATTTACATTTATAGCCGCGGATAGAGCAGATCCTGACCAACATTAAATTATATGTTAAGATAATATCTACTTACTGGATAATATCATTAAATTACACTATTCCCTTCTTAATTTACCAAACCTAGGCTATTCAACGGGTTAACTAAATAGCTATCTCCCGAATCCTCGTAAATACGTACCCTTTCCTAGAGCAGTACTCCACAGCAGGTGTAGCTACTTTTCCAAACTCCGCGTTTCACCTCTAACTCAAGACTGACTTTTGACCTCTCTCTAACTGCGTCTTTTCCATTCAAAATTCTGCGAGGTCTCTTCCCTGTAAAGTAATGGATAACTCCACAACCGTCCCAATGTGTTTTCTCCCCGCTGATTCACCCACCAGCCATCCAAGCAGATTCTCTTTTGTTCATTATCCTTGCTTCTCCTTACCTGGCTTTTTATTGTTATCTACATTCCGATACATAAAAGAACCCCTTCTGGTATTCCCTTTTATATACAATAGAGCTTTTCATACAATACAGATATGAATAAAATAGCACTCATCCTGATCCCAAAGATAAGAAAAAATGTTTCCCTAACCCAAGTACGTAGATACTGGTATAGAAATAAATACAACACATAAAGAAAAATAAAATTAATTAACAGTAATTGTCATTAGGCTTACGTTCGCTAAAGCCAGAAACCCGACAACTGTTTCATTTAATTGTAATATTAATTATATATAATTTACTTATAATAGAACCCATAAAATAATTGTTTCTTAGTAAAGAAGAATGTTCTTATTGAGTTCCCCGGTACTTTTATATATGTATATTAAACGTAAAAAACCTATTAGCGTTCCACAAATTATATATGTATATTATTTTAGAGTTTTCAAATAAAAATGGTTTTCGCCTATGTTGGGTAAATCGTTAAGCTCGGATTGGAGCTCTTGGTATATATCCAAATGCATTTAAAGGACAATGGACAATTCCACAGAAAATGATCACTTTGTGGGGGGGGGGGGGGGGATAAAATTTATAATATATTTAATTTAAGAGTATGATTGGAAAACTTGATATTTTTATATTCTATAATAAAATCCTAATAAAAGGCATTGTAAATTACTGTTTACAAACTATAATATATTTAATTATAGTTATAATATTTAACTATAATATTTAACTATAATATATTTAAATATAATATTAAAATTTATAATATATTTAATTTAAGAGTATGATTGGAAAACTTGATATTTTTATATTCTATAATAAAATCCTAATAAAAGGCATTATAAATTACTGTTTACAAACTAAGTTAAGCACCATTATTGTTTTTGTAAAGTCATAATGTTACGTCAGTTACACAATAAAAGTTGCGTCAGTTACACGTGTAAATGCCAGTTTTTTCTTTTTTATTATTCAGAAATTAAATAAACAACTTACTGCTATAATTTTGCATTACTTAGTGTTGTTGAGAACATTAAATCACTTTTTTTAACGGGATAGTTTTGATAATTTTTACACTTCAATGAAGGCAGAAAAAATGTTGGTATATTTTATGTTACGTCAGTTACAGAATTTTGAATTGCAATTTTTGGGACTAAAAGAGAGATTGAAATAATCTGCAGGTATTTGTGTATTAAGTCCTTAGTAAGAAATATTTCAAATTGTAAAAATTTGTTCTAGCTTTATTAGTAAATTTTCTACATAGTTTTGGAAATAAAATTCGATGATCAAATGTTACGTCAGTTACGATGGAATTACCCCAATGCAATATTACATTCAAGATATCCTCTTTAATAAAAAGTCCTGAAGATGAAAAGAATAATTGCTGACGACCAGCTTTTTCGCTAATCGTTGCCACAGATTAATCTCAGAAAATGAAACATTTGAAGTTACTGAAAAAATTAATAGCTCGAAAAGTATTTGTCAGAAAATTGTTAGTCAAACTGCGTTAAAAAGGTAAATAATTGTATTTTTCTACTAACAAAAGGTTACCGATATAAACAAACGAATATTTCAGAAATTATGATTAATTTTACAAATGTAAACAATGTGTAGTGTGTCATTCATTTTTGATAATTCATTGATAAAAATTTAAAAACTTTCGGGCTTTAAACATTTTAACTACTGTAATATTAATATGCCTTTGACGTCATTCGCCTATGAACCAATGAATATAGTTTTTAATTTAAAAGCGAAGTCTTTGAAGACTCGTCTATTTTCGATACTTTTATGTTACCGGGGGCAAATCTCGCCAATAACGGGGTTTTATTCGCCAATATTAGTTACTTTTTCGTGTGTGTGATTTAGAAACAATGCTTTAAAGTTGAAATAAAATTCTATGGTATTTATTATTATTGTTACGTATTTTAAAGGAATTGAGTGAGGCATGTATTTTAATTGTTTGCAGTATTATGTATTTAAAATGTTTGTATTTTAAATAAAAGTTATGCTTTTTAAATGAAATGCGTTAAAGGCTTATATTTTAAGTGAAATTAAATGCAATATGAATGATGTCAATGGGAACAATAGTTGGCGATTTATCACATCGCCAAGCTAACATAAAAAGACTCTATTTTCTGAGCATTAATGTAATAAACATAGTCTTTAGTTTTTTTGCTTCAGGTTGGTATGTTTAATTTATTTTGGAAAAATTGACTGGATGAATCATCAATCCATTTTACTTTTTTTACTTTTTTTTTCAAACTTAATTATGTTTTAACATTACATAATTTTAAATTTTAGACCGTTGAATAGGGAGGGTGTACTTCCAAATGTAAATTGTTCGAAAAAACTGTATTTCAATTTACTGGTTTTTTATTATTTTTAAATGGAATAGCTCAATTACGGAGTAATAGTATATAAATATTTTTATTGTTATTTAAAATTTTAAGGGACAACCACATTTTCTACCCACCGTCCTAGGACGGGCGTTTACACTAGTAAATAATAAAGAGCATAACATGCTGCTCATAAATCGTGAAAAACAAAATCTACTAAGAAAAAAAAAGTATTTGCGTCATCTTGTGGAAAAAATTAAAATCGATATACTAGTTTACGAGACAAATCTACAAAAAGGTGCAAAAATACCTAGATTCAAAAGCTCTTTTCTTCAACAGAAAGAAACTTCTGGCGAAATGTGTTTTTGAGACTCTTTTCACTCTAACCGTTGTAACTTTAGAATTAAATCCAGTTCGTATGAATGTAAAACCTTAAAAATGCTTCTGGGTATATTCACCAGAAAATTCAACGATAACTTCTCAAAGCCTTAAAGTTACGAAAATATTCTGAAAAAACTAGATGCAGTGTCTTTCAAAAGAAAATATCTAAAAAAAAAGTACTGTCAAACTCTAAACTTTAAGAAATCCTTTTAAAAGTCTTAATGTATTTTGTTACTGACATGGGCCAATGATTTAAGGGTCTCAGGACTCTTAAAGTGTCAAAAATTTTAAAATTTTAATATTTTTTGATGTTAAATTCTTATATTTTCTAAACATTTTGATATAATTGTTTTATTGAAATTTCCATTAGAAAAGAAGTCATCGCTTTTAGAATTATACCTGATCAATAGCTGAAGCGGTGTTTCCGAAACTTTCAAGTCATTTTTCTCAAAATGACAGTTTTGGGCATATATCTCAAAAAATTGTGAATATTGTTTCATGAAATTTTCAAAGCATATGTTTCATGTTAGTCTGTATAAACTGAACCTAAAATTTCCTTTTTGTTCTTCAAAAAAAAATTGTAGGTGATTATACTGTTGAAATTTCAAAATTTTGTATTAGCTAAATACAACTTTGTATTAAAAATATAAGAATGCTTTAAATACAAATTTATTTAGGCTCAGGGTAATTATTATAATCTGAAGAATAATTAAGAACAAAAATTTTCATTCTTGTTACAAAATTTATTTTGTAATCTTGCGCGTAAACTGTCATACCAATTTTCTGCTGGACAAATGTCTGATAGTTTAAAGTCCCCTATAAATACTAATTCTGTATCGTGTAATTTTTTTAAATACATGAAATGAAATAACATATTTATATCGTTCATCCCAATAAAAATTATGTTTTAAAACCATGTACATTTTAAGATATTAAATGTTGAAAATGGTCTTTTTTTTTTCTTTTTTTCCAATTTTAAGACTCCTGAGACCCCTTAACATATTCTCCATTTTCTGCAAGTTTTTTTTCAGTATTCATAGATAAAGTGTAAAAGTAGTTAGCCATTGTTTTCGACATTTAATTGGAAACCGACTTTAACCTCGTCGGTCCCTGAGTCCCCAAACAGGGACCCCTGTTCTTTTCCTTATAAAAACTAAAATGTCCGATTTTTTTACTTTTTCACATCGCTTCTTAATAGCTGAATGTTTTTTGCGTTCAAAGCAAACAAATCAATGGCAGCATCTAAGCTGATTCCCAAATAAAACAAATGTTATTTTCATCTGATTTTGCAAAATGCCTAAAAATGCCCAAAAGACAGTATGATCAAGAAAGTGAGAAATTTTCGTAAGTATTTAACTTAATTCTTTTTCGATAAAAAATTTTGAGGATTTGTAGATTATTTACTTGTGTAAAGCTCTGAAATTTGTGATTGGGTTAATTTAGGTTAATGGTTATTAAATTGAAGTCTTAAAGGGTTTGTAGTTTTAGATCCCTATTTTTGAACCTAAATTACTAAGCGCCTAAAGGATCCATTTCAGAAAAGATATTTTTCTGTCTTTTGCGATGTCAGTTTGTTTGGAAAAAACCAATGAATAAGCATTTGTATTATTATTTTAGACTCGAAACTGAAGAGGTTAAAACCAGTAAAAATACGTTTATTTCGACTGTTTACATGTTTCTATTCACCCCGAATCATTTTCAAAACAAATAAATAAAACTATTCTAAAATTGCACGGTCTATGAAACGCCATCCTTCAAATTTCCGCGTATACTTTCATATTATGCACGTTATTTGCAATTTTAGAATAGTTTCATTTATTTGTTTTGAAAATGATTCGGGGTGAGTCGAAACATGTAAACAGTCTAAATAAACGTATTTTTATTGGTTTTAAAGTTTTAATTTACACTTTTCAGCTATTTGAATTTAGTATAATAAGCTATTAGGTTTTATTTTTTATTTCAAAATTTTTTTCATATCACATTAAGGGGGCTCAGTGCTTCATCGATACTGAAAAACATGTAAACAAATCTCTCGCTTCGAATCCATATAAAAAACAGAAGTATCCAATGTAACTAATTTAAACTTTCTGATAATTTTTAGGTATGTTTGTAGTCTTATAAAATTATAAAATGAAGTATTTCAATGTAATAAAATAAAAAAATATAGCAAAATTTATCTAACACAATTTTTGAAAAAATAATTATGTGTCACCGTAAGATATCTTAACGTTGAATTGACATAAGAACGTAATTTTTGCTTTAAAATGATCAGGAAACTTTACTATATAGAATGAATTAAGCATATATCTACACTCAAAGAAAACCTTATTTAAAAAAAAAAAAAAACCTCTCAAATTTAAAGCCCCTAAAAAATACATTTTTTTTTCGTTAAAAGTACGCAAAGTATTAAACTATCTAAAATACATTAATTCATTCTATAGATAATGATTTTATATGCATGCAAAAAAAAAAAAAAAAGACATTCCATCAAAATGTATTTTATAAATCTTACGGATAGCCGTCAAAAATCAAATTTTGAGAAAACGCGACTTAAAGTTGCAATTAAATGGGTGCGGCTATGAAAGTGATTGTTACATAAATGCTTATAACTCCGTTAAAAATGCAAATATTTGTATGCGGTTTTCTGCACTGTGTTCAGAATTAATTGAATAATCAAAATAGATACTTTAAAAAAAAATAGATTTTTTGAAAGGTTTCAAGCCTTGAGCCACCTTAATGTATTCCAGTAGAAAATTTCATATACTGTTTATGCCAGCAAGATTTTTGCTAAGATTTTCAATGCATTTAATTCGGTAATGAGGCATAACGACACAGAAAATTCAAACCAATGAAGAAAATTTTTATTTTAAAAAGAGCTTTAAATCAAAAATATTTTTCCTGTTTACATGAGTCCTGTGTGTGTTTACTTAATATGAAACATCGCATTATTATCGTTATTTTTAAAGTTCTCCTATTCAAACTTTAAGAATAGAGATGGCATAAAATGTTTCAAATTTACGAATTATCCCTTTTGTGTTTCAAATATATAACAGACTCATACAATTATGAAAATAAATATATTATCTAGTTTCAGAATATAAAAAATTCTAATCAGAATCTTTAACATCTTTAAAGTTCGTAAACAAACAATACCATGCATGTACAGGGTTTGCAGAAATAGTTCCAAGATTGGCTAATAGGTGGCAGCAGAAGCACATGAAGCTTTAACTAGTACTCAGAAGTACAGAAAGTTCACTCGTGAGCCTGTTTCATTTGAATTGGAATACCACTGATAGTATTGGTATGGATTGGCCTCCATATTCTCCAGATCTCAATCCGTATGACTTCTTCGTGTGGGGCTACTGGAAAGACACTGTTTTCTCTAACAATCCTTAAACGTTGGAACAGCATGAACAATTGTGAGGCATGTGCATCCGTTTCATTATTGACATTGTAACGAGCGTCTTCAAAGTTTAACCTTCGGTTGCGTCATGTTGTTGCTAAGAAAATTGACCGTATCGAAATCATTATAATGTGATTTGACCTCTGATCACGCAGCATACTTTCAAACAGTTATTTCAAAAATACTGCTCTATGATTGTAGGGCCCTCTGATGTCCAATCTTGGAACTATTTCTGCAAATCGGCGTATAACAAGTTCCAGACCTGTCTATCTAACATACCATTTGTTTCACACTGTTTCGCAGTTATGTCATTTCAAAGTTGGGGAGTCCTTTCTGAAACACCCTGTATATAGAAATATATTTATCATCTGTTTTCAGAATACATTTTTTTTTTTTTTTTTTTTACATATTTCGGCAGATTTTTTACATAAAAAATCTACCAAATAAAATTAATGAAAACTTTCCGAATTAAACTTAAGGTCACAGACGACATAAAATACTTTCGAATTTTCAATTTTGTGTTTAAAATACATAACAGACTCAAACAATTCTGAAAATAAATATATTGTTTCACAACATAAAAATCCCTAAACAGAACCCTTAACACCTTTAAAGTTCGTAAACAAACAATATCATGCATAATATGTAAATCTATTTATCCTTTTTTTTTTTTTTCAGAATCCATTCTTTACATATTTAGGCAGATTCTTTATATGAAAAGTCTACCTAGTAAATGTCGCTTTACTTAATTACAGAAATCTTGCGATTAAACTAGATGAATAATACTATAAGAAAATTGTGGTATTCCAAATAAAATTTTAATATGTTCCTGACAACCCTGTTTAGGATGTCTAAAATTTAAATTGAATCACAAAAAACTATTTTATAGCTAATAATAATGATTTTTTTATTTTTCTAAACTGTTCAGTGCTAAACTGATTAGAAATCAAATTTAAGGTTTAGTTATTCTGTTTTTTGACAGATGGCAGCACTATGCATTCTGTGCTGTTGTGCAATCTTAATTATGACATCATCAGAGAGTTGATGTTTGGTTTTACTGAGAGTGTGGCATGGAGAATGTTGCTCCTGCTGCATTATTGTCTTTCTTTATTCTATTTAATTATCTGCACCCAGTTAGGCAGGGGATATATTTTTATAATGTAATTTAAGGCTTTCATGTGATGAAAGCATACTAATTAGAGTGTTAATTTTAACTAGAGAAATTTGATTCTGAAACCAGAACTGTATGTTTCATTGTGTGTTAAGTTTTCGTGAATGTCAAGATTTGTTTTTGTGTTGTGAAATAAAATTAAGAAAATTTCAAGGATTTCTTTCTTCAAATTCTCTACATAAAGAAAATTGGAGGCACTTAGGCGTGATATGTGAGTACTTGCTTTGTTTTGAAATTGTTCTTTGATGCTAAAGCTTAATTTTTCTACTGAAGTTGCATTTAGCAAGATATTATTTTAGAATATGAGAACAATTTAGTATCTTCTTTATTGAATTGATAAAATAAGAAAAAATAGTATTCTACAATATTATGTTTTGATAGTTCTTGAAAAAGAAAATTGTTCTCAAGATTATTATGATTTATTTACTTGTTGTTCTCAAGAACATTATGATTTATTTGCTTGAAATATTTGAATATTTAATTATTATGGTGAATTATTATTTTACATTGAAGAATTTTGAAGATTTTTAATTTTATGCACATTTGAGAACAGAAAATTCTATTGTTTGTATGAAAGAATAATTATGAACATTTTATAGTAGTTCTGTTTTTGAATTTAATTCATTTACTTCTGTTTTTTTAACTTAATTTTATTAGTTTTGTTTTGAAGCAATTCTGATTACTTTTGATTTTGAAGTAATATTGATTAGTTTTGTTTTCAAGTTATCTGATTAATTTTATTTTGGAAATTATTCTTATAAGTTATTGTATAAAATGGATGATTATGAAAAAAAATCTGCTCAAATTAAAATTGAGAGAGGTAGGGTGAAAGGCTCTGTAACTAGATTAGAGAATAGTTTTGATAATGTGAATACTAAGAATGAAATTTTGATTAGATTACAAAGATTAGATGATTTATTTAAAGAGTTCTTGAGATTAGATTCTTGTTTAAATGATGATGATTCTGAATTAGCAGAATTTGAAAACAGGTATTTTCAGTTAAAAACTAAATATCAAAACAAACTAGATTCTTTGAATCCTTCAGAAGTTGTTAATGTTGCAACACACAATTCTGTGCAAGGTTCTTCTGTTACTATTCCTAATCAATGTAATATTAGACTACCAAAATTGAATATTCCAGTATTTTCTGGAAAGTTTTCAGAATGGACAAATTTTAAGGATATGTTTGTTTCCACTGTCCATTCACAAGTAGGTTTAAGTAACATTCAGAAATTCCAGTATCTTAAAGGGTTACTTTCTGAAGAACCAGCTACATTAATTAAGCATATTCCCCTTTCTAATGAATCTTATCAAGAAGCTTGGGAAAAGTTGTTAAATCGATATGATAAAAAGAAACAAATTGTTAATTCTTTGATTAAATTATTTTTAGAACAAAAATCAGTTCTGCATCCTAATAGCATAAATATAAGAAATTTGCTGAATACTAGTGATGAAGTTATTAGGGGTTTGAAAGCTGTTGGTGATGAAGCTACAAATAGAGACCCATGGTTAATATATTTGTTATTTCAAAAACTTGATCCGGAAAGTCGAAGACTTTGGTCCATTGAAAGTACAGAAAATGAATTTCCCACTTTGAAAGAATTTTTTGATTTCTTAAGTGTAAGATGTTCTTCTTTAGAGCTCATCTCTAACAATGAAAGTGATGTGAAACATTCCAAAAGTTCAAATTTTGTTGGTTCCAAGTACAGTTCCAATGATAAGCATTCAAAGGTGTGCTTAAAGTGTCAAGGAATACATCCGCTCTATAAATGTATTAAATTTAAATCCATGGATGTTGTTGCTCGAAAGAACTTTATTAAGCGTAATAACTGTTGCTTTTTATGTTTAAACTCTCATAAAGTTAAGGAATGTCCAAATTCTCATTTGAAATGCTTTAAATGTGAAAGTAAACATAATACACTCTTACATGAAGAGAATAAAAGTAATAATGCTTGCACTGCTAAGTTTGAAAATAAAGTTTTTCCAAATTCATCTGAGAATAAAAACCACCAGTCAAATAAAGAATTTGTACAGGAGTCAACATCTCACGAATTACAAATTAATTCTAGTGCTTCTTTCAATAATTGTAAATGTGTTTCTTTCCTACCTACTGCTAAAGTTCTCTTATATAATAATGAAAATAAACCTTACTCTTTTAGAGCTCTACTCGATTCTGGTTCGGAATGTTCTTTTGTTAGCGAAAATGTCATAAGAACTTTAGGGTTAAAAAGAAAGAATGACAGAATTCGATTAAATGGAATTGCTAGAGTATTGGCTGGACAAACTCGTGGTTCAGTAACTCTTACAGTAGGTTCAAAGCTTTCTACCGAGTCCTTAAAGGTTCAGGCATACATCCTGCCTAAAGTGACATCTCAATTACCTGCAGAATTACTTGATACGAAAAATATAGAGTATCTTAAAAATATTACGTTAGCAGATGAAGATTTCATGAAACCACAGGAATGTGATATTATTTTGGGATCTGACTGTTTCTTTACTATTTTAAGATATGGTAGAATTGTTAGTACCGAGAATGAGCCAATTGCCCAAAACACTATGTTTGGTTGGGTGGTAGCCGGAAAATTGGAACCTAAATGTAAATATTCTTCTAGTATTCAATCTCATTTTCTTAGTGTTGAAAACGAATCCAATGTTAATCTATTATTACAAAAATTTTGGCAAGCAGAAGAAATAGATGTTAATAAACCCCATTTGTCTGAGGAAGAAGAATTTTGTGAACAACATTTTTGTTCAACTTACAAGGTAACACCAGAAGGTAGATTTGAAGTTAAATTGCCAGTTTATAAAGATGTGATGTCATTAGGTGATTCTAAATCCATGGCAGTGTCACGTTTGTTTTCTATGGAGAGAAAATTTCAATTTGATAAAAATTTTGAAAATGAGTATAGAAATTTTATGAAGCAATATAAAGACCTTGGTCATATGACACTTATCGACAAAAACTCAAATCCTGCAAGCAACAAAGTATATTATCTTCCGCATCATTCTGTTATAAAAAGTGACTCTATTTCAACAAAGTTACGTGTGGTGTTTGATGGTTCATGCAAACCTCCTAATGCTAATTCGTTAAATTCTGTTTTAGCTGTTGGACAAATTCCACAACCAAATCTTTTTACCATTTTGATAAGATTTAGAGCAAATCCTATTGCTTTTACCGCTGATATTCAGCAGATGTATAGACAAGTTTTGATTGCTCCAGAAGATCAAGATTTACAGCGTATTGTTTGGCGTGACTCAGCATACTCAGCTATAAAGGAATACAGGCTACGAACTATTACATATGGTATATCATCAGCTCCATTTTTAGCTACTCGTTGCCTATTTCAAATTGGAAAGGATATTGAAAAGAATGATCCTGTAACAGCTTCAATAATTAAAGATAGTTTCTATGTTGATGATTGTATGTCCGGTGCAATCTCAAGCGAAGAAGCTATTAAAATGGTTGAGAAACTTTCACTGGCTTTAGAAAATAGAGGTTTTCATTTACGGAAGTGGAGATCTAATTCTTCCGATGTAGTTGATGTAGTGAATCATTTATCTTCAAATTCTCTTGAGTCAACAAATTTAGAAATTCATCCTGATGACTGTTCCAAAGCCTTAGGGCTTATTTGGGATTCTTCAAATGATGTTTTTGTCTTTAAAGTTAATTTACAATTTGATGATAACATAACTAAAAGAAAATTTCTTTCACAATCTGCCAAATTATTTGATCCATTAGGATTTTTGGCTCCATGTACTGTCTCTATAAAAATGTTTTACCAGCAATTGTGGTTGATGAAGTTAGACTGGGATACTGCTCTTCCTGAAAATTTCCAAGCAAATTGGAAGAAATTCCAAGAGGAATTTGAACAGGTTTGCTCTATTAGAATTCCCCGATGGGTCCAAGTTTCCAGTAAAGAGCTCATTTTACATGGATTTAGCGATGCATCAGAATCAGCATATGCCGCCATCATATATGTGGTTCAACCTGGTGAAGTGAAGTCAAAGGTGACCATTTTAGTTGCTAAAAGCAAGGTAGCACCCCTTAAATCAGTTTCCATTCCAAGGCTTGAGCTCAATGGTGCTTTACTACTTTCCAGACTATATTCTGCATTGGTGACTATTTTGAATACCTTCATTATTAAGTTTTATGCTTGGACCGACTCACAAGTAGTTCTATCATGGCTGTCATCTCATCCTAGGTGTTGGAAACCTTATGTGGCCAATAGAACCTCAGAAATTCTAGACTCTGTTCCATCTGACTGTTGGAGGTATGTTCCAGGCAAGGAAAATCCAGCTGACATTGCTTCTAGAGGTTTATCTCCTAAGGATCTTCCCGATTGTTCCCTTTGGTGGGAGGGCCCAAAGTGGCTTTCTTTAAGTCAAGAACATTGGCCTGAACAACCTCAAATAAAAACTAATTTAGACACTGTAAATAAAGAGAAAAAGAACTCTAAATTTTGTTTTCCAGTAACTGTGAATAATTCTTTGATTGATTTACTTTTTGAAAAATATTCTTCTTTTACTAAAATTGTTGTTATTTTAGCTTTTTGTATTAGGTTTGTGAGAAATTGCAAACAGAAAGTTGGCAAAATGAACACCAGTCCTTTGAGTAAAGGTAAATTTCTTCCTTTATCGACAAACGAAAGAAGACATTCAGGTAATTTGATTATTTCTTATATTCAGCAGCTATATTTCGCAGATGAAATTAGTTGTATTAGATCAAACAGACCAGTTTCTAAAAAAAGTTCTCTTTTTTCACTTTGTCCTTTTATTGATAGTGATGGTTTACTTAGGGTGGGAGGTAGGCTGAGAAATTCACCCCTCCAGTACAATGCAAAACATCCTGTCATTTTGCCAACTCAACATAAATTAAGTGTGCTAATTGTTAAATATTTTCATGTTATGCATTTTCATGCTGGGTTAAATTTGTTAATGGGTATCATTAGACAGAGTTATTGGATTGTATGTGCCAAGAAGATAATTAAAAATTGTATTCATAAATGTGTTACCTGCTGTAGATATAGAGCAGCTTCTTCCAAACAGTTAATGGGAGATCTTCCTCTTAACAGAGTCACTCCTAACAGGCCATTTTCTGCATGTGGAATCGATTATGCAGGGCCTATTAATATTTTGAAATATCGAGGTAGAGGAGCAAAAACTACTAAATGCTATATTGTTCTATTTGTTTGTTTTGCAACTAAAGCTCTACATTTAGAGTTGGTGAGTGATTTAACCTCCGAGGCATTTATTGCTTCATTAAACAGATTTTGCTCTCGAAGAGGAGCTCCTCAACATGTGTATAGTGATAATGCCACAACATTTGTAGGTGCTAAAAGGCAACTCTCAGATTTATATAAATTTATTTGTTCAATTGAAAGAAATGAAAAAATTTGTTATTTTTTGTCTCAAAGAAACATTGAGTGGCATATGATTCCTCCAGTGAGTCCGCATTTTGGTGGATTGTGGGAAGCCGCTGTTCGTTCTGTAAAATTCCATATCAAACGTGTAATTGGAAATACTAATTTAACTTTTGAGGAACTTTATACATTTTTAACTCAAATTGAAGCCATCTTGAATTCTAGACCATTAGTGGCAATTGATAGTGATAACAATTCAGATGGTATAAATATATTGACTCCATCTCATTTTTTAACTGGTGATGTCATAACTTCCCCAGCTGAACCTTTAAATGAGGAAAATTTGTCTTTACGATCTCGTTGGGATATTGTACAAAAATTGAAATTATGTTTTTGGAAAAGGTGGAGTATTGATTATTTGAGTACTCTGCAAAATAGAAAAAAATGGAGAGTAAATACTGAAAATTTTAAAGTAAATGATGTAGTAATTTTGAAAGAGGATAATGTTCCTCCTTCTGTTTGGCCATTAGGCAAAATTATTGAAATTCATCCAGGTAAGGATGGTATAGTCCGTGTAGTAACTGTTAAAACCGCTAGGGGTATTTTTAAAAGACCTATTGTAAAACTTTGTTTACTTCCTTTGCATCAAGAATAGCTTCTTGATGGGTGGGAGTATGTTCAGTGCTAAACTGATTAGAAATCAAATTTAAGGTTTAGTTATTCTGTTTTTTGACAGATGGCAGCACTATGCATTCTGTGCTGTTGTGCAATCTTAATTATGACATCATCAGAGAGTTGATGTTTGGTTTTACTGAGAGTGTGGCATGGAGAATGTTGCTCCTGCTGCATTATTGTCTTTCTTTATTCTATTTAATTATCTGCACCCAGTTAGGCAGGGGATATATTTTTATAATGTAATTTAAGGCTTTCATGTGATGAAAGCATACTAATTAGAGTGTTAATTTTAACTAGAGAAATTTGATTCTGAAACCAGAACTGTATGTTTCATTGTGTGTTAAGTTTTCGTGAATGTCAAGATTTGTTTTTGTGTTGTGAAATAAAATTAAGAAAATTTCAAGGATTTCTTTCTTCAAATTCTCTACACTAAACTTTCTACGAAGCTTGTTTTGTAATTTCATAGTAACGGTAAAAGATTATTATAAAATCAACATTATTGGTTCTTAATAATTCATTTCAAATCTATTATGAGGGAAAATTATGTTTTTGATCCATTTAAAAATAATTCCTGCGTTAAAGAGATAAATGTTTGAGAGGACAGAGGGCACAGGCACAGGTTTCCTAACACATCATTCGATTTCACCGAAGCTGAAATTTAATTTAGGAGTATAATAGTTTTTCTCCGATAATTAAAACTTAGCGATCCTAGTATTTTTCTATCTCAAGAAAGGAAGATCAAATTAATGTCTCCTATTTCTAAGGTAATTGATTTCTATCTTTATTGCAGTACAATTTAGTGATGATAAATATTACTTAGCAAAAAGGAACAGCAAATTAGTTAGATAAAGTCAGTTCATACTTTTGTGATTATTCAGAGACTAGAAAAAATGATTCTTAACTAAAGAATAATCTATTATCGCATTTCTTATATACATTTCATACTATACATTCTCATACTATAAATTGAATATATACTGATACCAGTGGCGTGTCGTCCGGTCATCGCTGGATGCGGCGATGACCAAGCAATATTTTAAAACTCTTAATAAGCTTTTAAAACTCTACGATCCAGTTTTAGCAGAACATTTGGAGTACATGTACAAGTGAAGATAAGATTTAAAGTTTCTTTTTTGAACATTCAACCGTTGAATTTTAGAGTTAATAATTTTTCATCACAAACTTAAATAATTGCGATGACCACCGAAAATTTTCACGCCACGCCACTGACTGATACATATTCAAATACGTATTTATTTTCCTCTGAAACATAGTTGGGGCATTCTCACAATCTTTTGACTTTCATGCCCCTGAATAATAATTTTAATTTTAATGCACTTTTTGGTGTTTTTTTTTTTTATTTATTTCATATACTTGGAAAAAGCCCATTGCATGATTGCACAACAATATGAACGAGATAAATAGGTCTTGGACGATGTTGGGGGTCCAAACACCTGGAAAACTCCTATACCGTCCCGTGTCCCTGATGCTGATTTTTAAGTTTGGAGCTGTCTGGATAAAATTGTTTCAATAAAAATAATTCGATGTATTTTTTTTTTTTCTGAAACTAGAACTATTGTTTTATATTAAAAAAAAGTAGCTAAAAATTAGCCTGCGCACATTTTTAGGGTTGTTATTATTTTTTAAACTCTGTCCCTGGGTTTTAGATTTTTTTTACCATCCCTCTTCTAAAATTATACAGAAAATCACTTCAGATGCAGCCACAGAATTTTTTTCAAGTTTTTTCTCACGCAGAAGTATGCTAGAGAAATAATGTCTAAAATTCTTTGGCAAGAAATTTACTGTAGAATTTAAATCAGCATTTAAATATCAATTTCAAGCATCGTGGCTTTATTGGTAGTCTCACCGTCCCCAAGGTTTATTCCTACACTTTTCGAGGTAAAATAATTTTTTTTAAATTTAATCCAATGTAAATAACTGTTTCTAAAAATCAATGAACATTTTGGCTACCACTTATTCTTAACATGATCTGCCTAAAATAGGTGGTAATTTTCCTTGATGTTCCATCCTTACTGTCCCTTTTTTCCTACACCCTCCCCTTTTTTTACACTACCGTCCCTTCTTTAACACCCCTTTAAGACAATGTTATACCAAAATTTTGTACTAAAAATACTACATTGTCATTATTTCTTATTTGAATGTCCTGTGGGTACTATGCCAATTCATTATAAGTAAAAATTTAGAAGAAAATAAAAAGTTTCAATGGTAAAATGGTGAGGAAAATTAAACTCGCAAGTTTAACTTAAACCTCAGTTAAATAAAAAAAATTTCGCTGCTGACCATGTTTTCTTTATTTTGAATCATTAAGGCATTCGTCTATCAGATTAAAATGTTTTTTTTAGCAAGTTTAATTCCGCAAGATTTTTTCCCCCAAAAGTCAAAAGATTGTGAGAATGCCCCAGTCATGTTCAAACATTTTGTGAAAATCCCAACAACCTGAGTGGCAAATATGCTAAATATGACCGGCAAGAAATATTCTAGGGTGAATCTGACCCCCAGGGAAAAAATTAGTGTCATTTCGACCTGAAAAAAGAGAATTAAGGACAACTTAACCTGATGCAGGGCTCTGTTTAATGATCCCGAGGTGTCCGCTATTCAGCGGTATACTAAATTTGTGTATTAAAGAATATAGATTTGTTCATTCTGCTATGTAAAGCATAAAAATAGTATTGGAGAATTCGATTTCACCGAAGCTGAAATTTAATTTAGGATAATATAATAGTTTTTCTCCGATAATTAAAACTTAGTGATCCTAGTATTCTTTTATCTCAAGAAAGAAAGATCAAATTAATGTCTTCTTTTCTAAGGTAATTGATTTCTGTCTTTATTGCAGTACAATTTAGCGATGATAAATCTTACTTAACAAAAAGGAACAGCAAATTAGCTAGATGAAGTCAGTTCTTACTTCTGTGATTATTCAGAGACAGGGATTTTGGTAGTTCGGTTTTAATTTCCACGAAAAAAATATTTTTCACTTAAGGCGGTTCGCAAAAAAAAAAAAAAAAAAAAAAAAAAAAAAAAAAGAAAGAAAGAAAGAAAAAGAAAAGAAAAGAAAAAAGAAAGAAAGGCAGAAAAAGAAATCCCCGCACATCAACGCGAAACATTTTGTCGCATTTCTTGACTCATTTTTTAAACATAAAAGCATGATACTTGAAGGCATGATTATTGAAGTGATTCGTAAGCAAAATTTTTTTTTTTCCCCGATTCGAATGATATTTTTAGTTATAAGTAATGTTTGTGTCCCTTGTTGCGAAGGGACATTTTCCCTTTTTCCCACTCTGTCGCGTCCGGAAATTCATTTCAAAACTCCATTTTTCGGATTCCCTTTGTTTAACGTAAAATGGAAAAACTGTTTGATTATATAGAATAACAGTACCAGCCAATTTCATGCGCTTGCGAGCAAAAAATGGGTTCAGAAATGTGTCATAAAGTAGCCTATTTTTATTTGAGAACAGGTTTTAATTAGATTTAAAATGAATTACTATTAAGAGGTGGTTCTCTTCATACGGCTTCATTTTTAGGGCATTCTCGGTAATTAGGTAGCTTTCTTTACAAAAAAGCTACCTATTGCAGCCGTTCGGAGGAAAGCGATTTCAAAAAATTTTGGTATATTTTCATCGATCATGACCCCCAGACCCCGAAACCACCCTCCGTTCAAAATTGATATATATATATATATATATATATATATATATATATATATGTATATATATATATATATATATATATATATATATATATATATATATATATATATATATATATATATATATATATATATATATATATATATGACCTGTGTCACACTGTAACTCCCGTAATTATGAACCGATTTCGATGTAATTCGGTGTGTACATAGTACATACTAATGTCTTGACCGAGTTCATTGGCCAGCTTCATCCGCCGTTTTGTTTCAAAATGGCGGCCATTTAAAATTTTTAAAAAATTTTAAAACTTGAAATGTGGTACCAAAAAATTAAAAATGGAAAAATATTTTTTTCTTATGTATTTGACCTTTATACAAAGATTCCGGAGCAGTTTTTGTTTCGTCTATATCTTAAAAAATGGCTGAGTTATAGCATTTTGAATTTCTAGCGTGGCTGACATTTTGAAACGTCCTGAATTTTGTCACGCGATAAAAGGCGTATTTATGAACCGATTTGGATGTAATTCAGTGTGTACATAGTACATACCAATCTCTCGACCGAGTTCGTTGGCCAGCTTCATCCGCCGTTTTGTTTCAAAATTGCGGCCATTTAAAATTTTTAAAAAATTTTAAAACTTGAAATGTGGTACCAAAAAATTAAAAATGGAAAAATATTTTTTTCTTATGTATTTGACCTTTATACAAAGATTCCGCAGCAGTTTTTGTTTCGTCTATATCTTAAAAAATGGCTGAGTTATAGCATTTTGAATTTCTAGCGTGGCTGACATTTTGAAACGTCCTGAATTTTGTCACGCGATAAAAGGCGTATTTATGAACCGATTTGGATGTAATTCAGTGTGTACATAGTACATACCAATCTCTCGACCGAGTTCGTTGGCCAGCTTCATTCGCCATCTTGTTTCAAAAGGGTTGCCATTTAAAGAAAATTAAATTTAAAATTCAAAATGAGGTATTAAACAATTGGAAAATGAAAAAGATTTTTTTATGTGTTTGGCCTTGATGCAAAGATTCCGGAGCAGTTTTTGTTTCTGAAAATTTGTTCTTTTGTTTATATCTTAAAAAATGGTTGATATATAGCACTTTGAATTTCTAGCATGGCTAACATTTTGAAACGATCTTGTATTTGTCACGCGATAACACACGTATTCGCCTATTTCGATGTAAGAAGGCATGTGGATAGTATACATCAACACCTCGACCAAGTTCACTGGCCAGATTCATCAGCCATCTTGTTTCAAAATGGCGACCATTAAATTAAAAAAAATATATATATATATTTAAAGTGAGGTGCATAAAATTAGAAATTGAAAAAGGTTTCTTTCTTAAGCATTTGACCTTGTTATAAGGATTCAGGAGCATTTTTCGTTTGTCTTTACCTTAAAAAATGGCTCAGATATAGCAGTTTCAATTTCTATTGTGGGTGACATTTTGAAAAATCTGATTTTTTGCCTGCGACAGCACTCCTATATATTAACCGATTCCGATGTGAGTGAGCATGTGCACAGCAATTACTAAGGTCTCGACCAAGTTCATGGCTTAGCCTCATCCACCATGTTGTCTTAAAATGACAGGCACTTTAAGAAATTGCCGAATTTGGCAGCCAAATATAAGTGACTTTAAATAAAAGCAGCTTGGATAAAGCTGACTAATTTCGCGAAATTCTCATTCATTATATTGATAAAAATTAGTATTGAATCTCCTATATTCGGTTTCCACTAAATTGAGCTTCGTGTGTTTGAATGATATAAGTTGGCTTTTTTAAAATAAGGAATATGAAAGCTACCTCTTCCTCCCGGCAGTGGCCGGAAGGACTTTTTTGTTTCGTTCTGTTTAAATAATACACACAAAAAAAGGGTTTTTGACAGTGAATTGATTGTGTTTTTGCATAAATGCCTGAATATTGGCCTATAAAATTGATGGTATCTTAATCAATCTAAACTCCTCCAAAATTCACAATATGCAAATCGGTGTGTATGACTGCACTTTTAATAATCACCAGAGAAAAAATCTCGCGGATTCTTAAAATATATTACATTAGTTAGGGGGCCCAAAATTGTTAAATAAGTTAAAATTTCATAAAATGACAGTCAATTTTTAGCACTAATTTTTTACTTTCGAAACGTTTTAAAAAGCAGGAAATATTAAAAAATATAAATACAGTGAAACCTCCCTGTGCGACCATCTCCATTAAGCGACCACCTCCCTGAACGATCATCTTTTTTTCATGGAACGAAATTTACTCCCATAGGCTCAATACTCATTCTTTCTCCATTCAGAGACCATCCCAGTTGAACTCCCTCCATGAGCGACCCATTTCTTCGAAGAAAATGAAAAAAATTCCGTTTTTTCCTGGTCGCTTGAAGAAGGTTTTATTAGAAAAATAATTCCGGAGATCGTATTAATCAAACTTCTAAACTAAGTTTAGAATTTTTATTATTATTATTCTGGTAACTTTTAAGTGTTTAAACCACTTTGTGCCTTTTTAGGCAATGAATTTAACTCTGATGACACATTAAGAATGACGGTCAATTATCCCCCCTGCCCTAATCTGCCAGCAAACTCTAAAAAAAAAAATAGATAAATTAATGAAATCGTCATTATTTGTTCCCGTCCAAAAAAAAATTGCATTTATTGACTGAACATCGAAAGGGCTTGGAAATAAAAGTTATAAAAGATAAAACAGTACACTGTAAAAAAAAATCTGTAAAGTTACTAAAGTTTTTCTAGGAAACTGGGATTCCTAGAACTTTTCATGTAACGGCAACAACAAAAATTCCTGTAACAGCATCTGTTACAGGAATTTTTCTTGTTGCCGTTACATGAAATTTTCTTGGAATCCCAGTTTCCTAGAAAAACTTTAGTAACTTTACAGATTTTTTTTTACAGTGTAAAATCAAAGCCAACATCAATATATTCTTTTTTTTAACTCTGCATTAATTAACTTATGTAATTAACTCTTGTTTTGATACTTAAATTTTCATATTTTTTCCTAATGTGAAAAATAAATTTTAGTAACATTAATTGTTACCTTTTTTCAACAATTAAAACCTAGATTTAAACATGACCTCCATTAAGAGATTACCTCTAGGAGTGACCCATTTTTATTGGAAAGGAACGTGGTTGCTTTAGGGAGGTTTTACTGTATTAAAGTAATTTCCACCAATTAAAAAAAGTCTTATTTAATTTTCAAGAAAAAAAACACAGCTTGAATGATCTAAGCCTGAGAAAGAACACCAATCCAAAGTAATTGTTTCATGAAAATGGAGTTTTCATGCATACGTTTTCTGTCTCACTTCGGTCAGTCGTGACACCTGACTAGTTATTACGACTTAAATATTGGACAGATTTTTATAAAAAAAAGGCTTTGCGAGCATATTCTAGACTTTATAAGGGTTCAAAAAATGCAAAGAAAAAACATAGATTTTGTTATACTTTCTAGGGAGAACTATTCCTTAAGAATAAATAATATTTATCACTTTGCGTCATTTAAAACAATTTTACAGCAATTCTTTAAAAAAAAAAAAAAAATAGGACAATTGAGCCTCGATTACCCGAAGTAATACCATTACTGACCATCTTTTGGAAGATCGAAATTTTCGGATAATCGAGAATGCTTCCGTTTTAAGTTTAAGGAGAGATATATGCAATATTTCTTATTATGGTAACAAGTGCTTAATAAAAATAAAGAAATAGCAAAATAGAAACAAGAATAAATTACCTGAATTTTAATTTTGAAATTAAGCACCTTTTACATATGTCACAAGGGTTTGAAAAAATGTTTTGTTTGTCGCAGTTTCGGAGTTTTTTAATATTGATAGTTCACCAGTATCACAGTCTTCCTGCTGCTTCAGCCATGCCAAACCTTTTGCAAAACATTCAAAAGCTTCAGAATTGCTAATTTGTTCATTTTCTTCATTCCACCCCGCAGCTTACGGGAGCTCAAATTAAATTCAAAGGAACTCTAAGAAAGGGGATCGAAGATATTTATATTTACTCGTAGTTCAGAAAGCACCGTTCCACCCAAGAAATAGGGGAGAGTATCCGAATTTGGACCACTTCACATATTTTCAGGTGTAACTCACTTAATTTTTGGAATATCTGCAAAAGATCATTACGCAGGGTCAGTCTATTCATCTACTAACTAAATAAATATTTAGATCAATTCCTTTTTTGAAAATCTTAATTTTTTTTTAAATTGAAAAATTTGTCAAAAGTGGTCCAAATTCAGCAACTGGTCGCCTAAGTTGGACCCCCAGTCTCCTAAATTGGACCAAATAATATCACGTTGTTTTAATGACTATGGATATAACAAATTTTATTAAAATCAAAGTTTATGATTAATGAAACAATCAAACAAAATAACAGTATCAAATATAATGAAATCAAATACCTGAAAATAAGAGTAATTGTTTTAAATCAAAATGTATTCAAAATATAAATCAAAGTCATCAGTAATTAAGAATAGAAATTATGGAACTAATTGTCAGTTACTTGAATATCATGTAAGGAGGGATGCAAAGCTTATACATGAATTTTGTTTATTGTTTTTGTTTTCCAGCGCACACAACATGGAACCGTATATGGCAATCTGAACGTTGAATCATTTCTGCTATTTTATTTTTCTTACAAATTAGGCAAAACGAATCTGTTTAGATTTTTCTTTTTAGATTCTGATTATCAGACTTTTTTTCTTTTCTTTTTTTTTTCTTTTTCTTTTTTTTTTTTTTTTTTTTTTTTTGCAACAGAAGTTTTCTTTACATTATGTTTGTAGTTCTTCTCTTCCATCATTTTCTTGTTAATTGCATTACGCCTATTTTTTAAAACTCGATGTTCCAATTGCTTTTGTGCTGTGAAAGCTGCCTTTTTGTCTTTTTTTTTTTAATTTCATTTCAAGGTTTAGTTTATATGGCTATGATGTTAACACAACTGGTTTTTGGCTCTCTCTGTACTTTGATTTAACTGAATTTAGCAAGGGAAATAACATTTCTAATGACTGATTTGCTTTTGGGAAGGATTTGTAGCTGCAGCCTTGTTGCAGGTCATTTCTTCACAACTTACTGTCTGCTTTTTGTTTCTTATCTTTAACAGCTTTTGCTGTCACGGGTGTTTTTCTTCCAGACAGTTTGTCAATGTCTTTTTCAACATTGACAAGGTTGAGATTTCACAACTCACACAGATTTCACATTATTTCAAAACATCAATTTCTCAGGGTGTAACTTTTTAAATATTTTTTATTTCATCATAGTAAGACGGCACATAACAAATCGATCAAGACATACACACAAAAATAATAACGGGCGCTAATATAACATTTTACATGTTAGCACAACTCAAAACAGAACAGAACTAGAACGGACCAACAGCATTTCTTATTCGACGAAGCTCACAGAAGCCGGTCACGTGATTGCCGGTAAAGTCTATTTTTGGAACGGGTAGCGCGCGTTACAGAAATGTATTTTACATTAATAAAATTAAGGAGAGGAATTGATATGATTGCGTGAATATGACGTAGATTTCACTGATTTTTCATTTCTTTATTCTAAAGTTTAGAGTCGGAGACTTTATTGATCGTTGAACTATTTCAGATATTGAATATTCAATAAAAAAATATCCTCAACATTTGTAAATTTTAAAATGTACTTTTCTACAATACAAACCTTTTGTGACATTGTGCTTTCGACACGCAAAGACAGGGAGGCAATCAGAAAATGTAAGGCAGTACAAATACAATAGCCTTTTGTTGAAAGGAATACAGGGAGAGGATAACAAAGTTTATTTTTCACCTTAAAAAATGTCCAAGGGTGTGTGAAAATGTAGATTTCTACAAATTGAAGAAATTACGGAGCTTGGATGAATACAAGGGTGATGTCATGATTGACCAATAGGAGTGAACTATTATTTTATAATTTTTATAATAATAACAATTATTAATTATGAAAAATAATATATGCTTGATAATTCTTTTCAAATTTAGAAAGTGAATAATGCGCTAAAGAAAGTTCAGAGTTTTAAGAAAATATTTCTACTAATAAAGCATAAAAGTACATTCTTTAATTAAATTATTATTTTATATTAATGCACTACAAATCCATAAATCCTTAAATCAACGGCAATAATATTTAAAATCCCATCATTTAAAATTGTTTATTTTTAGATTCTAATACACTGCCACTCATTCGTATTTTTCGATTTATCTTAAGAGTTTGCTTTACATACAGAGAACATATTTCTTATAATCTAAAAAATTCTAGAGAATGATGTTTTTTTCTTTTCTTGCTTTGAGCCGGGTATTAAATTCGTATTAGAATTTATTGCTTCTAGCTAGACATTTAATCTATTTTCTTGTCCGAATGTTTGTTTCTTATTTAGATTTAAAACTGTACGTATTTAATGAAGTCTTATCTCTTTCAATTTAGAAAACAGATTAGAGTACCGGTAAAAGAAAAAATAAGTACTAAAATAAGTGAAATACTAGACTTTTGAATATTATAAACGTAGGAGATTTATCTTACTTTTATGTCGTTAATTTTTTTTTATAAATAGTAATTCAACATGACTTCTTGAAGCAAATTTATTTTTTTATATAATGTTTTCACCCTTTTATGTTTATAAAAATCAACAACATAGATGACTCTTTATTAAATCAAATTTATTTTTATTTTATTTTATTTTTTATTTTATTTTTTTGAAATTTTTATGTCGATAATTTTGAAATTCAATTTACATTATTAAGAACTGCATGAAACATGACTTCTTAAAACAAATTTATTTTTGTTTTATTCTATTTTAGTTTAAGTTTTTTTTTCTGAGTGCATATTGTTTTTTTTTAATTGCATTACCCGAAACTGCATTCAAAATGACGTTTTGAAGATAATTTCTTTTTTTCCACATTCATTTATTTTTAAATTTTTTTAAGTGTATTAAATTGATTACACATTATTCAAAAAAGCATGAAAAATAACTTTTTGAAAATAATTTCTTTTTGTCTTATTCAGAATTCATTTTTTTAAATTTTAATGTGTATAAAATTCAATTTACATTACTCAGAACTGCATGAAACATAATTTCTTAAAACAGATTTATTTTTGTTTTATTATATTTTCGTTTAAGTTTTTTTTCTTATGTGCATAATTTTTTTAATACATTACCCGAAACTGCATTTAAACTGACTTTTTGAAGATAATTTCTTTTTTAGGTAGCTTTCTTTACAAAAAGCTACCTATTGCAGCCGTTCGGAGGAAAGCGATTTCAAAAAATTTTGGTATATTTTCATCGATCATGACCCCCAGACCCCGAAACCACCCTCCGTTCAAAATTGATATATATATATATATATATATATATATATATATATCAATATATATATATATATATATATATATATATCTGACCTATGTCACACTGTAACTCTCGTATTTATGAACCGATTTGGATGTAATTCGGTGTGTACATAGTACATACCAATGTCTCGACCGAGTTCGTTGGCCAGCTTCATCCGCCATTTTGTTTCAAAATGGCGGCCATTTAAAATTTAAAAAAAAAATTAAAATTTGAAATGTGGTACCAAAAAATTGAAAATGGAAAAATATTTTTTTCTTATGTATTTGACCTTTATACAAAGACTCCGTAGCAGTTTTTGTTTCGTCTATATCTTAAAAAATGGCTGAGTTTATAGCATTTTGAATTTCTAGCGAAGCTGACATTTTGAAACGTCCTGAAATTTGTCACGCGATAAAAGGCGTATTTATGAACCGATTTGGATGTAACTTCGTTTATACATAGTACAGACCAATGTCTCGAACGAGTTCGTTGGCCAGCTTCATCCGCCATCTTGTTTAAAAATGGCGGCCATTTAAAATTTTAAGAAACATTTAAATTTGAAATGTGGTAGCAAAAAATTTAAAATTGAAAAAATATTTTCTTCTTATGTGTTTGACCTTGATAAAAAGATTCGGGAGCAGTTTTTGTTTCGTCTATATCTTAAAAAATGGCTGAGTTATAGCATTTTGAATTTCTAGCGTGGCTGACATTTTGAAACGTCCTGATTTTTGCCACGTGATAACAGACGTATTTATGAACCGATTTGAATGTAACTTGGTCTGTACATAGTACATACCAATGTCTCGACCGAGTTCGTTGGCCAGCTACATTCGTCATCTTGTTTCAAAAGAGTTGCCATTTAAAAATTAAAAAAAATTTTAAATTTGAAATGAGATACCAAAAAATTGGAAAATGAAAAAGATTTTTTTGTATGTGTTTGACCTTAATACAAAGATTCCGGAACAGGTTTTGTTTCGTCTACATCTAAAAAAATGGCTGCGGTATAACATTTTGAATTTCTATTGTGGCTGACATTTTAAAACGACCTGATTTTTGTCACGCGATAACAGGCGTATTTATGAACCGATTTGAATGTAACTTGGTCTGTACATAGTACATACCAATGTCTCGACCGAGTTCGTTGGCCAGCTACATTCGTCATCTTGTTTCAAAAGAGTTGCCATTTAAAAATTTTAAAAAATTTAAAATTTAAAATGAGATACCAAAAAATTGAAAAATGAAAAATATTTTTTTGTATGTATTTGACCTTAATACAAAGATTCCGGAACAGTTTTTGTTTCTGAAAATTTGTTCTTTTGTTTATATGTTAAAAAGTGGTTGAATTATAGCACTTTGAATTTCTATCATGGCTAATACTTTGAAACGATCTTGTATTTGTCACGCGATACCACACTTATTCGCCTATTTCGATGGAAGAAGGCATGTGGCTAGTATACATCAATATCTCGACCAAGTTCGCTGGCCAGCTTCATCAGCCATCTTGTTTCAAAATGGCGGTCATTAAATAAAAAAAAAATTAAATTTAAAGTGAGGTGCAAAAAAATTAGAAATTGAAAAAGGTTTCTTTCTTAAGTATTTGACCTTGATATAAGGATTCAGGAGCATTTTTTGTTTGTCTTTATCTTAAAAAATGGCTGAGATATAGCAGTTTCAATTTCTAAAGTGGGTGACATTTTGAAAAATTTGATTTTTTGCCTACGACAGCACTCGTATATATCAACCGATTCCGATATGAGTGAGCATGTGCACAGCAATTACTAAGGTCTCGACCAAGTTCACTGGTTAGCCTCATCTACCATGTTGTCTTAAAATGGCAGGCACTTTAAGAAATCGCCGAATTTGGCAGCCAAATATAAGTGACTTTAAATAAAAGCAGCTTGGATAAAGCTGACTAATTTCGCGAAATTCTCGTTCATAATGATTTAGTATTGATAAAAATTAGTATTGAATCTCCTACATTCGGTTTCCACTTAATTGAGCTTCGTGTGTTTGAATAATATAAGTTGGCTTTTTAAAAATAAGGAATATGAAAGCTACCTCTTCCTCCCGGCACTGGCCGGAAGGACTTTTTCTATGTTCATTTATTTTTAAAAATTTTTATGTGTATTAAATTGATTTCACATTATCCAGAAATGCATGCAAAGGACTTTTTGAGGCTAATTTCTTTATGTTTTATTCAACATTCATTTTTTACACTTTTGTATGTATTAAATTCCTTTCACATTATTAATATCTCATGCAATTTCACTTTTTGAAGAAAATTTACTTTTGTTTCATTCATTTTAATTTTTAAATTTTTTTTATATGTATAAAATTCATTTCACAGTATCCAAATGTGAATTTAATTTCATTAGTAATTCCTTATTATTAGCAGGCAATAGTATTATGCTAACTTAATATATAACCTATATTAATACATGGAAATTATTCCAGAGAGAAACATTCGCCTTGCATACAATATTTCAAATGAAAATCAAATTTCAAAGTAATTGCTTAAGAAGCACAAAGGCCAACATAGTGAAAAAGATTCCATGTCAGGACTCGAACCCGGGCAATCAGTATAGCGCACTGATGTTCTACCGACTAAACCACATGGAACGATAACCAGCCTGGAAAATTTCTCACTATTATATGTTGGCAAGGCTACAAACGCAGCACAAGATTGAATATTAATCGTGAGCCACAAACCTGGTGTTACACCAGGTTGGTAGCCCACAATTAAGTTTCGTGTTCGCCCCGAATTTGCTGTGAGGACAAGAAGAGAGCAGAAGTTTATGGACAGAATTTCTCTGATTATGTGTAACAGACAGGCGATAGTTCTAGATCAGCGAAAATTCGGTTTCGTTTTCGATTTCGGACCAAAATCTGAGTTTAACGAAAATTCGTTTTCGGCGAAAATGCTAACGAAAATTCAGCCGGACCGAAGCTCGACCAAAACTATCTTTATTCCAAAATTATCGCTTTTTCCTTCGGAAATTTTCAACATTACTCATTGATTAAGCTGTATCGGCTCATATGGGACACACCTTTCTTATTGCTATGAACTTCACTATTTATAATTATCAGCCATGATTGACTCAAGACGTGAGTGCAAATTATAAAGCAAGGAATACATATAGGACTAAACTTTGAAGACACTTTTCGCGTGTTCCTTAAAAGATATAATTACTTAACTATAATAGAAAATTTTTAGTTTGAAACCGTTGAAGTGTTTAAAATACTCTTTGATAAAATTCTAGTATAACAGATGATCATTTACAAAAATCAATATAGAAGAAAAATCGATGTGTATATAACTAAAACTTTTTTAAATTAGATGAAATTCGTATAATTATTAAATCATTTTGTACTGTTTATGAGTTAATGACATTGTTTTTAAATTGAAAATAAAAAATTTGTCCAGAGGCACAGAGAGCCGACTTAGACCACATGTATCATTACACGTATAATTAATTAATTAATTACAGTAAACATCCTCTAACCCGGCACGTTCGGGGCTTGAAGCATGCCGGATTACGAAATTTTCCGGATTACAGGATGAACGTCGGGAAAAACGTGTAGAAGTTAGAATTAAACAAAAAATGACAGTACAACATGTTTATTTTTCTTTAATCAGCTTGAATAAAAAAAAAAAAAAAATACTCAATAATGTAAAGCACAACATGAACATATATACATAACCATAAAGTGAAAACGTGCACTATAGGTCTACAAGTAGAAGCCATCTTAAACAAATCTCGGATAACAGTTTGTTTTGCAGTAGTCTTCTCTCTTCTTTTATTAGGAGGTCATTTCGTATGAGGTGGAGTAACAGGTGGAGTAACCGCACACATGCCGATATACTATGTCCGGCACGATGTCTATCAATCGCGAATTCCGATGTTTCGTATGATATAAATATGTATGTACTCCGAAAATTCATCAAAATTATTTTATCTTTCGCAAAACTAAAACAAATATTTGAATTTAATGAACCACATTCATTATATGTTATTTGATGACTGGTGTCAATTTCCGTTTCAAGTTGAGCAATCTTTTCTGAAATGGAAAAAGTATTTAATTCCGATGATAAAAATTTATTTTTCATTTTAACAGTTTTGCAAGTTATCCACAGAAATGTTTTTTCTCACCCCAGTTCCACCGGATTATTATGAACATTAGGTGTCATTGAACAAGAAATACTATTTTTTTTTTAAGTCATGCCGGACCGTAGAATGCTGGTTTAGAGAATATTTACTGTATGTATAATTTATGCATGCATCCCAGTAATTTTTTTAAGTATTTATACTTAAAAAAATTACTGGGATGCTTTCGTTTTCGGTCGAAAATAGGAAGATTACCGAAATTTGGTTTCAGGTTCGGTCGATGCTTAGTGATAATTCACATACTTCATCTTGAAAAGAAAGCCCCTCCCCTTCTCCTTAGGTGAAAAATGAGCGCTGACTAGAGGTTGACGGTTTTTTTTTTCTCTCTCAAAAGAAAATTAAGGGAGGAATATTTTTATTGATACTAATTATTTTTGGTTTTATCACACTACCGGCATTTTCTAAACTATATGACAGAACAAATAATACCTTCTTTCGGAAATTTTTCATAAATTTAATTTATTAATTGATAGTTATAATTATTATTTTTCAACTGTATTTGCAATGAATTATTCTTTAACTAATTTTACCATCATATTTCCCACTATGAATGGAAAATTAATTGTGGCAATTGAAATAAATCGAAATAGCGTAAAATTCAATAATGGCTGGGAAAAATTTAGTAATGGACATACAAAAATAAATAAAAAAAGTCCTTCCGGCCAGTGCCGGGAGGAAGAGGTAGCTTTCATATTCCTTATTTTTAAAAAGCCAACTTATATTATTCAAACACACGAAGCTCAATTAAGTGGAAACCGAATGTAGGAGATTCAATACTAATTTTTATCAATACTAAATTATTATGAATGAGAATTTCGCGAAATTAGTCAGCTTTATCCAAGCTGCTTTTATTTAAAGTCACTTATATTTGGCTGCCAAATTCGGCGATTTCTTAAAGTGCCTGCCATTTTAAGACAACTTGGTAGATGAGGCTAACCATTGAACTTGGTCGAGACCTTAGTAATTGCTGTGCACATGCTCACTCATATCGGAATCGGTTGATATATACGAGTGCTGTCGCAGGCAAAAAATCAGATTCTTCAAAATGTCACCCACTTTAGAAATTGAAACTGCTATATCTGAGCCATTTTTTAAGATAAAGACAAACAAAAAATGCTCCTGAATCCTTATATCAAGGTCAAATACTTAAGAAAGAAACCTTTTTCAATTTCTAATTTTTTTGCCCCTCACTTTAAATATAATTTTTTTTTAATTTAATGGCCGCCATTTTGAAACAAGATGGCTCATGAAGCTGGCCAGCGAACTTGGTCGAGATATTGATGTATACTATCCACATGACTTCTTCCATCGAAATAGGCGAATAAGTGTGGTATCGCGTGACAAATACAAGATCGTTTCAAAGTGTTAGCCATGATAGATATTCAAAGTGCTATAATTCAACCACTTTTTAAGATATAAACAAAAGAACAAATTTTCAGAAACAAAAACTGCTCCAGAATCTTTGTATCAAGGCCAAACACATAAAAAAATCTTTTTCAATTTCCAATTTTTTAATACCTCATTTTAAATTTTAAATTACATTTTTTTTTTAAATGGCAACCCTTTTGAAACAAGATGGCGAATGAAGCTGGCCAATGAACTCGGTCGAGACATTGGTGTGTACTATGTACAGACCAAGTTACATTCAAATCGGTTCATAAATAAGCCTGTTATCGCGTGACAAAAATCTGGTCGTTTTAAAATGTCAGCCACAATAGAAATTCAAAATGTTATAACTCAGTCATTTTTTTAGATGTAGACGAAAAAAAACCTGTTCCGGAATCTTTGTATTAAGGTCAAACACATAAAAAAAAAATCTTTTTCATTTTCCAATTTTTTGGTATCTCATTTTAAATTTATTTTTTTTTAATTTTTTTAAATGGCCACCAATTTGAAACAAGATGGCGAATGAAGCTGGTCAACGAACTCGGTTGAGTTATTTGTACGTACTATGTACACACCAAGGTACATCCAAATCGGTTCATAAATGCGTCTGTTATCACGTGGCAAAAATCAGGACGTTTCAAAATGTCAGCCACGCTAGAAATTCAAAATGCTATAACTCAGCCATTTTTTAAGATATAGACGAAACAAAAACTGCTCCCGAATCTTTTTATCAAGGTCAAACACATAAGAAAAAAATATTTTTTCAATTTTCAATTTTTTGCTACCACATTTGAAATTAAAATTTTTCTTAAAATTTTAAATGGCCAGCATTTTTAAACAAGATGGCGGATGAAGCTGGCCAACGAACTCGTTCCGGACATTGGTCTTTACTATGTATAAACGAAGTTACATCCAAATCGGTTCATAAATACGCCTTTTATCGCGTGACAAAATTCAGGACGTTTCAATATGTCAGCTTCGCTAGAAATTCAAAATGCTATAACTCAGCCATTTTTTAAGATATAGACGAAACAAAAACTGCTACGGAGTCTTTGTATAAAGGTCAAATACACAAGAAAAAAATATATTTCCATTTTCAATTTTTTGGTACCACATTTCAAATTTTAAATTTTTTAAAAACTTTTAAATGGCCGCCATTTTGAAACAAAATGGCGGATGAAGCTGGCCAACGAACTCGGTCGAGACATTGGTGTGTACTATGTACACACCGAATTACATCCAAATCGGTTCATAAATGCGAGAGTTACAGTGTGACATAGGTCAGATATATATATATATATTGATATATATATATATATATATATATATATATATCAATTTTGAACGGTGGGTGGTTTCGGGGTCTGGGGTTCATGATCGATGAAAATATACCAAAATTTTTTGAAATCGCTTTCCTCCGAACGGCTGCAATAGGTAGCTTTTAGGTAGCTTTCTTTACAAAAAAGCTACCTATTGCAGCCGTTCGGAGGAAAGCGATTTCAAAAAATTTTGGTATATTTTCATCGATCATGACCACCAGACCCCGAAACCACCCTCCGTTCAAAAGTTGATATATATATATATATATATATATATATATATATATATATATATATATATATATATATATATATCTGACCTATGTCACACTGTAACTCCCGTAATTATGAACCGATTTCGATGTAATTCGGTGTGTACATAGTACATACCAATGTCTCGACCGAGTTCGTTGGCCAGCATCATCCGCCGTTTTGTTTCAAAATGGCGGCCATTTAAATTTTTAAAAAAAATTTAAAACTTGAAATGTGGTACCAAAAAATTAAAAATGGAAATATATTTTTTTCTTATGTATTTGACCTTTATACAAAGATTCCGGAGCAGTTTTGTTTTCGTCTATATCTTAAAAAATGGCTGAGTTATAGCATTTTGAATTTCTAGCGTGGCTGACATTTTGAAACGTCCTGAATTTTGTCACGCGATAAAAGGCGTATTTATGAACCGATTTGGATGTAATTCGGTGTGTACATAGTACATACCAATCTCTCGACCGAGTTCGTTGGCCAGCTTCATCCGCCATTTTGTTTCAAAATGGCGGCCATTTAAAATTTCTTTAAAAATTTAAAATTTAAAATGTGGTACCAAAAAATTGAAAATGGAAAAATATTTTTTTCTTATGTATTTGACCTTTATACAAAGATTCCGGAGCAGTTTTTGTTTCGTCTATATCTTAAAAAATGGCTGAGTTATAGCATTTTGAATTTCTAGCGTGGCTGACATTTTGAAACGTCCTGAATTTTGTCACGCGATAAAAGGCGTATTTACGAACCGATTTGGATGTAACTTCGTTTATACATAGTACATACCAATGTCTCGACCGGGTTCGTTGGCCAGCTTCACCCGCCATCTTGTTTAAAAATGGCGGCCATTTAAATTTTTAAGAAAAATTTAAATTTGAAATGTGGTACCAAAAATTGAAAATTGAGAAAATATTTTCTTCTTATGTGTTTGACCTTGATAAAAAGATTCGGGAGCAGTTTTTGTTTCGTCTATATCTTAAGAAATGGCTGAGTTATAGCATTTTGAATTTCTAGCGTGGCTGACATTTTGAAACGTCCTGATTTTTCTCACGTAATAACAGGAGTATTTATGAACCGACTTGGATGTACCTTGGTGTGTACATAGTACATACAAATATCTCGACCGAGTTCGTTGGCCAGCTACATCCGCCATCTTGTTTCAAAATGGCGGCCATTTAAAAAAAATTAAAAAATAAAAAAATTAAATGAGATACCAAAAAATTGGAAAATGAAAAAGATTTTTTTGTATGTGTTTGACCTTAATACAAAGATTCCGGAACAGTTTTTCTTTCGTCTATATCTAAAAAAAAATGGCTGAGTAATAGCATTTTGAATTTCTCTTGTGGCTGACATTTTAAAACGACCTGATTTTTGTCACGCGATAACAGGCGTATTTATGAACCTATTTGGATGTAACTTGGTCTGTACATAGTACATACCAATGTCTCGACCGAGTTCGTTGGCCAGCTTCATTCGCCATCTTGTTTCAAAAGGGTTGCCATTTAAAAAAAATTAAATTTAAAATTCAAAAAGAGGTATTAAAAAATTGGAAAATGAAAAAGATTTTTTTTATGTGTTTGGCCTTGATACAAAGATTCCGGAGCAGTTTTTGTTTCTGAAAATTTGTTCTTTTGTTGATATCTTAAAAAATGGTTGATTTATAGCACTTTGAATTTCTAGCATGGCCAACATTTTGAAACGATCTTGTATTTGTCACGCGATAACACACGTATTCGCCTATTTCGATGTAAGAAGGCATGTGGATAGTATACATCAACACCTCGACCAAGTTCGCTGGCCAGATTCATCAGCCATCTTGTTTCAAAATGGCGGCCATTAAATTAAAATATATATATATATATTTAAAGTGAGGTGCAAAAAAAATAGAAATTGAAAAAGGTTTCTTTCTTAAGTATTTGATCTTGATATAAGGATTCAGGAGCATTTTTTGTTTGTCTTTAGCTTAAAAAATGGCTCAGATATAGCAGTTTCAATTTCTATTGTGGGTGACATTTTGAAAAATCTGATTTTTTGCATGCGACAGCACTCCTATATATTAACCGATTCCGATGTGAGTGAGCATGTGCACAGCAATTACTAAGGTCTCGACCAAGTTCACTGCTTAGCCTCATCCACCATGTTGTCTTAAAACTACAGGCACTTTAAGAAATTGCCGAATTTGGCAGCTAAATATAAGTTACTTTAAAGAAAAGCAGCTTGGATAAAGCTGACTAATTTCGCGAAATTCTCATTCATTATATTGATAAAAATTAGTACTGAATCTCCTATATTCGGTTTCCACGAAATTGAGCTTCGTGTGTTTGCATGATATAAGTTGGCTTTTTTTAAATAAGGATTATGAAAGCTACCTCTTCCTCCCGGCACTGGCCGGAAGGACTTTTTGTAAATAAAGCTACCTAAAAGGTTTGTATTTATAATCAAATCAAGGTATTTAAAATAAAATAAAATAGATAAATAAAATACACACATTAAGATAAATAACCTAAATTTAAAAAAAAAAGTCCTTCCGGCCAGTGCCGGGAGGAAGAGGTAGCTTTCATAATCCTTATTTAAAAAAAGCCAACTTATATCATGCAAACACACGAAGCTCAATTTAGTGGAAACCGAATATAGGAGATTCAATACTAATTTTTATCAATATAATGAATGAGAATTTCGCGAAATTAGTCAGCTTTATCCAAGCTGCTTTTCTTTAAACTAACTTATATTTGGCTGCCAAATTCGGCAATTTCTTAAAGTGCCTGTCATTTTAAGACAACATGGTGGATGAGGCTAAGCAGTGAACTTGGTCATGACCTTAATAATTGCTGTGCACATGCTCACTCACATCGGAATCGGTTAATATATAGGTGTGCTGTCGCATGCAAAAAATCAGATTTTTCAAAATGTCACCCACAATAGAAATTGAAACTGCTATATCTGAGCCATTTTTTACGGTAAAGACAAACAAAAAATGCTCCTGAATCCTTATATCAAGATCAAATACTTAAGAAAGAAACCTTTTTCAATTTCTAATTTTTTTGCACCTCACTTTAAATATATATATATTTTTTAATTTAATGGCCGCCATTTTGAAACAAGATGGCTGATGAATCTGGCCAGCGAACTTGGTCGAGGTGTTGATGTATACTATCCACATGCCTTCTTACATCGAAATAGGCGAATACGTGTGTTATCGCGTGACAAATACAAGATCGTTTCAAAATGTTAGCCATGCTAGAAATTCAAAGTGCTATAAATCAACCATTTTTTAAGATATCAACAAAAGAAGAAATTTTCAGAAACAAAAACTGCTCCGGAATCTTTGTATCAAGGCCAAACACATAAAAAAATCTTTTTCTTTTTCCAATTTTTTAATACCTCATTTTGAATTTTAAATTTAATTTTTTTTTAAATGGCAACCCTTTTGAAACAAGATGGCGAAGGAAGCTGGCCAACGAACTCGGTCGAGACATTGGTATGTACTATGTACAGACCAAGTTACATCCAAATAGGTTCATAAATACGCCTGTTATCGCGTGACAAAAATCAGGTCGTTTTAAAATGTCAGCCACAAGAGAAATTCAAAATGCTATTACTCAGCCATTTTTTTTTTTAGATATAGACGAAAGAAAAACTGTTCCGGAATCTTTGTATTAAGGTCAAACTCATACAAAAAAATCTTTTTCATTTTCCAATTTTTTTGGTATCTCATTTAAATTATTTTATTTTTTAATTTTTTTAAATGGCCGCCATTTTGAAACAAGATGGCGGATGAAGCTGGCCAACGAACTCGGTCGAGATATTTGTATGTACTATGTACACACCAAGGTACATCCAAGTCTGTTCATAAATACGCCTGTTATTACGTGAGAAAAATCAGGACGTTTCAAAATGTCAGCCACGCTAGAAATTCAAAATGCTATAACTCAGCCATTTCTTAAGATATAGACGAAACAAAAACTGTTCCCGAATCTTTTTATCAAGGTCAAACACATAAGAAGAAAATATTTTTTCAATTTTCAATTTTTGGTACCACATTTAAATTTAAATTTTTCTTAAAAATTTAAATGGCCGCCATTTTTAAACAAGATGGTGGGTGAAGCTGGCCAACGAACCCGGTCGAGACATTGGTATGTACTATGTATAAACGAAGTTACATCCAAATCGGTTCATAAATACGCCTTTTATCGTGTGACAAAATTCAGGACGTTTCAAAATGTCAGCCACGCTAGAAATTCAAAATGCTATAACTCAGCCATTTTTTAAGATATAGACGAAACAAAAACTGCTCCGAAATCTTTGTATAAAGGTCAAATACATAAGAAAAAAATATTTTTCCATTTTAAATTTTTTGGTACCACAGTTCAAATTTTAAATTAAAAAAAATTTTTAAATGGCCGCCATTTTGAAACAAAATGGCGGATGAAGCTGGCCGACGAACTCGGTCGAGAGATTGGTATGTACTATGTACACACCGAATTACATCCAAATCGGTTCATAAATACGCCTTTTATCGCGTGACAAATTTCAGGACGTTTCAAAATGTCAGCCACGCTAGAAATTCAAAATGCTATAACTCAGCCATTTTTTAAGATATAGACGAAACAAAAACTGCTCCGAAATCTTTGTATAAAGGTCAAATACATAAGAAAAAAATATTTTTCCATTTTAATTTTTTTGGTACCACATTTCAAATTTTAAATTAAAAAAATTTTTTAAATGGCCGCCATTTTGAAACAAAATGGCGGATGAAGCTGGCCGACGAACTCGGTCGAGAGATTGGTATGTACTATGTACACACCGAATTACATCCAAATCGGTTCATAAATACGCCTTTTATCGCGTGACAAATTTCAGGACGTTTCAAAATGTCAGCCACGCTAGAAATTCAAAATGCTATAGCTCAGCCATTTTTTAAGATATAGACGAAACAAAAACTGCTCCGGAATCTTTGTATAAAGGTCAAATACATAAGAAAAAAATATTTTTCCATTTTTAATTTTTTGGTACCACATTTCAAGTTTTAAATTTTTTTAAAAATTTTAAATGGCCGCCATTTTGAAAGAAAACGGCGGATGAAGCTGGCCAACGAACTCAGTCGAGACATTGGTATGTACTATGTACACTCCGAATTACATCGAAATCGGTTCATAATTACGGGAGTTACAGTGTGACATAGGTCAGATATATATATATATATATATATCAATTTTGATCGGAGGGTGGTTTCGGGGTCTGGGGGTCATGATCGATGAAAATATACCAAAATTTTTTGAAATCGCTTTTCTCCGAACGGCTGCAATAGGTAGCTTTTTTGTAAAGAAAGCTACCTAAAAAGCCAACTTGTATTATTCAAACACACGAAGCTCAATTAAGTGGAGACCGAATGTAGGAGATTCAATACTAATTTTTATCAATACTAAATCATTATGAATGAGAATATCGCGAAATTAGTCAGCTTTATCCAAGCTGCTTTTATTTAAAGTCACTTATATTTGGCTGCCAAATTCGGCGATTTCTTAAAGTGCCTGCCATTTTAAGACAACTTGGTAGATGAGGCTAACCAGTGAACTTGGTCGAGACCTTAGTAATTGCTGTGCACATATGGTCACTCATATCGGAATCGGTTGATATATACGAGTGCTGTCGCAGGCAAAAAATCAGATTTTTCAAAATGTCACCCACTTTAGAAATTGAAACTGTTATATCTGAGCCATTTTTTAAGATAAAGACAAACAAAAAATGCTCCTGAATCCTTATATCAAGGTCAAATACTTAAGAAAGAAACCTTTTTCAATTTCTAATTTTTTTGCACCTCACTTTAAATATAATTTTTTTTTAATTTAATGGCCGCCATTTTGAAACAAGATGGCTGATGAAGCTGCCCAGCAAACTTGGTCGAGATATTGATGTATACTATCCACATGCCTTCTTCCATCGAAATAGGCGAATACGTGTGGTATCGCGTGACAAATACAAGATCATTTCAAAGTGTTAGCCATGATAGAAATTCAAAGTGCTATAATTCAACCACTTTTTAAAATATAAACAAAAGAACAAATTTTCAGAAACAAAAACTGCTCCAGAATCTTTGTATCAAGGCCAAAAACATAAAAAAAAAAAATCTTTTTCATTTTCCAATTTTTTAATACTTCATTTTAAATTTTAAATTACATTTTTTTAAAAAAATGGCAACCCTTTTGAAACAAGATGGCGAATGAAGCTGTCCAACGAACTCGGTCGAGACATTGGTATGTACTATGTACAGACCAAGTTACATTCAAATCGGTTCATAAATACGCCTGTTATCGCGTGACAAAAATCAGGTCGTTTTAAAATGTCAGCCACAATAGAAATTCAAAATGTTATGACTCAGCCATTTTTTTAGATGTAGACGAAACAAAACCTGTTCCGGAATCTTTGTATTAAGGTCAAACACATACAAAAAAATCTTTTTCATTTTCCAATTTTTTGGTATCTCATTTTAAATTTAATTTTTTTTAATTTTTTTTAAATGGCCACCATTTTGAAACAAGATGGCGAATGAAGCTGGTCAACGAACTCGGTTGAGTTATTTGTATGTACTATGTACACACCAAGGTACATCCAAATCGGTTCATAAATACGTCTGTTATCACGTGGCAAAAATCAGGACGCTTCAAAATGTCAGCCACGCTAGAAATTCAAAATGCTATAACTCAGACATTTTTTAAGATATAGACGAAACAAAAACTGCTCCCGAATCTTTTTATCAAGGTCAAACACATAAGAAGAAAATATTTTTTCAATTTTAAATTTTTTGCTACCACATTTCAAATTTAAATTTTTCTTAAAATTTTAAATGGCCGCCATTTTTAAACAAGATGGCGGATGAAGCTGGCCAACGAACTCGTTCGAGACATTGGTCTGTAATATGTATAAACGAAGTTACATCCAAATCTGTTCATAAATACGCCTTTTATTGCGTGACAAAATTCAGGACGTTTCAAAATGTCAGCTTCGCTAGAAATTCAAAATGCTATAACTCAGCCATGTTTTAAGATATAAACGAAACAAAAACTGCTACGAAGTCTTTGTATAAAGGTCAAATACATAAGAAAAAATATTTTTCCATTTTCAATTTTTTGGTATATATATATATATTGATATATATATATATATATATATAAATTTTGAACGGAGGGTGGTTTCCGGGTCTGGGGGTCATGATCGATGAAAATATACCAACATTTTTGAAATCGCTTTCCTCCGAACGGCTGCAATAGGTAGCTTTTAGGTAGCTTTCTTTACAAAAAAGCTACCTATTGCAGCCGTTCGGAGGAAAGCGATTTTAAAAAATTTTGGTATATTTTCATCGATCATGACCCCCAGACCCCGAAACCACCCTCCGTTCAAAATTGATATATATATATATATATATATATATATATATATATGTATATATATATATATATATATCTGACCTATGGCACACTGTAACTCCCGTAATTATGAACCGATTTCGATGTAATTCGGTGTGTACATAGTACATACCAATGTCTCGACCGAGTTCGTTGGCCAGCTTCATCCGCCGTTTTGTTTCAAAATGGCGGCCATTTAAAATTTTTAAAAAAATTTAAAACTTGAAATGTGGTACCAAAAAATTAAAAATGGGAAAATATTTTTTTCTTATGTATTTGACCTTTATACAAAGATTCCGGAGCAGTTTTTTTTTCGTCTATATCTTAAAAAATGGCTGCGTTATAGCATTTTGAATTTCTAGCGTGGCTGACATTTTGAAACGTCCTGAATTTTGTCGCGCGATAAAAGGCGTATTTATGAACCGATTTGGATGTAATTCGGTGTGTACATAGTACATACCATTCTCTCGACCGAGTTCGCTGGCCAGCTTTATCCGCCATTTTGTTTCAAAATGGCGGCCATTTAAAAATTTTTTAAAAATTTAAAATTTGAAATGTTGTACCAAAAATTCAAAATGAAAAATATTTTTTTCTTATGTATTTGACCTTTATACAAAGATTTCGGAGCAGTTTTTGTTTCGTCTATATCTTAAAAAATGGCTGTGTTATAGCATTTTGAATTTCTAGTGTGGCTGACATTTTGAAACGTCCTGAATTTTGTCACGCGATAAAAGGCGTATTTATGAACCGATTTGGATGTAACTTCGTTTATACATAGTACATACCAATGTCTCGACCGGGTTCGTTGGGCAGCTTCACCCGCCATCTTGTTTAAAAATGGCGACCATTTAAATTTTTAAGAAAAATTTAAACTTGAAATGTGGTACCAAAAATTGAAAATTGAAAAAATATTTTCTTCTTATGTGTTTGACCTTGATAAAAAGATTCGGGAGCAGTTTTTGTTTCGTCTATATCTTAAGAAATGGCTGAGTTATAGCATTTTGAATTTCTAGCGTGGCTGACATTTTGAAACGTCCTGATTTTTCTCATGTAATAACAGGCGTATTTATGAACCGACTTGGATGTACCTTGGTGTGTACATAGTACATACAAATATCTCGACCGAGTTCGTTGGCCAGCTTCATCCGCCATCTTGTTTCAAAATGGCGGCCATTTAAAAAAATAAAAAAATAAAAAAAATTAAATGAGATACCAAAAAATTGGAAAATGAAAAAGATTTTTTTTTTGTATGTGTTTGACCTTAATACAAAGATTCCGGAACAGTTTTTCTTTCGTCTATATCTAAAAAAAAATGGCTGAGTAATAACATTTTGAATTTCTCTTGTGGCTGACATTTTAAAACGACCTGATTTTTGTCACGCGATAACAGGCGTATTTATGAACCTATTTGGATGTAACTTGGTCTGTACATAGTACATACCAATGTCTCGACCGAGTTCGTTGGCCAGCTTCATTCGCCATCTTGTTTCAAAAGGGTTGCCATTTAAAAAAAATTAAATTTAAAATTCAAAATGAGGTATTAAAAAATTGGAAAATGAAAAAGATTTTTTTTATGTGTTTGACCTTGATACAAAGATTTCGGAGCAGTTTTTGTTTCTGAAAATTTTTTCTTTTGTTGATATCTTAAAAAATGGTTGATTTATAGCACTTTGAATTTCTAGCATGGCTAACATTTTGAAACGATCTTGTATTTGTCACGTGATAACAAGGGTCAGCTACGTGGGGAGGCCTACCAAATGGCTTAAGCACTCACAAGCCCCACCCAGCGGTTTCCATCTACTACCGCCGTCACCACACACACACACACACACAAAAAAAAATAAATAAATAAAAATAATAATAACAATAATAATAATAATAAATAAAAGGCCCGAAGGGACCTACAGGAAAGCCAATTGAGAATATTAAGTTTAAATACAATATAAGTACAATATATACACGTTGGAAAGCCCAATTTTTACTGGGCGTTTACGAGAGAAATTTAGATATTTGTAATTAATAAGATCATGAGATAATAGATAATAGGATTTTTAAACTTGTTGGAGCGGCAAAAGCTCAATTACTCTGCAAAGCTGGGCGTTCTGCAAAAATACAACAAAAGCTACGTATATGTATACTAAATTAGAAAGAGATTAATAATTTTAAAAATAATGTAGAATATAAAAAATAGGTAAAATAGTGAATAATTATGATGAATATTATATAATTATATACACACACAAAAGTTCAAAAGTCTATTGTTCTTGCAACAGTTCAATTATAGTTCAATCGTGTTGTTTGTGGCTAAGAGTTTATTTTGAATTGGTGGTATCTGTCTATTTGTTAAGATACGTTCTCATCATCATCTATAAAGTCACGTGATAACACACGTATTCGCCTATTTCGATGTAAGAAGGCATGTGGATAGTATACATCAACACCTCGACCAAGTTCGCTGGCCAGATTCATCAGCCATCTTGTTTCAAAATGGCGGCCATTAAATTAAAAATATATATATATATTTAAAGTGAGGTGCAAAAAAATTAGAAATTGAAAAAGGTTTCTTTCTTAAGTATTTGATCTTGATATAAGGATTCAGGAGCATTTTTTGTTTGTCTTTACCTTAAAAAATGGCTCAGATATAGCAGTTTCAATTTCTATTGTGGGTGACATTTTGAAAAATCTGATTTTTTGCATGCGACAGCACTCCTATATATTAACCGATTCCGATGTGAGTGAGCATGTGCACAGCAATTATTAAGGTCTCGACCAAGTTCACTGCTTAGCCTCATCCACCATGTTGTCTTAAAATGACAGGCACTTTAAGAAATTGCCGAATTTGGCAGCCAAATATAAGTTACTTTAAAGAAAAGCAGCTTGGATAAAGCTGACTAATTTCGCGAATTTCTCATTCATTATATTGATAAAAATTAGTATTGAATCTCCTATATTCGGTTTCCACTAAATTGAGCTTCGTGTGTTTGCATGATATAAGTTGGCTTTTTTAAAATAAGGATTATGAAAGCTACCTTTTCCTCCCGGCACTGGCCGGAAGGACTTTTTGTAAAGAAAGCTACCTAAAATAACGTAAAGATGCTTTGAGCTTGCAATAATGTCGAGTTTAGAAAACGAGACAATAAAATAAATATCAGTCTTGGTGCCTGTCATTATATCAGTAAATGCTGTGCAACTGTGGCACAAAAATGTTGTAGATTTTTGAATAAAAAAAAAGGGCGAAACCTTTGAAGCAAGATGAAAATGTAAACTGAGAAAATACTGGAAAATATTAAAAGTCAGATGTGTTGGGGGAAAAATAGAAGAAATCTTCATGCAAAATTGGTTTAAAAGTACACTGTACGAAAAGTTTGAAAAACGTACAACTTAAGGGAAAAAGTACAGAATGGCAGCCCTTTTTGACTACTTCCATCAATGAAGCTTTTCCAATTTTCTTTCTGACCCACTCACACTAATTTACCCTTTTCTAAACTTGTCTGGTACGTTTCCACGATTCCTGGTCACTTCTAATCTTCTAATATGAAAAGTTACCAAACGAGATTTATTTACTGATATCTGACTATTTTACATAATTTTTTCAATGTATTTTTAATGAGATAATTATCTTTCTTCGAAAAATTTTCAAATTTTTGTTATGTAAAGAAATTTTGACCCAATCAGCTTTTCTGAAAACTCTATGTCCCTGATGTAAAAGACATATGTTCCGTTTAAATAAATATGTTTATTATTAACAACATGTATAATGATCACTTATAAACAGATTAAGTTAAATAACGCTATAAAAAATGATAAAATATCTTTATTAAGATTGACGATGGTTTCATCGCACAAACGACGATAAATACGTTTTTCTCGAAAAGTACAAAAGTTAGAAAAATGAAACCAACGTCAATTATTGAAGAATATATTAGTTCACATTATATATTTTTTTCAAATTTAAAAAAAAAAAATAACATAGAAAAATAAACCAAAATATATTTTTTAAAAAATTACTAATGTTGTAATTTTATAGTTACACCAACCAAAAATTACAGAATAATGCTCAAAGTATGTACTTTTAAGAAAAGAAATCTCGTTAAAATCGAAGATGCGTTTTTTTTTTTTTTTAGTTATAACAAATAATGCTAGCATCTTGCTAAAATATTCGTAATTTTCGCAATTCGCATTTGCAGAAATAAGTTACTATTAATGCATTGGTCGGCGATTGACACACCCACCAGCCTTAACCACCGACCGAGACTAATAATAAGCTCGACGTAGCAGTGGTCTTTCGGTAGCTTCATGGGCCCTAGCCCTCCCTTCCCGCTTTTCGGCGTCTTTAATTTGTTCAATTTCCCTTTTAAATTTTAATAATTGCTTAGCAATTAATTTGAAATTTGATTTTCATTTGAAATATTGTATGCAAGGCAAATGATTCTCTATGGAAAATTTTTCCAAGTATTAATATAGTTTCAATCGATGCTGGATTTAATTAAGTTTCGTGTTTGCCCCATGTCGGTAGCTCACGATAAATATTCCATCTTGTGCTGCGTTTGTCGCCTTGCCAACATGTAATAGTGAGAAATTTTCCAGACTGGGTATCGTTTCATGTGGTTTAGTCAGTAAAATGTTAGTGCGCTATACTGATGGCCCGGGATCGAGTCCAGCCATGGAATCTTTTTCACTATGTTGCCCTTTGCGCCTTTTAAGCAATTAATTTGAAATTTGAATTTCATTTGAAATCATCACAGTGTTTATGACAAATTCGTCACAATGACACATATTTCACAAATGGGTCACAATGTTACTTCAAAGCATTGTCGCTTTCGTCCCACGTTCGTCACAAAATTAATGCCAAAATAGTCACAAATGACACACTTTCCACAAATTTGTCACACCGTGACTTCACAGAGTGGTCACAATGTAACTTCAAAAACGACCTCTAAAACGGCCATAACGACTTCGCATTCTAGTCACGATGACGTCACATCGACGGTCACAAAGTCACAGTGTAACTTAACAACTACGTCGCCGTGACGTCACCATGCCTTACGGGTGGCTGGGGACCTATGAACCTGGCTTCCGCAAAAGAGTCGGAATAAGAGAAAAAAGAGATTAAAGGAACGCGGACAGAAAGAGGCCGCTCACCGCGGCGGTTGACCCACACGCCGAATGTCGCCGTTTGCGCGACGAAACGATCGTCAATCTTAATAAAGATGTTTTATCACTTTTTATAGCATTATTTAACTTAATATGTTTCTTATTATTTAGATAAGTAAAATTTTAAAATAAGGATGTTGAAGAAACCCGCACAGGTTTTTTTCGAATTGGGCAAATTCAACCCAACTCTGATCGATATATCTGTACAAATATATATTTCTGATACATATTGAAAAATTCCTTACAACTTTTTACCCGACAGCCAAGAAGGGTTATGTGTTTCAAGCTTATCCGAGTATGTGTACTTTTTTATACCCTCGAAACATCCCAACGGTGGGATGGATTTTAATGAATGAGGTCTCTATCGATTCGTCTTAACGTTCCGATGGTTATAAGCTAGGTTTTGCTTTTATAAATTAAAAATGGCGGCCGTAAAATACAAAATGGCGGTAGAGACGAAAAAAAATTACGCACCCTATTGAGTGGCATATCATTGGATAGATCATTCAAAAGGAAGACGATGTTTCATTGGCTATTTTACAGTCAGAAGCTCCGTTTAAATATTACACAACCTGGAAGTTGTGTAGGTAGGATCTCTAGCTTTACTGTCCTCATCAAAACAGTGTTTATAGATAGGAACTAACAATTAAACACAACTTAAAAGTCATTAATACAAGTAAATAAAAAAATTGGTAAGTAATATAAAAAATAGTTTCACATTGATGAGAATTAAATAATTAGTTCGCTTTTCACGGAGTCGGGTTTTTTGATTTTTTTAAATTTATTCTAACATTTTTTTTTTTTTTTTTGACAGTGGTACAGGAATTGTTGTCAATATGTCGCCTTACCAGTCTACGGAAAGTGAAGCATCTTTACAGATACTACAGTACACTTAGCCACAGATTATGCAGCCAAATATTTCCGTAAGACAAACTATTGTAGTGTATTTCTTGTTACACACTTTTATTTAACTTAACTAGGTTTTTGTTTGTAAAGTGGTTTTTTAATCTATTTTTTACTCCGCTCCTGATAGGCTAGAATTACAAAAATTCTGTACACATGTATATTTCTGATCGCAGTGCAACATTAAAAATTTTTAGAACATAACTATAAATGAATCAATTACTTTTAAGGCATTTTGGTGTTAGCCTGTCGCAAATGATAAATCTCCAAATAATGTTTATGGTTACAACTGTTTACAAGTAACAAACACAATGGAGTTAATTTTGCAGCTAACCACTCACGCGAAAATATGCGAACTGGCTATAAAACTGCAACAACGAAATATTTTAAGTAAAAAATATAAATGAAAAATAAGCAATGTAACATTTTTTTAAATACTCTTTTATCGTTTAAAAGTTTAATATTACTTAAATTATGATTATACTTTAAAAATGCAAGTTTTCAACGTTTTCAAACACAACACCTAACTTTTTAACCCTTTTAGGAACAAGTAATTGTGTTTCTGTAATTCTGAATTAAAAGTTTCTGGTTGAAATCTTGATTAAAACTAGGTGAGATATGATATATCCCACCGCCCCTGAAGCGGTTTAATGTTGGAAATATCAACTCTTTAGCCCCATAGGATTGATGTATAGGGACAATATTTTGAAGTTATTTTCGGCTTCATTTTTTTGGTAATTTTCCCTACAAAAAAGGGTCACACAAAGGTTTAAAGTGGCAAGATTCAAAATCCGTTATCTGGTCTGTCTTAAAATTTATGAAAATCCTGCGACAATGGCCTATACATACATTCCACAATAGAGATAAAACAAATTGTGATTTTGGATTCGCATATTTGAAGCTTCTGAAAAGAAGTTTCTATTAAAAGTTTTATCGGTTACAATATACATATTTTTTCAAATATTAATTTCTTAATTTATGAATATTGAAATTAATATTCAATAAAAATTTATTGCAACCTACTGACATTTTAACAAAAATCGATATCTAGAAGCTTTATATATGAGACTTTAATATTATAGAACATTCCGCCAAAAAGAATCCGTATTCCAGCTTGTTTTGCAACTATTAAAGCGGAATTTAACATTAGGAATTCGAAATTTTACTTCTAAAAAAATTCAATCAAATTACTTCCCGTTGACTATCGAAAGGTAAAATTTACCGAAGAATCCAATTAAGTGTCAAAACTGGGTGTTCATATCGGAAATCTCAGTTTGCTGCAAATTAAATCTAAAGACAGTACTTAGATTTTTTTTAAACATAAATTGAAATAATAAATAATTACAAATAGAATGGATATTTATGCTTTTCTTTACGACAATTTTTTGGCGTTATAAGGGGATTTTTTAATAAAAAAACAAAGTTTCTGGACTCCTGAAAATGTAAAGAAACGCCAACATAGAATGCTTTTACTTTTTAACCCTTTTTCTACTGACGGTACTTATAAGTACCATTAAAATAACTTGTTATAAAATTCATTTAATACATCAATTAATTGTAACACAATTTAGAATTAGTTATAGATACATTACTTTATCTTGTTCCAAAAGCATTATGGGTTACACAAAACAAAACTATTTTTAAAAGGATGATTTCTTTTGTCTTATCATCCTTTCAGCTTTCTTGGCGTTGGAAGCGGGGGGGGGGGGGGGATTTTTCAATTCGGAAAAATTTCTATATTTCTATTGCAAGAACATTTTTGTACACTATTTGTACATTTCGCAATTCTACCAAATACTAAGAAAAAATATTTAAAATAAAAGATTTGAGTGGGGGGTTATAAATATTGCACAATATTCCTATAAATTTAAATTTAATGAATCCTTCTAAATCCTCCAATTCTTCTAAAATCTTTCTAAAATTTATTGCATAATTATGTAAATCTTCTAATATAGTTTAAACAATTCACGAAAAATGCTTTAGAAGACAAAATTTTCATGAATTCATAATTCAGTACATAAAGAACTAATGAAGCATTTTCAGCTCTGTAATAAAAGTTATATGTGCAAGAGTAGCATATATTAATGCTAATTTTAATATGAATGTTATTGCTGTTAATTTATCATGTTTGATGAAAATGAAACTGTTTATTTGATAACAACAGATTAAGATCCATCTTTATATAAATATATATATATAATATATATATATATTACACTGTAAGTTATTCTCAAAATATGCAAACATGTTCGCAGGCGAAATTCTTACTCTAGATTAATTTTAGCACAATTATTCTAATTGGTAAATAAATGAAATTCTATGAAATTCTTATTGTCATTCCATCTTCATGATATGTGTCTTAATGTATTTAAATTTTTTTAGAAAACTCTTGATAACTACTATTTTGCATATATGGTCTAAATTAAATTATGATGCTTTATAAAATTTCTTAAAATATGTTGTTTTTAAAGCAGAAAAGGACGATTTCTGTAAAAATAAGCTTTGTCTAGTGATGTTAATAAAATTATTTTGTTATTTCCGGTGAAATGTAAATATTTATTTGGTTCTTATTATTCTATTATGTGCCTTTCATCCATTGTGCATAAATCTTCATATTTCGTGTTTGGTACTGAACTTTATAAGTTCCACAAAAAATTTAAATGCATGAAACTATTCAAGATTTATAAAATAAGATAAATAGTTCAGAATATATAATTCAGAAAAACATCTTTCAAAGGAACTCTAATCAAAAGAGTTGTGCATAATTTTTCATAACAAAAATTTAAATTCTAATATGTATCATACGCTCCAAGCCCACAATGTTTATATTGTATACAGTGTTCTCCTGAAGAGCATATTAGACATACATAAAAAATATTTACACTCTTTCGTTCAAGTTAGCTTGGTTCCTGTATATAAAGATGGAATTCTGTATTCGATTTTTACCTCATTTTCTCATATGCTCGAATTATAAAAATTATGCGCAGAAATGTCTTACGACAAAATGTTCGCCCGACAGTGATACCGAAAGTATGTAGCATAAATCTGTTAATGACATTTTAAAATTGTTTCAAGATAATCTTTCGCATTTAACAATCTCTTCTTAGATCGAAATAAATATTAATCTTAAATACTATCCATACCAGTATTTCGTCGTTCTTATGTCGCTCAAAATCTGTTTAAAATTGCAAATTTGTCAATTATATTAAACCATTGGCCGAAATCTGCAAAATTCACAATTCTTATTCTTTGAAAATATCATTGTTACAACTATGGCAGAAACATATGAGTTCTGTTTTCCAATAACTTTGAAAAAGGACCTCAAACAGAGGTTAGGCAAGGGATATCCCTTGGCTTCTTTGTGTTTTAACACTGATCGTATCATTACGTCAGTATTATATAAAACCAGTGGACCCGTGCGAAGAATTCACACTTACTTGGCAGAACACATGAGTTCTGTTTTCCAATAACTTTAAAAAAGGACCTCAAACAGAAAGATAAGATAGGCAAGGGATATCCCTTGACTTCTTTATGTTTTAACACTGGCCGTGTCATTTCGTGAGTATTATATAAAACCATTGGACCCGTGCGAAGAATTCACACTTACCTGACAGAAACACATGAGTTCTGTTTTCCAATAACTTTGAAAAGTGACCTCAAACAGAAAGAGAGGATAGGCAAAGGATATCCCTTGGCTTCTTTATGTTTTAACCCTTAAATGCCTGATTTTTCAAAAATCATTGTAATAATGTTTTTCGGCTTTCATTTTGGTAAATAAATCATGGGAAAAATACTTAAAAAAATCATATTTTGTTTTAAGTATAGTTTACGGCTAAAGAACAGTTTGTTACTAATCGGCAATACTGGTATTTAATGGAAAAAATAATTTCCCTTGATAACATTCTATAATATTAAACACACAAGAATTTTAGGAACTATAATAAGAAATAAATTTTACTTGCTCACTGCAGGTCAAAGTAGGGTATTTCGCAAGCTCCCAAACGAAACAAAAAGAACAAGTAGCAACAAGTGAAAAAATAAATCTATCTTTATTCTTAAACAGCACAAGTGTTGCCATCTACATGTTGACAATCGATTTAATAATATTTTCAGAATGTATTTTATTGGCAACATTAGGCATTATTGCTTCAATATTATTCTAATAGTATTTTAGAGCCTAAATTGGGTATATTGCCGAAAAGCAACACCAGGCATTTAAGGGTTAACACTGACCGTATCATTACGTCAGTACCCCTTTAAGTCCTGACCCGCACAATTGTGCGGGTGATACTAAAGTAAAAGAAAATGACTATTTCCTGCTTTTGTGTGAGATTTAAAACCAAATCTGCACATCTATTTGAGTTAATTGGCTTCAGATGTTTTGATAAGACACAACTAGGAGGCATCAACTACAATGTAGGGTTAGATTTTCTGCTTTTAAAGGACTATATCATCTGACAGCAATAGACAAATAGTATGTACTGTCGTAATTTCTTTTAAATATGATTTTTAGTGTTTGCTTAGATTTAATTTTTCTTTTCATATACTTTATTCATGATTTTAATTGATTTTGTCTTTGATAAATTTAATTAGCCTTTACAAATGTTGAAAAACAAATGACCCGCACAATTGTGTGGGTCCGGCCTTTACCGTTTCCAAAATGGGCAGAATTCCTCATATATAAAATTTTTATTTTTAAATGATTTTTTTTTAAACTTATGTTTTTAGCAATTTATTTTTTATTAATTACATTTTTATAATCGGATTAATTTTAAATTAATAGGTTCGTACTATTCATGATTTCTATTTAAAATTGATAGTATTAGATATATAATATGCACATGTAACAACCTTTATGTTTCTGCTCTGAGTTATAGATGTCATATATGATTTATAAGTTTTATATGAGTTATATGCAATGCATATCACGAGATAGATTTTTAAGTTTGATAAATTCATTCCATTTTGTCGACACAGCAAGTAAACCACCAGGAATAAATAGTAAATTATGCACAGTTCAGCAAATGCTCGACAGATTCCGTAGTGTCTGCTTGAATTTAGCAGGATATCAGGGAAAATTTTCCGTAGATGAGAAGACGATTCTTTTTTTTTTAGGACGTGCTTCAGTAAAGCAGCATATACAAAACAAACCACACTCTGTTGTAACAGTATCACCTGGGATAGTTTTAAATTTTGTAGTATGCCAGTGGGAAAATACAGACCTAGTCCACAAGGAACTGAGCTTAGGACCTGCTGAGTCCTTACTCTGGTTCAGACCTAGGTTTATGTACTTCGATCAGTATTTCAACAAAATACCGCTGCTGGAAAAACTAAAAAAAAAGAAATTTGAAGGTCAGGCACAATCCAAACGGAGTGAAGGGCATACCATTTGTCAACGGCTCTTAAGAGGGGTGCGAGCATTGAGCACGTTTCAGAAAATGAAATTGTAGTGGTCTGTCCAGAAACAAGAATTGTTTCAAAGATTTTCATTATGGCTGATGAAATTTATCTCAATAAACAACAACTTTTTTTGCTTAAACTTTTATCTTTAGATATTTGCACACATAATCCCAAACTACACAATTGTGTAGATTTAGCCCAAAAACGGGTGCATTAAGACCGAACCCGCACAATTGTGCGGGTCCTCCCTTGGCCGAACCTGACATCGGGTATTTTTTTAAATATTTTTATCAATCAAATACGGTCCTATCGATAAGGAGATACCACCCAAACTTTCAATTTCTACCAAAAAAAAAAAAAAAATTCCCGGTCTTAAAGGGATACTATATAAAACCAGTGGACCCGTGCGATGAATTCACACTTACCTGGCAGAAACACATAAGTTCTGTTTTCCAATAACTTTGAAAAAGGACCTCAAACAGATAGAGAGGATAAGCAAAGTATATCCCTTGGCTTCTTTGTGTTTTAACACTGACCGTGTCATTTCGTCAGTATTATATAAAACCAGTAGACCTGTGCGAAGAATTCACACACCTGAACCGCTCACTTCCATTATCCCATCCGTTACCCCTTCGAGGGACCCCTGAATATCCCCAATGTTTAATTTAAGTGAAATGTCAAACAAACAAAGCCTTTTAACGATAATTTAGTTGGCAATGTCAGATGTCTGTAAAGAATCCTTTCCAATGATACTACATTCATCGTTGTATGCTACATCTTAGTTAAATTCAGTATGCAGTTACAGATGTGGGCTAAATATACTATCCAATGATACCTCATTCATCGTTTACAATACATATTAGTTGAGAAATAGATAATGTTGACAACCGAAATAATCTATATAATAATATATCTCTTTGTATCCCATCAATAAAATTCAATTCTCTTTCAAATGACTTTTAGTGGATTATAAACCCCTTTAAGAAATAGACTACATTCTTGTTACTCAAATAGTATCTAGCATTTCTATTATTATTATTATTATTATTATTATTATTAGCCCCCGGTATGGTATTTCTTTCTCGCTGCTTATTTTGTCTCCAATAAATAATGTTACCTTGTATCAGCCAGCCGTAAAACAAAAGCCGATGTTTCATTGTGCGATTAAATACTCTACAGCCTTTTTTAAAACTTCTAAGCATCGCACATTTTCGTTGTTCATACCGTCGTATTGAAAAAAAAAGTACCTTTTAATGCAATTTGTTTGAAAACTGCATCTCCATTTATTTTTGAAATATTAATTTTTTTGTAGTTTTTAGCGACATTTGTTTCATTTTGACAACTCAAGTACTCCTTTTCTGTAGAAAGTAAAGAAAAAATAGTTGAAAAATAGCAATTATATCTTTTGTTGCCATTTTCTCATAAAAATTGAAAAAAAAATTAATTAAAATACGTGCTATTTTGAGAAAAATATAAATGAATGATTTATGATAAAACATGGAGCTATTATAAAACTGTATTTAATTTTAAGTATCTATATTAATGCAAATGACGTCATTTTACATAAAATAAAAGTGTGTGCTTTAAGTCTTAAAATTGAAATATGTTTTGCACTACAGTAGAGTCCCGATTATCCGAGCCCCGCTTAACCGAGCTATTTTCTTCTGATGGACTGGTGGCTTCTATAACAGCCATTATAAATGAAGCGTTATGTGAAGATGAAAGAGCAGCCGTTAAAGTTAGAACTCTGATTTTCTGGTCAGAATGGGGGGGGGGGGGAATGGCCATAATTAAAACAAAAAAATTGTGGCCATTTTTTCCCCATTCTGACCAGAAAATCAGAAATCAAACTTTTTATGGCTGCTCTTTCATCTTCACCTAACGCTTCATTTATAATGGCTGTTTCATAATGATAGAAACCACCAGTCCACCAGAAGAAAATGAAGTAATGGAAATGTCGGGGGCGACACTGAATTTTGAAAAAGCGGAATTCCTGTTCTCTTGTTATTATTATTATTTTCAATTTGTGAATAAATAAAATTTTCACTTTGAACCTTCAGCTCCCCAACCCCCTCGCAAGCCAGAGCCCATCTCATCTCTAATTCAAACATGTCACCTTCCATTTTAACCCTTTATGTACTGATTTATGAATTTATAAAAATTTTATCTTCTAAAGCATTTTTTGAAACTATTATTAAATAAACATTTAATAATAGAGAAGATAGAGAAGAAGAATAATATAAGAAAATAAACATTTAATACAGTTCAGAAGGATTAAAGGATTTAGAAGGATTAATTAAATTTGAATTTATAGGGATTTTGTGCAATATTTAAAACCCCCACTCAGATATTTTATTTTATATATTTTTCTTAGTATTTTGTAGAATTAGGAAATGTACAAATATAATGTTTTTAAAATAGAAACATTTCCAATTTGACCCCCTCCACCTCCCCCCCCCCAAAAAAAAAAACGCCAAGAAAGCTGAAAAGATGCAAAGGCAAAAGAAATCATCCTTTTAAAAATATTTTTGTTTTGTGTAACCAATAATGCTTTTGGAACAAGATAAAGTAATGCAGATGTAATTCATTCTAAACTGTATTACTACTAATTGATGTATTAAATGAATTTTGTAACAAATTATTTTAATGGTACTTATAAATACCGTCAGTAGATAAAAGGTTAATCCCTTCGGCCAGCAATTAAAGTGTCGTCTCTAAAAAATAATGTTCCTTTACATAAACCAGCAGTAAAACAAAGCATTGTACGGGATAATCTATACTACAGTTTTTTAAACTTCTAAGCATCGCGCATTTTTATTTTTTATACCATCGTATAGGGGGGGGGGGAAATGTACTTTTAAATGCAATTTGTTTGAAAACTGTATCTTCATTTAATTTAGAAGCATTAATTTTTTGGTAGTTTTAGCGCCATCTCATTAATGTTGGCAACAGAAGTACTCCATTTCTGTAGAAAGTAAAGGAAAAATACTTGAAAAATAGTAATTATATCTTTTCGTTGCCATTTTACCATTACAACTTTTTAAAAAATGTAATTAAAATACGTTTTATTTTGAAAAAAATATAAATGAATGATTTCTAATAAAACATGAGACTATTATAAATCATATTTAATTTTAAGCATCTATATTAATGTTACAAACAAATAATCGGCATATGAATCATGAGATAGCCGATTTTTTGTGTCGAGTTTCTTGAATGAGGACATCGCTTTTTGTTGGATATGCGTATTATTTTGCGATAGTGACGTCATATGCATACTTTTCTGTAGACGTTGTTTAAGGGCTGGATCGTAAATGTGGCATTCTTCAGCCGATACGAATGACGTCATTTTATATAAAATAAAAGCGTGTGTTTTAAGTCATAAAACTGAAATATGTTTTGTACTATCTATACTTATATATATATATATAACCATTAATTAAACATTACCGACCATCATCAAAAACCGCAATATTGTGAATAAAATGACAATAAAAATGGATACCACAAACCTATAACATAGAACTGAATGTATAAAAAAAAAGTGCCTTATACTTAATTACAAGTATTAATATGGAAGAAAAAAAGAAGAACATGGATACCGAAAAAAGTGAAAAACTTATATATTGAATTACGTTTTCAAGAGTACAGAATTCAATGATATAAGCTAATAGGTGTTTTCTGTGAGAAAAAAAGCTAAAAGCTGAAAATTTTTTCTTCTCCTGTACTCAAACAACCAATATGACCAAGAGAATAGTTTCAAGATGAAAACAGAACATTATCAAATGGCATGAAATGGAAAAAAACAATACAACCCTTTAAATATTTAATTTATAGCATAAAAAATAGAAATATTACACAACATACCGAATAAAATCCCAGTTGATTTTCAAAATATCCTCCCGCACATGGTATCCAAAAGCATAATAAGATTAAGGTGAATGAAACAGTTAAGTTAACACAGAAATTAAAACCTATGGATTCAGTTAATTCATTTTGAAATACTGTGATAAATTCAATTAATATAATATAAATAGAAAATAATTACATTATTAAAAATACCTAAAAACACTTTTAAATTGTTTAATTTCTATTTTACAGTATTGCCAATATACAGCGTTCAATACCACCTGGTGTAAAAAATTAAAGTTATTACTCAATAGAAGCATTAAAATTTTTTGGTGCTGCCATCTATTATGTTATTTTAAAACTATTATTATTATTATTCAAATGTCACAAGAAGAACCTAATAAAAGCTAATGAATTTAAAAGATATCAACTGCATTACCACACAAATCCTAATATGTAAATAATACCATATTATATATCATTATTCAAGAAAATTAAATAAATTAAATGTTAATAAAGTGCTATATATATATATAGTATATCTATCTATACTTTATATATATATATGTATAGATAGAAGGGGGACGTAGCATGCGTAAAGTGTGACTTAACCCTGCAGAGCATGTCGTTAGCCATGCCGCTCGCCTTCTGTACTGTTTTGCTGTTATAAATATTTTCCTTAGTTTGGTTTTAAAGTTTGGTTTTAAGTGTTAATGTTTATGTTGGTTATTTTAATATTTTTGATGTAGAGTTTCAATTTAGTTACGGTGAGTGATGGAATTTGATATTTTGTTTGTGGTTTTAAATATATATATATATATATATATACAGGATGCAATATGTTATCTATCACCGACCTTTAATTTCTCAACCGTTGGTCATAGACATATAGTTCCAATTACAAAAACGTTTCAAATGAGCTAAATATTCATGTTGTGGCATTATTTAAAATAAAAAAATCAATTTTATAAAAATTACGAAATCTAACTTTTTATACGGTCCCCCAGTCCCTATAGTCATATTTAGTAAAAGTTTACACATATCATAACAAATATAACACAAGAAGTCTGACATCTGTACTGCAAAAACTGACACAGTTATTAAATTTCAAAGTTTGAGAATTTTGCACATGATTTTGTCTTTCATTGAGGGATCAGTTAAAAGATGAATTAAAGTAATTCGAGATCAAAGTCAGGGTGAAATGTCCTTTATACGGCGAAACCACCTTTAGCTGGTATCGCCAAATCAGGGAATCACCAAAGAGGGTTATTTCATCTAAAAATTTGAGTTAACTTTTATGAATCGAACAACATTCAAATGTCAAAGTAAGTAGAATCGACAAAAGGAAAATAAAACATACTCACTAAGTACTAGATAAATGGCAGTGGAATTGCACCCTGATTTTGATCTCGAATTACTTTAATTCATCTTTTAACTGATCCCTCAATGAAAGACAAGATCATGTGCAAAAATCTCAAACTTTGAAATTTAATAACTGTGTCAGTTTTTGCAGTACAGATGTCAGACTTCTTGTGTTATATTTGTTACGATATGTGTAAACTTTTACTAAATATGACTATAGGGACAGGGGGACCGTATAAAAAGTTAGTTTTCGTAATTTTTATAAAATTTGTTTTTTACTTTAAATAATGCCCCAACATGAATATTTACCTCATTTGAACGTTTTTGTAATTGGAACTATACGTCAACGGCCATCGGTTGAGAAATTAAATGTCGGCGATAGATAACATATTGCACCCTGTATATATATTTGTATCGGGGACGACACTAAATTCTGAAAAAGCAGAGTCCCCGTTTTCTACTTTTGAACTCTTTCTTGAAACGTGATTCTTGATTTACAAAGTCTCATTATTTCGCAGCTTTGATATATAAGTAAATATATTTTAATATCTTCTTTGAATGATCCATCTAACTTTAAGATTTTTTTTAACATGGCAGTGGAAGTCATTATTTCCATAGTATTTTCATTAAAAAAGAAAAAAAAAAATGCGTGGTATTCAAATGTTTTGATGCGGGAAAAGTTAAATGTCACCACCATTATTATAATTATTGTATATATGTTTTCATTAAAACTAAGCATTCAGAAAATGCATTGTGATTTTTCATACATCGTTTAATGAATCTGACATTTTTAACTTCTGCTATGAAATCGCTTACATTGAAATTTTCATCTCGGTAACGGGAATGAATAACAGGAAGTACAAAGAAAGTCTGCCGTTTTTTAATTCCATTTATATGCGTTTTGGAAAAAATGTACTAATGATAAACGGTAGAAGAAAAATATTACAAAGGATAAATTCTTTTTTTAGGTTTACGTGACTTTATATAAATTATGAAATTACGGCTGTCATATTTTTGAATAACATATATCAGTAAAACCAGAAGGCAAAAATTAGATGATAAAGCTGTAGAAGGAATTTTCGTCGGATATGATAATGAATCCAAAACATACAGAATATACGTAGGAGGAAAATAAAGATCGCGAGAACCGTTAAATTTCTCGAAAACAAATTTAAATATAGAAACGAGAAAGTAGAAAACAAACCAAAAACAAAATGAAAATGAAAATCGCGATAATGAAAACATTGTAGAAATGGAAATTTCAAATAGCAAAGAGACACCATCCACGTTCAATTAACCAATAGCGGAACCTAGACGATCAGATAGAACTAACAAATGTGTATCTGGAATGTTAGTCGAATGGAAGAGAACTCAACTTATACATTAGATGCTGACGATATTATTAAACTCATAAATTCTCCTGATCCTGAATTAACCATCGACAAATTTATCGAATTAAAGAAACAAAGTACTGTCGAAAAAATAGATAAATATTTTGAGCCTAGGGGGAATTGAGAAGATTATGAATGTTGCAAAATTAACCTAAGGTCTACTAAACCTTATTCAAGTTGGATTGACAGTTCTTGAAAATATTGATTCAGACGAGAAAAGTTTAACAACGACTACAAAAAGCTTAGAAAGCTCACTCTGCTGTTACAAAAACCTTCTAAGAGTAAAAAAAAAACAAAAAAATTGTCGATTCAAACTTCATAGCAAGATTTTTTCTCATGCTCAAAGACTCGAACGGGGCAGCTTAGAAGAACAATAAATTCTAAGTTAGCAACTTATTGATTTATTCCAAATTCTTGTATTGTAAACGCATTTTTTTTACTAATGTTAAATGTATGTAACATTATCCCTAAATACAATAAAATATGTTCATTAGATTTTGTGGGAATTTTATTACTTATCCTTCTTTGCTTATCTAAATGTACATCGACTTACGTCGCTTTGAAACGTATTGCTGACGTGAGTCGGGGTATTACTGTATTGTATACTATTGTATTGTACACTTCCATAAGTTAACCATTAGTGAGGGAAATCTGAGATTTCACCTGTTTCCTTCTGTGATTTCAATATGTTTTCGTATGCACTAACTATGTTAACTATGCTTACATCTTCAATTAGCACTCAGGATTTTCTGATATTAAAAAGCTCTCTTAATTCAAATTTAAACGAATCTTCATTAGTGAATTTGTAAAGTTCAGTTAAAAGGTTTTCTAAATAAGTTCTTCAAATATATTAACTTAATACATTATCGCTAATGAATATAAATTTTTACCAATTCTACATAACTATTATAATTTCTCAATCACATACGCTCGGATGCCTCCAGTGTAGATTCGTCTCTTTTCATTGGAAATATTTGGTTTAGTTGCGAATTTTTTTTTTTCCTTTTCAACAAACGTATAAAAAAGGGAGTTACTTAAAATAGAGGTTAAGATGATTATCTCTTAACTCTTAACACAGTAATAAACATTGTCACTTACAAGGGAACCACTTTAGGTGTTGCTCGCTCCTAGTATTGATACCTGGTGCATTTTAAAGCTCTATATTAGGAAGTTTGGGAATCGATAAAAAATTTGTGTTAAAATAATATTTTTTGATTTTACAGCAGATTAACTTTCTGAAAATGCAATTTTCTAGACCACTTTTCGGGCTTTTAACGTAAAATGTAAAAAAAAAAAATAGTTAAAAATATAAATTAGTCAATAATAACTATAAAATGTTGAAAAAAGTTTTAAAATTCCTTCAAGAACCTACGAATTTGATTAAAAAAAAAATACAATATTATATTTACATATTTGGCGGGGAAAGATTGGCGTCTTTTTCGTCCCGTACAGTTTTCCGGCAACCCTAGCTCAGTAACTTCGCTACGTACCTTGTTGTAATGGTTGATACATAAACCTATTACAGGTATAAAGCTAGTGAAAATTTTTAAATGCCATGTCTGGCGACTTAGCTCTCTTTTGGTGTAAAATTAACAAATAAAAATCCAATAATAAAAAATTATAAATATAAAAATATATATAAAATATGATTTTAACAAAGAATTTTTATCGGTTCTCTAACTTTTATGCATAGGGCTACAAAATGCATCAGGTCTCGATTCTAGGTGCGAGCAACACCTAAAGTGGTTCCCTTGTTAGTTACAATGAGTGGTCTATGAGACCGCTTGATTGAAAGATGAATAAAAGGCTCAATTAATTCATATGATACTGTTTCTGTACTAAACTTTAAATATACGCGGAACTACTATAAAAAAATTTCACCTATTCAAAAGTTTCTAGTGATAGCACTAGAGGTCCAGACGAAACAAAACTGCACTAGTATGTATAGTTAAACTGTAAAGATTGAAAAAAGTAGCGGTCTGTTAAGCCAATAACAGTAGTTAAGAGTTAATCGCTCAAAATTTGTTTTGGTTTGTTGGGGCCGATATGACCACCTGTAGCAAACGAGAGTTGAACGTTAAACATACCGGGACTTTCATTTAAAGTGAAATCGGACTCAGTACGTACAAACATCCATGCTTGAGTCTGGATTCAAACACGAAACCCTTTGTCGGGTGGTCGGAGCATAAGCAAGTGGTCGGAGAATAATCTTACGACATCATAGTACGTGAAATGATGATGCAATCGTTTGTTTGCACGTTCTATTCGAAGGGTTTATTATCAGCAAAAGAAACTTTGTCCTTAGAAATGTTTCTTTAAATTTCCAAAATATATTGTTTCTGAAATTTCTAAAAATGAAGAACACTTTTCGAAATCATGCCGTAACTCGGAATAGGTTATTGTATGTTTTCGTTCATGGTTATATTACATTTACCTAGATTAGGAAATATCTCTCTATTTATTCTATTAAAGTTATCTGTTTTATACCATTTTCTTTTTTCTTATTTTATTCCAAAAGTTAATTTAGAGCCCTGTCCCGGGAGCGCCGCACGTATCCTAATTTCTTCCGCCACTAGAATATAGTTCTTCTCTGCTACAAGGCTGTCATTGGCTGCCCCACGAATCGGCATTAGCGTACATAACCTTCCGCTTCTCGCTATTTAACCTGGAACATGAGCGCGGAGCCCAGAATTGACGTCTGATCTGTTGTTTCAAAAAATATTAATATTGCTGTTAAAAAGCGAGACCCTTGGAATTATAGTTGGTTGGTTGGTTGTATTTATGACGGCCAGTTATCAGCACGAGGAATATAGGCCCTAAGGGGATGAATGCCCTCCGTGGGGGTCTTTCTAAGGGAACCTAACCTGTATTTACGCTTGGAAAACTATGGTTCGAAGAAAACCACGAAAACTCCGAACGATTAGGCCGACGGGCGCGATTGGGATCGAACCCAGCACCTCCCGTCTACCAGCTTCGAGAGCACTGGAATTATAGAGTGATGATCGTTCCTCTTTAAAATATAGTGCAAGCACTGAGAAAAAAATATACCGCCTTCACCTAGAATGAATAGGTAGTCATTTTCTGAATCCCTAAACTAGGAATATAGATTTCCGAGCTATGCGAATAGGGCAAACATCTAAGCTAAATAGACGAAATGATCTAGAATTTTTAGTCCGTTGTTTTTTCGGGGACGAAACGGTAATGAATCTTTCAGTAGCGAGAAATTATCGCTTAATTTCTGGAATGTTCCCAAAACTAGAATTATATAGTTACTAAAACGAACTTCTTGTGTTCGCATCTATCTGCAGAGATTTTAAAATAAGTTTGACCACGAGAATATAGGAAAACGCTCTTGAATTCCAGTAGTAGAATCTAAAACTCTCTAGCAAAAGGAGCTAGAATTTATAGGGATGACATGGAACTATTTTTTTCTAGAGCCACAATTTATATTTTATAGATGACAGAACCATTTTTTTTTTTTTTTTTTTTGCAGTGAGTAAGATGACATGACTAGCTGTTATTTTAGCAATGAAAGGTGCCCGACTAAGTATGTGTTCAACTGTGGCAAATGCTGACATATTATATTTAACACGTTCACGCCGGCGCGGTGGGTCACACTCGACTGTCTTAGATCTGCAAAGTCTCCGCCTTTTTAAATACCAGTATTTTAATACAGAAAATGTTGTTTTATTTAATTAGAACAATTGGGCGATTTAAAAGAACAACATTTTCTCTAAAATAATAGTGGTGTGAATAGTGGCCGGAGACTTGACAACTCTGAGACAGTTGAGTGTGACCCACCGCGCCGGCGTGAACGTGTTAACTAATGTCTAAATAAAGTACTTTCAACGGTGTGAGATGAAATCTCACAGTGTTTAAATCATGCTACTTTTTTATTTCTTTATTTGTTCTCTCTTACTGCGGAAATCCTAAAAATTTCGAATCTATATCAGAACGGCTACTCCACTGTAATCAGCTGTTGTAGAAATCTATACTTCAGCATGTATCTACCAAATAAATAGTGGTAGTGTACGGGTGAAATTCTTGAATTTGGAATTATAAGTGGGTTTTCGTGGAGAGTTCTAATCATAAAGTGAATTAAGACTACGTCTTCAGTTTCGTCAGAAGGTTATGGATAATCATAACATATATATACATTGCATGCAGCCAATGTTAATTGGAATTTCAAAAAACACACGTTTTAAGTTTTGGGATGTAGATTACGATATACTATAGGGTGGTCCATCTGTTGGTTCTTTTTTGAACTGTGAATATTTCACAGGTTATTTGTGTCAACTGTCATGTGTCATGCATGTATGAAGTGTCAAATGTATGCCATTTGTAATTATGTATGCCATTTGTATGACAAGACGGTGCAACGGCACACACTGCTTGCCAAACTATCAACTTATTACACGAGAAATTTCCAGACCGCGTCATTTCAAGAAATTTTAATATGAACTGACCGCCAAGATCGTGCGATTTAACCTCAATGGATTATTTTCTTTGGAGGTTTCGGAAAAGTAAAGTGTACGCCAATTCCCCCCGCACATTCCAAGACCTAAAACGTAACATCCGGGCTGAAAATTTGACCATACATCCACTTATTCTGCGAAAAGTCATCGAAAATTTTGATGTTCGGATGATGGCATGTAGGCGGAGCCGCGGTGGTCACATGTGCGATATTGTATTCCGTACATAAATGGCATAGACCCACCTTCCATGTTCAATAAAGAATTTCGATTTTAACTCATAAAAAATACGTTTTCTTTCATAATAAAAAAAACCCCAACAGATGGACCACCATTCGTTCATATTATGAAAGATGTCTCACCTCTTTGTAGGTGGGCTTGTCCTTGTATCCGGGACTCCTGGAGTGGTTGGAAGGGGGCGAGCACGGCCTCCCGTTTCTGTCTACCCATATGTAAGCAGAACGTCGACGAGGAGACGAAGGGGACCGGTCCCGTAGGACCGGAATACTCAGGTCCTTGCCAGGATCCAGGATCTGAAAAAGAAATGTAATGTAACTTCAAAAATAACACTTTTTTTTTTTTTTTTTTTTTTTTTTTTTTTTTTTTAAGAAACATAGAACGGTTAATGCAACAAAGGCCGTTGAATTCAAAATTTCTGATTACACATTTTCGAGTTTCATAAATCCTGCAGTGGCATTAATTTAATATTTTTTTAATGGGCATATCATGTTTTCACAATATAATTTGATTTAAAGGGGAGGCAACCCCCCCCCCCCCCTTTTTTTATATAGGATAGAATTGGGAATAATTTCTCAGGACTTTACGAACACTGGTATGCGTGTACAGAACAGGAAAAAAGGATTTTTTATACATTTCTTAAAAATTAAATTACTCACTCGTGGAGAGCCTGATGTTAAGCCTGAAAATTTTACTCCGCGAGGAGAACGTCCCCGAAGGGAATTTAAAGAAATTTCATATATTAGATTACAGATATTAAATGTTACTTAAAAATTTTAGTAAAAAACAAACAAAGTTAGTTTTTGCGATTCAAGTTCAGTATCACGGCATTTCTTAACTTTTTTTTTTTTTAAATACAGTCTCGGAGGTTACATTTCTTTTATCCAATTTTGGTTGCAGTTTCTTTTTACGAGGATACTTTGAATTTCGCAAAAGATTTCTAAACTGAAAATATCCTTTAAAAAAAGAAATAAAAAGAACTATAATCAAAACCAAATCGGAAATTGTACATCAAACGTGGCAAATTATGTACCACAACTAGTTTTATAAGTATTCAGATCGATTTTAATAAAGAGTAGTTTTACCATGTAAACAAGTCGGATATTGTTCATCAACGTGGCAAAAGAAATGTGTTTGTAACTATAACTAATTTTATAAATATTCAGATCTTGGTGCAATAGCTGTTGCGCTCTTCTGCAAAAATACACGAATACAAAATTTATTACGATTATATATATTAAATTCAGTAATACCGGAAACAATAAGACTCCATCTTAAATAGGACATTATCACCATGGAAACCTAGAATCATGATCTATCTTGGGATATCATGGAATTAATTACGTGTGATAGGATTTAATAGTAAAATGAACAAAACTTTTATTAATATCATTTTAAGTTTTGATTCGATTTTCATAAAATTTGAAATGACTCGACGAAATCCTGCAACGATTAAATTTCAAACCATTCGATTTTGTAGTTTTTGCAGTATTATATGCAGACAGACGGACGGACCAGAATACGACTATAGGTGCTACGTATTTATATAATTGCGAAAGCACCTAAAAAGGACAAAAATACAAAGTCAGAAATGAATCTCAGATATCCTATAATAAAAATCGTATAAAAATATTGAAATGTAAACGAGCAATTTTAAAAGAACGCTGCCATTGGTTTACCCTTAGCTTGCCAGTGCCTTCGTGTGACTAGCGTAAGCTTGTGAATGTCGTCACATTGATTGACTCTTAATCTACAGAAGTTCGTCGCCCACTACAACAGTCCGAATACACGAAATAGAATTTTAAAATGATTTCTAAAACTCCTCATAGGGTAACTGTAGGATAGATGGCCATAGTTTTTAAAGATTGAAATAAAAATTCATAGAATGCAAATACAAGAAATATTGATGCATATTTGAAATTCTTATACGTATACGCATAATATTTTATGCAAAAAATAATTAAGGGGTCTCAGGACTCTTAAAATTGGAAAAAATGAAAAAAAAGGACCATTTTCAACATTTAATATCTTAAAATGTATTTAATTTTAAGACACAATTTTAATTGGAATGAAATATATAAGTATGTTCTTTCATTTCTTGTATTTAAAAAATTATAAGATGCAGAATTAGCATTTACAGGGGGCTCCAAACTGTTAGACATTTGACGAGCAAAAAATCGGCATAACAGCTTACGCGCACGATTACAAAATACGTATTGCCACTAGAATGAAAATTTTGGTGCCTACTTATACTTCAGATTGTAATAATTAGCCTGAACCTAAATAAATTTGTATTTAAAGCTTTTTTATATTTTTAATACAAAGTTGTATTTAGCTAATGCAAAATTAAGAAAATTTCAACAGTATAATCACCTAAAAAAATATTGTTTTGAACAATAAAAAGGAAATTAGGTTCAGTTTATACAGACTAACATGAAACATATGTTTTGAAAATTTCATGAAAAAATATTCATAAGTTTTTGAGATATCGTGCGCGTTATGCCCAAAAACGTCATTTGGAGAAAAATGGCTTCAAAGTTTCCGAAACGATGCTTCAGCTATTGAACGTGTATAAATGTAAAAGCCATAACTTCAGTTCTAATAGGAATTTCAAGGAAACAATTATATCAAAATGTTCAGAAAAGATAGGAGTTTAACATCTAAAAAAATTAAAATTTCGACAATTTTAAAGCTTTAAGAGTCCTGAGACCCCTTAAGTATTGAAAACAAAAAGTCTTAAACAAAACTGAAATTTAAATGGCAGATGGCCATCTCTCCTTAAAGCCGAGGATAGATGACCATCCAATACAAGAAAGAAAAAAATAATTTAAATAGAAAAAAAATAACACATTTCATATAGTTAATCATAAAAAATATATAGCAATTTGTAAAAATTCAGTTATATGATATAAAATGAATGAAGAAAACTCGAATAAACAAAATTTGAAATATAATTTCAATACTTCACTTTTCGTAAAATCTTATCACTTGCTTGGCAAAGGTCTTGATAATTTGTACATGTTTCATAAAACCACTTCAGGTACATTATGCATTGTATCCAGACATTCTTTTTGGATGTGATATTATATTGTTTTGCACAACCAACACAGGGATCCTAATCCAATTTTATTTACTTGGTATCTGTAGAATCTGATAATTTAAATGTATTTCGTTTTCTTCGCTACTGGAATTGTCGTGCTTTTTTTTTCTCGCGTTAATTGGAGGTTTATTAGTTAATTTAGTTTATTTATCAACTTTATCAGTTTCTGTAATGAAAGTTTCCGACGTTTTTCAGTATTTCTGAAACAAATAAATCGTTAGGTCTTATTATATTATTATTATTATTAAAATATTTATATTAGCTAAAATTTAAATAATTATATCAATTAATATATTTATAAACGTAAACGTTATATATTTATTTTAAATTTAATTATACTTAGTTAAATTCATCACTAAGTATAATTTTGAAATATTGATTAAAGGTGGCCATCTCTCCTCCATTTCATGTGACCATCTATCCTGAAATTGAAGGACTGATGGTCGCCCAATTTAAAGCATCAATAGCCATTTTGTACGTCTTAGTTTTAGTCTTAGAAGTAAAGATTAGATTATATAAGTGCCTTAAAAGCCCACATAGTAAAAAATATACATAACGTACGTACCGCAAAACATTCAGATACCTAAGTTAAAAAAAAATATTCAACCACCTATTTAATTGACATTAAAATTACACTTACTTTTTTTATAATCAAAAAACACAACGGCACGTTGTAATAAATAAACTCGTTGAACTATTTCATACAACAATGTTTATATTGTAATCTATGGTCAAGTTTTAGAGATATTTAGACTGGCCGTCTCTCCTCTATGGCCATCTATCCTACAGTTTACCCTATATTTGACTCCTTTTGTTTTCCTAGAGAACCTCATTACTATATTTTCAATTAACAAAGGACACATTCGATAAAGCGTTATTTTCGAAAATGCACCCTATAATGACATACAGAATATGATACATGCATTATTTCGAACATTTATTATAACAAAAACGAAAAATCATGCGTCCAGCATAAACTATGTAGCACTTTCCAACACATTCAGAACACTTTACAAAAAACTTTCCTATTTATTAAAGTGAAAAATGTCTAAATAAACAATTTATAAAATGCATAACGCATTTGAAAACTACGCCATCCGCATAGTTTTCCAAGCTACGCCATTGGCATCCGCATGCGTCATACGCAATTGAAAACTATGTGTGTCCATGTGCAGTCCTGTATATAGGAGTTATAGGAGCTATAGATCTGTAAGTATGTATACTACCTAGTATGCTAAAAGTCAGTTCAATTAAATGGATAAGCACAGCTTAAAATTACCATTCAGCAATTTTCATCATTTAACCGAAATGTACTGGAGATCTTTTATGTAGCCCTATATATGATCTATAGAATTTATACACATGAAGTAACTTGCAAAAAAAAAACAAAAAAAACAGTTAAATTTCAAAGCGCGTACCACAATTGTAAAAGCACTTCCATCAATTATTCTTCGTAGGCAATGCTTTAGCGAAATACTTTAGTGTGTCCCTGTAAATGAACAATGAAAGAAGAATAAATGAAAAATAAATAATATGCACTCTCGTTTCTGAAGTAATCATCTTGTAGTACACCTAAGTAGGAATGCACTGAATATTCGGTATCTATTCGGTATTCGGCCTATTCGGCCATGTTACCGAATATGCGGTCGGAATATTGGCCGAATATCAAACTATTCGGCTTGCCGAATATTGAAATATTCGGCCAACCGAATACTTAAAAAAACTTTTAAAACATATTTTTAAAAACCTTATACCACTTATACGTTTAACAGTCAACTTATAAAGACATTCAGAATAAATAGGAACAGAATCATATATTTAAATAAAAGAAAATGTTTTTACATTATTTATTTGCTGTTTGTGAAGTATTATTTAAGAAAATTAACCAATCACGAGGATTGTCATAGGAATTAATTATGTACAAATGCAAGTTCCAGAACATTGCCCAGTAAATAATCTGTTTCTTACTAAGATTTTAAGAACAACATTTACAATCTCTGAAAATGATCACCCACTCCAAACACCGATCTACGATGTATTAAAAAACTTCCTTGCTTAATCAAAGGGAGTAGAACAGTTATCTTGCTGAGTTGCTACCGTATAAAATTTGAATAGATTGCATTATTTATTTACTTTTACTTTAGTCTTTTCCCGACAAACAAATAATACATTATCCTGTACAATTTTTTCTCAATTTCTCTTTGATTTTAAAATGTTTCTTTTAGAATTTAAGAAAATTTTATTCATTTGTTTTAATTCACAGAAGAAGCCATGAAATTTAAAATTTTATTAATTAGAAAAGTTTTATAACTATCCTCTTCTTAAATAACTCAAAGCAGATTTTTTTCAGCATAAAGTTTACTTGAAAAAAGCTCTTGATTATCAAAATGAAAGTTTCTATTTTAAATATTATGTAAAACTGTTTTAAAATTTAACATTTTAATGCCTTTAAACTTTGAAATGTAAAATTATTCGACAAGCCGAATATTCGGTATTCGGTTCGCCTATAGGCTGAATATTCGGTATTCGGCATTCGGCCAAAATGCATTCGGTGCATCCCTACACCTCAGTGATATATGTGAATTTTAATATGTTTAAAATAGTGTAATATCATTAAATTAAACCGCAAACGATTAATGCTACACACTTCCTTTTCAATACCAAACATGGCATAGTAAGAACTGATAACATATATCATTTTCATGGCCATCGGACTATATTTACGTAAGTTAGAGCACGGCCAGGCAGACAGACGGACAGACAAACCGAATTCATAAACTCATTTCATTTATGTTGGAAAGTGTTAAAAAATAACTAACCAAGATTTGTAAAAAGCAAATGAAATAAACAATTGTCGGTCTCTTCTCGTTTAATTCTACCACTTGAACGTATCTAAAATTGTTTAAAGATACCAGAAAAGTTTTAAAACAAATATATATATATTTATTATTTTTTATGTAATTTTTAAACCTTTAAAAAATTTCGTGCAGTTAGTCCAACAGGAAAATTAAAAAAAAATTACGGCCATACAAGCCGTAAACATTCATCCGCTCAGACCATCGATGCACAATTTTAAACTCAATTATCTCGACACATTGTTTTTCAACGATTTTTACCACGAACCCTTTTGAGCGCATTTACATGTTTCTTTCTTTCATATAAATAAAATTAAATTCTCTACTAATTATACCTGAAAAAACAAACAAACAAAACGTCTTTTTTTTAAGTTATCACAAAAAATATGAAGAACGATGACTATTGAATTTTTACTATATATTTTTTTCCATATAATCCAGGAACAGTGTAATAAACAGTATAAAGAAGAAATGACCACTGAAAAATAGAGAATCTGGATTTCAAAATTGTGTCAGAACTAATTTTGTAATATTAATTTCGTCGTGCAATATTAAAGCTTTCGCTATTTTTTTTTTTAAGTGAAAAAAAAATATTTTTTATTCTATAAAACAGAAATAAACAAATTCAAAAAGAAGTAAATAGTCTAATTTTATTACAGGCTTCATTATCCAGAATCAAACTCCATTCAATTTAGTCATTTCAAAGATCTATGATATACTTCAGTCTGACGTTTTGGTGTGCTCTACACTATAAAGAATCTGTTGATTTTACAGAAAAAAAAATGTCAGCCCAAAAAACACCAGTAAAAAACTGTCTATTTTACTGACATAATCTGTATTTCTTACTTAAATACAGGCAAAATTTGTTAAAATACAGAAAAAATGTATTAAACACAGATTATTTCCGTAAAATAAACATATTTTTTACTAACATCCTGGCTAACAGTTATTTTGTTGTTCTTGTTGTTGTAAAATAAAGAGAATTTTTCTAGTTTTTATTTTCTTCCAGTGTTTTAGTGCTCTAGTTTTTTTTTTTTCTTTTTTTTACAGTGTACTGCTTTTTTCCACCAATGAGCTTAGAAATATGTTACAAAAATAGTTCTGCATTTGATAATCTCGTATAAAATGCATAGTATTTCGATACACCAAATGTATTTTACTCAAACTTAATCAATCGTATTTCTTACATCTGTTTTCAAGAAGCAGATATATGCACATATTTAAATAAACATAACATGAATATACAAAAAACTGCAGACAGCAACAATGAAATGATATAAAGATAGCCAGAGAAAATCGATCTCATCTTGAACCAGATATGTTCTCTGCGTTTGAAAAAAGTAAAAAAATATATTCACCAATATCTATGAAAATATTTTTCTTCAGCGGTGGTTTTCCATTACGTTCGGGGATAATATTTTCTCTCTCTTTAGCAAAAGTGAATGATTTTTGAAATTACATTATTCGCAAATCACTTTTCCTCTCTATATTTTCCCCTTGGAATTTTTACCAAACATATTTATGTAATGCATATATTTTTAATGGCAAATAAGTTTCTTTCGCTTGGAAATCTAGGCTCCCGTTTTTGACATTTACGAATTTTACGAATGTGCTTGTAATATAAATATATCAAATAAAATGTTGTATCAATTATTATTTTTGTAATTTTATGTCAGCTCAACGCAAATCGTGCCAATAGCATTTCCCCCCCTCGTTAACAGTAGCTTTTATTTTTTGCGTGTGTCAATTAGAAACAAAGCTTTGATGTTGAAATAAATTTCTTTGGTTTATGGTATTATTTATTATTAATTTTACACTTTTTAGGTGCGTTCGCAATTTTATAAACACGTAGCGCCTATAGTCTTTGTCTGGACTGTCTGTCTGTCCGCATATAACATAGCAAAAACTACCCAACGGAATGGTTTAAAATTTAATATTTATAATTGCTGCAGAATTTTGTCGAGTCTTTTCAAATTTTATGAAAATCGAATCAAAACATAAAAGGATATTAATAAAAGTTTTCTTCATTCTAATAAATCCTATCTTACGTCATTAATTCAATTATGATTTTTAACTATCTCATTCCTTGTGTGCAAAATCCATTTTGAAAGCTTTTTCTTTTTTCTTTCTTTCTTTTTTTTTTTTAACTATCATACTCCTTGTGTTGAAACGGTCCTTTCCGAACTACGGTTACATATAAATATTTTCGATCCCCTTTCTCAGAGTTCCTTTGAATTGAACTTGCGCTCCCGTAAGCTGCGGAGTGGAACGAAGAAAACGAACAAATTAGCAATTCTGAAGCTTTTGAATGTTTTGTAAAAGGTTTGGCATGGCTGGAGCAGCAGAAACACTGTGATACTGGTGAACTAATAATATTTTAGAATTCCGTGATAGAGCTTTAAAGCAAAGACAATCGAAAATGCGACAAACAAAACATTTTTTCAAACCCTTGTGACATATGTAAAAGGTACTTAATTTCAAAATTAAAATTTCAATAATTTATTCTTGATTCTATTTTACTATTGCTTTATTTTAATTAAGCACTTGTTACCATAATAAGAAATATTTCATATATTTCTCCTTCATCTTAAAATTGAAGCATTCACGATTATCCGAAAATTTAGATTTTCCGAAAGAGGGTCGGTCCCAAGTACTTCGGATATTCGAGGTTCTGCTGTTCCTGGAATCGTAATAAATTTTGCATCCATGCCTTTTCTGCGTAAGAGTGCAACAACTATTGCACCAAGATCTGAATATTTGTAAAAACTAGTTATAGTACGAAGTATATTCCTTTGCCACGTTTTACGTACAATTTCCGACTTTTTTTTATTACAGTGCACCGCTAATTTTGCACAATGAGCTGAGAAATACATTACAAAGACTGTCATTAATAATCTCGTATAAAATGCATAGCATTTCAATGCACCAAATGTTATTATACTCAAACTTAATCAATCGTATTTCTTATGCACATATTTAAATAAACGTAACATGAATATCAATAAACTGTTAGAAAATAACAATGAGGTGATATAAAGGTAACCAGGAACTTGAATTCGATATGTTCTCTGTGATTGAGAAATGTAAAAAATATATTCACCAATATCTATACAAAAAAAAATTTCTTCAGTAGTCGTTTTCTATTTCATTTAGGGATAATATTTTCTCTCTCTATAGTAAAAGTTAATGGTTCTTGAAATTACATTATTCGCAAATCATTTTTCATCTCCATATTTTCCCTTTAGAATTTTTACCAAACAGATTTATCTATTGCATATATTTTTAATGGCAAATAAGTTTCTTTCGCTTGGAAAGATAGACTCACGTTTCTGCCGTTTATGAATTTTACGAATGTGCTTGTAATGTAATTATATCAAATAAAATCTTATATCAATTATTATTTTTGTACTTTAATGTTAGCTTAGCGCAAATCGCGCAAATGATAACCAGGAAAATCGATCTTATCTTGAATCAGATATGTTCTCTGCGTTTTGAAAAAGTAAAAAATATATTCACCAATATCTATAAAAAAAAAATTTCTTCAGTGATCGTTTTATATTTCGTTCGGGGATCATATTTTCTCTCTCTTTAGTAAAAGTAAATGATTCTTGAAATTACATTATTCGCAAATCATTTTTCATCTTCATGTTATCACCGTGGAATTTTTGCGAAACAGATTTATGTAAAGCATGTATTTTTAATGGCAATTAAGTTTCTTTCGCTCGGAAAGATAGACTCACGTTTCTGCGGTTTATGAATTTTACGAATGTGCTTGTAATGTAATTATATCAAATAAAATCTTATATCAATTATTATTTTTGTACTTTTATGTCAGCTTAGTGCAAATCGCGCCAGTAGAATTTTTTTCTCGCTAATAGCAGCTTTTATTTCTCGTGTGTGTAAATTAGAAACAATTCTTTGATACTGAAATAAATTGCTTTGGTTTATGATATTATTTATTATTAATTTTACCTTTTTTAGTTACGTTCTTAATTATATAAATACGTAGAAATCTATAGTCTTCGTGTTGTCTGTCCGTCTTCCCGCATATAACAGCGCAAAAACTACCCAACTGAATGGTTTGAAATTTAATATATGGAACGATAGCAGAATTTTGTCGAGTCCTTCCAAATTTTATGAAAATCGAATCAAAACAAAGACATATTCATAAAAGTTTTCATGCTGTTAAATCCTATCATACGTATGAAATCAATGATACTCCATGATAGGTCATGATTCTAGTTTGCCATGGTGAGTCTTGTTTAAAATGAAGACATATTATTTCCGTATCACTGCATTTAAGGGTCTCAGGACTCTTAAAGCTCTAAAATTTTCGAAATTTTAATTTTTTTTTTTTAGATGTTAAACTTCTATGTTTTCTGAACATTTTGATATAATTGTTATCTTGAAATTTCGATTAGAACAGAAGTTATGGCATTTAGAATTATACTCGATCAATAGCTGAAGCAATGTTTCCAAAACTTTGAAATAATTTTTCTCCAAATGACGTTTTTGGGCATAACGCGCACGATACCTCAAAAAATTTCTGACTATTTTTTCATGAAATTTTCAAAACGTATGTTTCATGTTAGTCTGTATAAACTGAACCTAAAATTTCCTTTTTATTGTAAAAAGAAAATATTTTTTTAGTGGTTTATATTGTCGAAATTTTCTAAATTTTGCATTAGTTAAACTTTGTATTAAAAATATAAAAATGCTTTAAATACAAATTTATTTAGGTTCAGTGTAATTATTATAATCTGAGATATAAGTAGGCACCAAAATTTTCATTCTAGTTGCAAAATTTATTTTGTAATCGTGCGCATAAGCTGTTATGCCGATTTTCTGCTCGTCAAATGTCTGATAGTTTTGAGCCCCCTGTAAATACTAATTCTGCATCTTGCAATTTTTGAAGTATTTGAAATGAAAGAACATACAGTCGGACCTCTATTTAACGAACCTCTATTTTGCGAATTTCTCTATTTTGCGAATTTTTTCTTGGAACCAAGAACATTTTGCAAATTTCTTCGTAAAATAACCTCCAAATAGCGAAGTGTATTCTCTATTTAACGATCTTTTCCTTGCAATCTAAATTTTTTTTTCTCCCTATTTCTTAAAATATTACTGGACATTTCAAACTTATTCTTTCTTTTAACACATTTTATGATCGTCAATGACCATGAACAGGTCTTACCAAGCATCTAACTCACCTAGAGCAGTAAAATAGTTGTGATTCTTTACTTTACATTCAAGAAGAGCAAACTTTCAATATCCCTTTTTAACCCTCAATGGAGCTGCCCCCTGTCTTTAAACTATAGTTTCCCGTTTTCTAGATTGTTGATCATGATCAATCGTGCTGGTAATTTCGGTTCTTGTAGCTCGAAAATGTCAAAGCGAAAGTGCTTGAGCATCAAAGAAAAAAAAAAATTCTTGATGAGGTGGATAAAGGCATGAAGAAAAAGAATATTGCTTTAAAATTTGGTATTCTTCCAAACAGCTTTTCAACCATAGTAAAAAATCATTGTTTTAATGTAAATTTTTTTTTAAACTGAAAATACAATGCATTTCCAGACAATGTTTTGTTTCATTCTTATTTCCATTGCAGATTTCTTTTTGATGGGTAAAATAAGTAAAACAAATAGATATTTAATTTATTAAAAAAGTGTGACTAATTACTTTTTTTTAAATTATATTTAGAGTTTATGGACTTAAAATGTGTTTTACGTAGTTTAAAGTATTTTAAAGGGTGACTCTCTATTTAACGAATTTTCCATATAACGAACTTTTTTTCGGGATTTAGCAACTTCGTTAAATAGAGGTGCGACTGTACTTCTATCTTTCATTCCCATTTAAAATTGTGTCTTAATATCAAATACATTTTAAGATATTAAATGCTGAAAATACTCCTTTTTTTTTCATTTTTTCCAATTTTAAGAGTCCTGAGAACCCTTAAGGGGGCTGGTCACTCAGCTTTCGGTTTCCCCTCACTCATGTAATTCCTATGGACATTGGATGCATTCGTATATTTAAACTATCTCCTCGGGAAATTCATATTTTTAACTTCCATTTTTTGTGTACACTTCCTAAAAGAGGTCTCTTTTTTTCTTAGTTCTCAAAATATTTCTAAATTATAGCCTTAATTTTATAGGAAGTGTTAAAATCTTACTCACAGCTCGCCCGCTTTTAACACATAAAATATTAAATTCAGCATAGATTTTAGAAATATTTTGAAAACTAAGAAGAAAAGAGACATCCTTTAAGAAGAGTACACAGAAAAAAGATGTTAAAAATATGAATATCCAGAGAAGACATTTTAACCCTTAAATGCCGGGTGTTGCTTTTCGGCACATACCCAATTTAGGCTTCTAAAATACTATTAAATAATATTGAAGTTATAATGCCTAATGTTGCCAATAAAATACATTCTGAAATTATTATTAAATCTATTTTCAACATGTAAATGGCAACACTTGTGCTGTTTTAGAATAAAGATAGATTTATTTTTTCATTTGTTGCTACTTGTTCTTTTTGTTTTGTTTGGAAGCTTGCGAAATACTCTATTTTGTTCTGCAGTAAGCAAGTAAAATTGATTTCTTATTACAGTTCCTAAAATTCTTGTGTGTTTAATATTATAGAATGTTATCAAGGAAAATTATTGTAACAAACTGTTCTTTAGCCGTAAACCATACTTAAAACAAAATATGATTTTTTTAAGTATTTTTCCCATGATTTATTTAAAAAATGAAAGCCGAAAAAACATTATTACAAGGATTTTTGAAAAGTCAGGCATTTAAGGGTTAAATATACAAATGCATCAAAAGGTCATAGACTTAACATTACGGAGGAGAATTCCGAAGCTGAGTGACCAGCTAGAATCGCAATAAATTTTGTATTCATGCATTTTTGCATAAGAGGGCAACAGCTATTGCACCAAGATCTGAATATTTATCAAACTAATAGTACGAACGCACTTCATTGGACACGTTTAACATACAATTTTCGACTTTTTTCTCTTGTTTAGGAACCCCAAAATATTATTTTAGCCCTGTTATTAAGAATATACCAGATATCTGCATAAGGAAGTGCAATATGTTAACCACGTGTTTTCCAAACCTTATGCCAAGTTCGTCAATCATTTCGGACTTATAATCAATAAGATTTTACATTTGAAAGACAAAGCAAACTTTACAACTTTAAAAAATGAATAACGTCTTCGAAAAGTTATATGTATATATATAACCATTATATAATTACAATTCATCATCTATTTCCAATTACTAAAATTAAATTTAGCTTCAATACATAACACTGACATTATACAAAACAAAGCTGGAACATTTAACCCTTAAATGCCTGGTGTTGCTTTTCGGCAACATACCCCATTTAGGCTCTAAAATACTATTAGAATAATATTGAAGCTAAAATGCCTAATGTTGCCAATAAAATACATTCTGAAAATATTATTAAATCGATTTTCAACATTTAGATGGCAACACTTGTGCTGTTTAAGAATAAAGATAAATTTATTTTTTCAAATGTTGCTACTTGTTCTTTTTGTTTTGTTTGGAAGCTTGCGAAATACCCTATTTTGACCTGCAGTGAGCAAGTAAAATTTATTTCTTATTATAGTTCCTAAAATTCTTGTGTGTTTAATATTATAGAATTTTATCAAGGGAAATTATTTTTTCAATTAAGCACCAGTATTGCCGATTAGTAACAAACTGTTTTTTAGCCGTAAACCCTACTTAAAATAAAATATGATTTTTTTAAGTATTTTTCCCATGATTTATTTAAAAAATGAAAGCCGAAAAACATTATTATATTTTTGAAAAGTCAGGCATTTAAGGGTTAACTTGTAATAAAAAATTAAGCACAATACCACTAATTCACTACCACATTGCGGGCGATTAATCCATATAAAATATATGAAAAACCATCCAATTTTGATACAATAACCTATTAATGACAAAAGATACAAATAACCAGCAAAATATTGTTGAACCATTAAAAGACGTATCGTAAACAAATAATAGATCAATTGGATGGATGTAGCAGGAAGCTTACATAGCATTTCACTTCTTCAGGGGTACATGAAATACAAATATAAACAAAAACATAGTCGATTTCTGTAACAGAATCCAGCAATAAGCTAAAAATTAAATTCCATTATGTACCTGATCAACTATAGAACAAAAAGTATAAATTTACACTGCCATATAAATTGGAATAATTAAATTATTAATCAATGCAAGATCTGTAATAATGAACAGTAGGAAAAAAAATTCTAACATTTAAATTTAAGACGTATCCAGCAATTGAATTGCTATGACCATATCACATTCTCAAACATGTATCCCATTTTAGCACAGCAAAAATCCCGCCTAATTAAATGGTACGGTTAAAAGCGAATACTTACGGTTACAAATCAACACAGCTTGCAGATAATATTAACATTCTTATAAATATGAAAATGATAATTAACTTAAATAGCCTATATAATAAAAATTATTTTGTGCTATTTTAAGGATCCTGGAATAAACTATTACTGAAAAGTACAAAAAGAAGTAGCTGTTTAAAATAAACAGGTAATAAATAAGATATATGACATAATATGATAAAGTATGGCAACATAATTATTTTAGAACTGAATAAATAATTATTTGATGCTGCCATCTTCCGGAACTTCAATAAATTAAAAAGTAAAAATACGTGTTCACCATCAAGGCTAAAAGAAGTAGAAATAATTTATAGTGGTGCCATCTATTGGAGATTACCAAAAATAACTGTAGAAAAAATTGTAAATTGCAGGTATTTGAACCTCATTAATTCACTTTAAAACAGCACAACAATATCATTCTAAAACAGCTCAACAGAATATCGATGATAATCATTTAGCATCTTTAATATAGTGTTTATAATTTTTTTAAAGTATTTTATTTAAAATTAAGTAAATAAATAATAATTTCAAATAAGTTACAATTATAATAATATAAAAGTCTGTTTCTATTAATCACTTAATTAATTTAATGTTATACATTTTAAATTGTTTCTTTATCTATAAATATATATATATATATATATATATAGTTTTAATTTATATTTCATTTTTCATTCAGAAAGCGACATCTAATAATTTTTACAAACTACATTTCATTATTCCCTTTTCATTAAATTTACCAAAATATTAGAATTATTAATTACTAATAATTAAAAAAATAAATCACAAACTGAAGCGAAGAATCTCAAATTGCTTCGAAAAAACTAAATTAATGTACATTAAATTTCTTCGAGAAATTTAGTTTCTATTCTCGGAAAAGCTAAAAGTAGTTTTTTCACTAGAATGCTAGAGTTTTATGATTTGCATAGTATATATATGTGTGTGTGTATAATATAAATCTTTAATTAGAAGTGCATATTTTTCTAATTATTAGTAACCTTTATGTTTTGAATTACGTAACATCTACAGTCTGCGTTTGATAATGGAGTTGTTAATTAAATAGACTACTGTAAAAACATGCCAGGTAGGTATAACTTATTGGGTTTTTATTTTTACTTTCTTCTATCTTTACAAAAAGAAGGTATTGGATTCGTGAAACTTTTCGAATAATGGTTTTCAACCGATTTACACGTTTTAGGGATCAGAGATCCCGAAAAACAAAACAAAATATTTTTACAAAATGTCTGTTTGTCTGTCGGTCCGTCTGTCTCTCCGTCTTTGTGTGACACAAAATTTGTGGGCGCTCTATCTCATGAACTAACGCACGGATTTAATAAAAATTTATATTCAGTTAGACTCTGATATAAATTCGTTCTGATTAGTTTTTGGTGCAAATCGATCAACAGGTGGCGCTGCTAAGCTGCATTTATGATTTCCGCAATGTCTCTATCTCAAGAACTAATGCACGGATTTTTATGAAACTTCAGATTCAGTTAGTCCATAATATGAGTTGGCGCTGACTACGTTTTGGTGTAAATCGCCTGACAGGTAGCGCTGCTATACTGCATTTCTCCTGATTCCCGCAATAGTTTTATCTCAAGATGTAGTGCACGGATTTTAATGAAACTTCAGATTCAGTTACCAAGTTGACTTTAGTTGTTGCTTATTAGGTTTTGGTATATACCGCCTAACAGGTGGCCTCTGCTATGCAGATTTTTTTACGATTTCCGCCATAGCTCTACTCAAAAACTAACGCACGGATTTTAACGAAACTTCAGATTCAGTTAGAAGTTAACATGAGTTGTTGCTGATTAGATTTTAATTTTAGTGTAAATCATCTAACCGGTGGTGCTGCTATGCTGGATTTTTCAGGAAGTATTAACACGTATGAGATAGAAGAAAGTTTTTGGATTGCCACATCGACTAGTTTTATTGTGCCTTTAAGCGACAGCATTGCTTATTGCTTTCAGTCGATGGAAAAATGTCGTTTCGTTTATGATCAAATTACCTCTACATTGCAAATAAATCATTCTTGTATTTTGGGAAGAACGTGTTACTGATGAACTTTTAATTACCTTATATTACGGCATATAACGTGTACTTACGCCTTGAGACTATTTTTTTATTCATCGTATTGCACGCTATCTTTCTTGCGGTCTGGCAGAATTTTTCATGTATTGTACCGCTCTTATCTTTAAAATAAAAATCTGAGGTACACTAACATCGACTACATTTATTTGCGTTACAAAAGAAGCACACGGGTTACAAACAAGTTCGAAATTGCACGTAAAACGTGGCAAATGAGGTGCGTTCGTAGTATAACTTGTTTTATAAATATTTTTTGAACCGCATATCGTACTGAATGTATATTTTAGTGCACTTCATAAGTGCATATCAATTTCATTCTTCATTCTGTTTAATTTCAGTCTGTTTAGTCGATGTTAAGAGATATAGTAAAAACGCATGTCGGCATCCCAAGGTTCGAAACGATCTTTCTGTCAATTCCTTGATCAGAGTTCTCTATCCAGAGAGACATTGTCTCTGTCCACGGAAGCTTAAATGCATTACCTCCTCTTCTGGACCCTCAGGACAGATAAATACATCCAGTTAGGTTCAAGTGATTTTGCAGAGGTTTTAAGAATGAGTTCAAGTGCCTAAGAATTAGTAAGACCTTAACGTCACGAACTGTCCAAATGAAGATTGTATCAAAAAGTTACGAGTTTGGTAATGTCAGAAAGATCATTAGTGAAAAATAAATGTCTCTTGAAAAGAATTTATGATTTTACATCTGGACGTTTTCTGTTTTAGACTCAAGGAGGGGGACTCTTTTAAGGAGCCATTATAACTTCTTTATAAAATTCCAATTAGTCATATTTGAATTAAAAACTATGCACAAAACCTTACAACATGTTTAACTAAAATACACACGGAATCCCAAATGCTTTACCTCCTCTTCTGTGCCCTCAGGACAGATAAATACATCCAGCTAGGTTCAAGTGATTTTGCAGAGGTTTAAAGAATCAGTTCAAGTGCCTAAGAATTAGTAACACTTTAACGTCACGAACTGTCCAAATGATGATTGTTTCAAAAAGTTACGAGTTCGGTAATGTCAGAAAGATCATTAGTAAAAAATAAATGTCTCTTGAAAAGAATTTATGATTTTACATCTGGACGTTTTCTGTCTTAGACTCAAGGATGAGGACTCCTTTGAGAAGCCATTATAACTTCTTTATAAAATTCCAATTAGTCATATTTGAATTAAAAACTATGCACAGAACCTTAAAACATGTTTAACTAAAATTATTACAAGTTGCTAATTAGCGTATACTTTATAAGAATTGATATTAAAACAGTAAAAACATGATTAAAAATACCCGACTTTTTGACTTTACCTTCAAGGTTACCTGGGATTGTTGATTGACCTTCGTTGAGAATACCCTGTGGACCCTGTATTTAACTATTTATATGTAAAAAAAAAAATCTATGAAAATCCTTGGTATGAAGGTTTGCAATTGATTACCTTACATATTTATTTATTTTATGCAGTGAAAATATCACATGAATATTAAATTTTTGTTAAATTATTCTTTGAATTCAAAAGTTACGTGACGGAAAAACATGGTTAGGACGCTTAAAGGGCTAACACGTTGACCGCCACAGACTGTGGCGAGTAGGGTTTTTTGGCATACATTGACAAAACGGTTTTCAGTGTTTACCGAGCAGACTCTCAATTTCCAATCGCGGCAATGTTTATACAATGTGTTAGTTTTATACATTTTTAAATCAAAAATATCAAATTTTAGTCATTTTTGAAGGTGGAACGCCAAACTGAAATCACAAAACATGCTTTGAGGAACCCATAGGGTTATTTTTTTTACATGTTTTTTTTTTTTTTTTTTTTTTTTTTTTTTTTTTATTTCAAAAGATAATAAACCGTCAATACTCCCGTTTCATAGCAATAAATTGTCTTCTATGAAAATATTGATGACACACGTATTCGTATGATATGGCCACCCGGGAAATATTTATCTGCCATGGCCCTTAATGTGTTAAAAAGATAATATTCTTTTCTAGATTTCATATTTAGTGTTCCGAACACTTAAAAAATACAAAAGGTGCCGTGAGATCACTCGTGTGTCTATCTGTCTGCCACAGCGCCCCACCAGTGGCCGAGAGGTTCTGCTCTCGAAGCTGGTAGACGGGAGGTGCTGGGTTCGATCCCAATCGCGCCCCTCGGCCTAATCGTTCGGAGTTTTCGTGGTTTTCTTCGCACCTTGGTTCTCCAAGCGTTAATACGGGTTAGGTTCCCTTAGAAAGACCTCCACGGAAGGCACCCCCCCTTAGGGCCTATATCCCACGTGCTCATAATTGGCCGACATACATACAACCAACCAACCAACTGTCTGCCACAGCCATTTTTCTCGAAGACTATGAAACGTGAAAGTTCAAAATTACCAGAGTTATAAGTTATAAAGGCCATTCACCCACATATTTATAGATTATTAACCATTCACAAATATTTTTATGAAAAATTTAGGTGGGGGGGGGGCTTATTAACTTAATTGAAAAAGAAATTGTATGTCGTGTGAGGCATCGTTAGAAAGATCACCTAACATCGAACTCAAAAAATATATTTGTTTTAATTTTAGGTATTATATTTTCAGAGATATTGTCGAAAATGTGTTGCCACCCCCCCCCCCCCCTTATTCTAAATCTACTGAAACTAAAATTATCAGAATATTAGGGATAGTAGTAGTTTATTTAAACCGAACAGAAAAACTGTATTGATTATCCTAGTTCACATAGTTTTTAAGAAAATCGTATTTTTCCATTAGACACGAACTTAAATTCTTTGCAGGAGGAGATGTTGATGGGGGAGAAGCGATGAACCTATCGACTCAGAATCATTCCAAGGATTTTTTATAAAGATTCTCGAAAAAATTTGTCTGTAATAATAGGTGAATCGTGGTGATAAATAACCAACGCTTTTCATTATTCCAATTGAATTCGATTATTGAAGGCAATTATTAAAAAATAACTCATAAAAAAATTCCAAGGTTTTTTTTTTTTTTTTTTTTGCAAAATCTTATTACTTTTCAGAAACAAACTTTCGAATTATCGAAGTTAGTAATTAATAAATTTATTGCACGCATCATTTAAACGCACATCTTTTAAAAGGTTACTTCACACTGATCAAACAGCATAGAACAAATAATCATAACACTACATATTATTTATCTATAATCAAGAAATTGTACCAGTTGTCTATAATTAAAACTGCGAAAAAAATCAATAAAATGAGTTCAGAACTAGAAAAAATGTAACCTTCCTCTTCAAACTCGCAGACAATATATTACCAGCATCTGTGACGCCTGTTTCGCCCAGTTTCTGCTTGGCAGACACACTGTACAGCAGAAAAAACTGAAATTCCCACTTTACCCATCTTCCCCCTATGTTTCATTATTTTAAATAATCGGAGACGTTCACATTTTTATAAATATGGCTTTCCCTACCCTTCTTTTTTCTTACGTAGCATTCTTATCCTAAGTTTTTCAGGGATCATTATAAACAAAAATACAGTTCCGCTTTAGGCAGGTTTCCGTCTTAGTAGGTAAAGTTCAATAGTGTTGCTTCCGCTGGAACTATGATATTTTTCGTTTAAAATAGCTTTTTTTTAATTATAGGTATATTCCGTTTTCGTAGATTGCACTGTTTTTCATATGCACTATATTTACTAAAATAGTACCATGAAAATATTGAGTATTGAGTTCGAATGTCAATTTATTATTTTAATGCTAAACTTTTTCTATAGAAAACCAAACTTCCTTCAAAGCAAAATTGTTCTTTACTGGAATGCATTTTAAATTCTTCTGCAGCTGAAAAAAATTTCTTGTCTCGATTTGCATAAGTAATTTTTTTTAAGTTTTAAACGCGGATATGAGTATTCCTGGATCCGAAAAGAATGTCTCCTGATTAATTTAATATTCCATTCCTAGCTCATTATTATTCTCCTCACTCAAATGCTTTCGCTTCTACTTTAATTAAGTCTTTAGAGTTAACAAGAATTTACTACCCTAACTTTCGCGAAATTTGTTTTCGAAATATTATCATTAACACGGTCGAAGACGTTCACACATTATATATTTCTTCCCCCCTCCTGTCTTCTATAGAATCCCAGCCCCCCTTCCTCTCCAAATTCTTCAAGGAGAATCACCCAATGCTTTCAGAAATACATCAGAAACTCATAATGTAGGAAATCGTTTTTTCGGCTAATTAATTAAATTCTTTAAGAACTGGATATTTTTTTTGCTAAGGTTTTAGAGGATAATTGTCGGGAGGCAAAGTTAAGGTAAAAAGTAATTTTAGTCATAATTTATGCATTTTTTAAGTTTAACAATTTAATGTTTTTTAGAAGATCATAAAATAAGAAAGATACAAATTACATACATAAAGGTAATAAGGGGCAAACATATCGGAAAAACAGTAAGCCAGGTTTTCCACGGCTCTTAATTTTGAGTACCGCTATTTCCGAATAGTAATCCCTGCTTAATTTAATCGGAAAATTTCTATTATTAAATAAGTAGAAGATTCGGTGGCATACAAAATTAGGAACTATAACAGCACTGAATAACGGAGCAGGCAAACTCTTCTACCACGTACGGCGCATGAGCAAATGCAGCAAATCTCAGAAGCAGAGCAGGCACGGCGTGACGTACGGAGAAATCATTTAAGTGGTTAACGTCTTTCAGTAACAAAGAAACAAGCAATTAAAATTCATATTAAAAATATTTATAAAAATTATTGATTATAAATTTTCAACTAACATAAATTATAATTAACACAGTCGTCGATGTTCACATTTTCATATTTATTCTTGTCTGGTTTCTTTAGCACCTCACCCCCTCTTAAATTCTTCACTGAAAATCAACCAATGATAACTTTATAAACTCATACAATCACAATCTTCGTCTTACACTAATCCAGCAAGTCTTGTAGTTGTCATATACTATAAGAACTATCTACAAGATATACAGGGGATACAGAGATCGAATTATCCTATTCTGTTCTTCCCAGAAAAGTCAATGGATTCTGTTATTAGACACACATGCGCAATAAACTTCCTAGGTTTTATTTTCGACTTTCTTCATTATATAGTTATCCAAAAAATGACCTAGAATGTAATCCACAGGACGTCTATAGGTGTGATATTTTGGCGTAAAGGGGATATCATGTCATTGGCCATAGGGCAATTTAATTTATCAAAGGGAAATGGGTTATCAAGAATATGATATCCCCAGAATACTTTTAGAATATGTGTATGTTATTCAGGAATCGCATTAGACTCCTTCTTTTGTTTTATTTTCGGTTTTCTTCATTCTATAGTTATTCAAAAAATGTCCTAAAAACAATCCACAGGACGTCTAAGATGTGCTATTTTGACATGTAGGGGATATCCTGTAATAGTCTACGGGACAATTTCAATCATCCACAGGATATTCAATTCAGCCTATTGTTTATAACTGTATAACCGATTTACAATAACAATGGAGTTAACGATGGACAAAGCGACGCGCGTTAAAATAGACCGTTTGTGAAACTGCAACAACGAACTATTTGAAACACTAAAAAGTAGGAATAAAATATTAATAATAAATAAAGAGTGAGAGCGTTTTGGAACAAAAATACGCTTTTATTTATTTTTGGTCTTAGTTTAGTATTCAATCATTGTAAAATAATTCAAAAGTCATACTGTCCTGAAATAATACTCAAACTGGAATCATAAATACTTTTCAATTTTGTTGGAAATGTTAGTCGTAGGACAATACCACAGAAGATCATCATTTTTTTTTTTTTTTTTTTTGGGGGGGGGGGGGTATCAAATTTATAATATGTTTAATTGAAGGGTATGATTGGAAAAAATTGATATTTTTATATTCTGTAGAAAAATCCTAATAAAAAGGCATTGTAAATTATTGTTTACAAACTAAGTTAAGTACCATTATTGTCTTTGTAAAGTCATAATGTTCGTCAGTCACACAATAAAAGTTACGTCAGTTACACATGTAAATGCCATTTTTTTTATTTTTCATTATTCAGAAATTAATTAAATAAGTTACTGTTATAATTTGGCATTACTTAGTGTTGTTGAGAACATTAAGTCATTTTTTTAACGGGATAGTTTTGATAATTTTTACACTTCAGTGAAGGCAAAAAAAATGTTTGTATATTTTATGTTACGTCAGTTACAAAATTTTGAATTGCAATTTTAGGGACTCAAAAAGAGATTGAAATAATCTGCAGGTATTTATGTATTAAGACCTTAGTAAGAAATATTTTAAATTGTAAAAATGTGTTCTAGCTTTATTAGTAAATTTTCTACATAGATTTGAAAACAAAATTCGATGATAAAATGTTGGAATTTCCCCATAGCTTAATTTTTCAAAGAGAAATAGCCTTAAGTTGTGAAATGAATTTTATCATATTAGACTCCGACTCTGGGGCCTAATGGAACTTGCCATGTGTGTGATGGGACACATTAATTAAACATAATTTTTTTTTCTAAATAGGCGAATTCAAGAGTTAAGCACTATTATAAAATTAATAAACAAAATTTTACTTTAAAAATTAAATTTTCTATTTGTAAAACTTACTGGAGGAATTTTGAAAAACTCCTAACAATACTTGAATTTGCATTGTATTGTCATCGACAATGATCTACAATGCATAAAATATTGACAAAATCAATTCTGTAGATATCAGATTTCCATCAAAAACGTAATTAAACGTAATTACTCACGCGTAAATACATTTTTTAATTGAAACGGAATAGTATTATCTACGCTGTTTTAAAATTTGACAACGATGAGTAAAAAATGACCTTTTTGAAATACAAAATAAATCTCTGGTATAAATATATTTTTAATTGAAACTGTTTGACATTATTCAGGCTTTTTTTAAATTTACGTAATTTTTCCCGTCAATGCTTTTAACGCGTAATAACTTAATTATTATTTTAAAGTTTTCTTTCTATTTTTAATATTCACGTTTAAATTCGTTTTTGAATTGAAAGGAAATGTTATATTACAGACTTACATAATTACAAAAGCATAATATTGAATTTCTGTATTATTTCTGAATATTCTGTATTGTTATAATTTTTCCTCTGGACCCTGACGTCTAATGAAATATGACCCAAAAAATACACGAAATATTCCATAGTCATCGACAATAAGCTTGTGTACTAAACATTTGAGGAAAATCGATTGAACGAAAATGAGACAAAAATCGATTGCAAAGTTTGACACAGAAGGACAGGCAAACAACAAAGTTAAATAAAAGCGTATAATAATTTTAATCACCAGTTAAGCTTCTTTTATATTTAACGCTTTTCAGTGACAAAACAGAGCTGTACCAAATGATATCATAAGACGAAATTCAAATTTTTTACCTTGATTCAACATAAAATAAATAATGTGAACATTAAAAAAGTCCACAATATTACTTAAAATGAGACTAATGTAATGAAAAAAATGTTACAAGTTTAAAATATACATTTTATTTAAAACTTCTTAGTACTTTCAAGCCTTCCAGCTTGACTCCATCTTAAGGCTGCTTGCTCTCAAATCAAAAAGGGCGACTTCCTCACATAAGTTTAAATTTATTTTTGTTCGAAAATGCATGAAACTAGCTGGTGTTTTTGTTCAGAAACTATGTCACCGAGCTGTTTTTTTCCATTTTTTTTGCAAACCCAATAGATCTTTCAGAAAATAGTGTCAAAATGGACGTTTTGAACCGAATTTCCGCGCGAAAGTAGAAAAATCACTCAAGAGCGGGCGAAAAACGGGTTTGTCACGTGTTTGAAATTGCTTATAACTCAGTGTGTAATTGATGGATCAAAAAATGGAAAACACAGTTCAATTCCAAATCGCTTCCATGGTCAGGCATTCCAATTTTATATCTTTCCGTTAAAAAATGAATTTGTAAATGTGTCAGAACGTTTTGCGCTCGTTGAGCAGAGCAGTTAAGAACAGCCTTAAATAGGAGTCATCACCATTGCAACCTAGAATCATGACCTATCATGTAATATCATTGAATTAATTACGCATGATAGGATTTAAAGAATGAAGAAAACTTTTATTAATATCTTATTAAAATCGCTATTGGTTCTCTCATTTTTAAAACAAAGTGACATATTGGTATAAATAAACAACATTTAGTTATTAAGATATTCTCTGATGATGAGCCTGGAAGGCTTGAAAGTACTAAGGAGTTTTAAATAAAATGTATATTTTAAATTTGTAACATCTTTTTCATTACATTAGTCGCCTTTTAAGTAAGATTGTGAACATTTTAATGTTCACATTATTTAATTACAGAGATGTACCGTACACTGTTATAAACAAGTCGGATATTGTACGTCAAACGTAACAAATGAGATGCGTTCGTACTATTTTTATAAATATTCAGATCCTGGTGCAATAGCTGTTGCACTCTGATGCAAAAAGACATGAATACAAAATTTATCATGATTCTATAGATTAAATTCAGTCATACGGAAATAATAAGACTCCATCTTAAATAGGACGTCATCACCATGGCAACCTAGAATCATTACCTATCATGGGATATCATTGAATTAATGACGTATGATAGGATTTAAAGAATGAAGAAAACTTTTATTAATGTATTTTTAAGTTTTGATTCGATTTTCATAAAATTTGAAAGGGCTCGACACAATTCTAAAACGATTATCTGTATTAAATTTCAAACCATTCGGTTGATTAGTTTTTGCACTGTCATATGCGAACAGACGGACGGATCAGACGACGACTGCAGGTGCTACGTATTTATATAATTACGAACGCACCTAAATAGGGCAAAAGTTTCTTAATCTACGGAAATATAATATAACTACGTAACAAAATTGTGTAACCTTTTCCGAGTTACCCATTATTCCGAAAAGTGTTCTTTATCATAAGTAACCTCAGAAACCAATATAATGTCCAGATTTAATGCTTTCAGGGACAAAGTACTTTTGTTGCATAAATGTTGAAATAATTGAATGACACCCAGATTTACTACAAATTTATTTTAAAACAAGTAAGAGCTTTTTATCATGTGCAATTATAAAAGCAAAATTTAATTTAAAAATTCTAGTACCATGACGGCATTTGGCGTCTAAAATTAAACGAGATATATTATATCTTCTCGCCCTTCAAAGCCTTAAAGAACCAATTATAAAAACAAAGTTTCTTTTACTGCCACTTGATTTTTGGAAATGTTTTCCAGTACTTTTTATAGTGTATTAACCCATTTATGCCTAGCGTCCCATTTTTGGGACGCTTCGAATTTTAATAAATTTGTACAATTTTCTTCTTCTTTATAACAAGAAAACTGTATGAAATAATTATCTAAAAGTGTCACTATCTGTTACCGAAAGATGACAGCATAAGATGGATATTTATTTGCTTAAATGAAGGCTTTTACCGGAGTTTAGAGATTTTTCATTTCTTAAGATGGCGAAATATTAAAAGCAAGTTTATTTGCGTTTTTTCTACCAGGCATCCAAATAGATAAGTCATAATCTTCGCTCTTTGAAATGTGTATTTTTTTATTGCAAAATTATATGTTCAAGCCTATTTTTTATGCATTTTTATAACGTACAAAATATAGGGCACTAAGCACGAAATTGTACACTGTAAAAAAAAAAAAGGACTAAAAAACGGAAATACTACTGGCAATCTTAGACGCCAGTACTATTTCCGTTTTTTTTACGGATATTTTTACCCATAAATTACAGAAAATTTCCGTTTTTCTGATTAAAAACGGAAATTTTTCTGTAATTTATGGGTAAAAATTCCCGTGAAAAAACGGAAATAGTACTGGCGTCTAGATTGCCAGTAGTATTTCCGTTTTTTTTTTTTTTACAGTGACATATTTTTATTAGCCATCTAGTGAAACAAATTGTTTTTAAGCCTCAAATACCATTATTCTTAGTTGATTATTACTAATACTTATAACTTTATTAGTCTCTGAAAGAAATAAATATAATTTTTCAGTAGTTCATAAAAATACTAATTATTGTATATAATATACAATTTAAAAGGTTATTTTATATAATTATAGACAAAACATATAATTATGCATATTATTCTATTACAGATATTATGCATATCCCCATACTTAGTAAGTTTACATTTTATCAGATAAATACAAAAACAATTTTGCATAATTTTTTTTTAGTATTTTTCGAATTCAATTTGCAGCATTTTAATTGATTTTCCCAACAAATTTGAGAAAAAAAAAATCCGGCACAAATGGGTTAATCAGTTTTTTTGAAACCGGAGTTTCGTTTTTTTAGGATGCGATTTATTCTCAACCAAACACTTTCAGCTGCGTCAATGAATTTATACGTGCAAGACTAACAAAGTAATATTAATTTTTTATTGTTAATGCTGTGAATTTATTATATTTGGCAGTTATAGTATTAGTTAGATAAATAATACAAAAATATATATATAAATTATATGTAAAATTTATATTTCGAATTCCAAAAGTTACATCGTATGGGAGCGTATTCTGCTGCCAAAAGCTAATATAATTAAAAAAAAAATTAATTGTGGCTTGTAGGATATTAGATATTACGTAAGGTTATATATAACAAACATGTGATTTGTGCAGCTGGCGTTGAGGTCCCTGATCTGCAGATTTACTAGCTATTCTAAGTGAAATTCGTCCTCACACAAGTGCGTATATTTGTACCTTCAGTACATAAACAACGCATGAATAAACCCACATTAAAAATGTTCTTTTCGCATTCTAAACCATTTCAAATCACTTAATATTTTCGTGTGTTTTCATCTTTTTATATATTTTGTCAATATATACTTTTTACATTATTTATTGTCAGAATTTAAAAATATTTTGCACAAAATATGCAAACATATTTTTTCTACTATTCATTGCGTTTGGCAGTTCATTAATCAAGTAAGTATTTAATATTTATGAAATGTTCCTTCAAAGTTATTTTTTATTATTAAGTACTAAAATTCTTGAGATAGTTGAACAGGAGTAAAGGGAAAATAAAGGAAAAAAAATCTTTTAGAGAAACATTTAACTTCTTTTCATTTTAATATTAAAGGATTTGTTTTTGTTTGAAGTATCCCATTAAATATTTATTATTTTTCCATTTAAATATTTTTATGTTTGAAGATAAATATAATGGTTGAGAGGTTAACCGGTTGATCGAAATTCATTTTTAACTAACTTCGTTGTACAATTTGACAACAATACAGTCGAACTCGCTTATAACGAGCTCTGATTTAACGAGAATCCGGATTTAACGAGGAAATCACAGATAGTTGGTACAATGTTAAGCCTATGGAATCATAACTCTCATTTAACGAGCAAACCTTGGTTATAGCGAGTAATATTTTTGTGATTCTTAAAAGTTTATTCACTTCCACTTCTCCAGCTCAACTAATCGTTTCTTGGAAAAATTTCTTTAACATTCCGAAGTCAACCGAAAGTTAGTCATAAACCTTGAGAGAGACAATTATAACGACGAATGTGAAGAATTTCAAGCTGAACCGACCCCAACATACTCAACGGTTTTTGAGTGCGCAGATAAAACTTTAAACTTTTTTCGAAGCCAGGGGTTCAAATGACGATGCTTTTCGGGCCATGAGTTTTCTCCGAAGAACAATAAAACACGAAAGAGAGAATAAGACAGTTCAAAACAAATTAACAAACTTCTTTCGTAATTTACAGAAATAACAAATAAATAAATATGTATATTAAAGTAAGTAGGCATGAATTTTTTACGAACCCGTTTTTTACGATCACCCGGTAATAACAAGCAACTATCACGGTCCCTTCACGCTCGCTATAAGCGAGTTCGACTGTACTAAAATTCTTGAGATAGTTGAACGGGAGAAAAGGAAAAAAAATAATAATTTTTTAGAGAAACATTTAACTTTTTTTAATTTTAATATTAAAGGATTTGTTTTTGTTTGAAGTATTCCATTAAATATTTATTATTTTTCTATTTAAATATTTTTATGTTTGAAGATAAATATAATGGTTGAGAGGTTAAACGGTTGATCGGAATTCATTTTTAACTGACTTGGTTGTACAATTTGACAACAATATATGTATATACCAGCCGAAAAAAATTTAAAGGAACGAGAGTCCAATAAGTATAAAAATAAAAATAGTTTTTTTAAACACTCTTTTATAAGCAATCAATGTTCATCACGAAAACCCCGCCTAATTGTTTGTTTGCAATTCATGTTTTTTCCCAAAAACTTCCGTTACAATACATGCATCCTTCGACTTACGTATTATGTGACTTATGTAAATTCGCAGTTACATAATAAATATCGAAAATTACATTTAAGAGCACAATAGCGCGTTTGATATGCATTTGGTTCTTTTGATAATTATTTTATAAACTAGCCGCCCTTGGCGACCAGTTTGGTCTCCCTTAAACATATGCTAAGCATTGTATCACGTTACTTTTATACATAATTTAATTTACTTGCTGAATCCTTCGCCAAAGCCTAAGATTCTGATACAGAAATCCTGAACTCAGCATTTTTATGTTAGCCGGGCGCAGGTGATAAATCGCCAAACATTGTTCCCGTCGTATGTTTTCGTATTTCATTTAAAATATAGTACTTTCACTCATTTTATTTAAAATGCATAACTTTAATTTGAAACTGAAATATTTAAAATTTATGACTCTCAATTATTGTTTAAAAAAATGAAAAGTAATAAATAATACCATAAACCATGACATTTAATTTCAACATCAAAGCTTTGCTTTAATTTGCCACGTGAAAAATTGTTTATGATAGTCTCATGAAATGGACTATTATAATACTGATGACTTGATATTTACAATATTTGGCGATTTATCACCTGCTCCTGGCTAACATTAAATTACCAAATTGGCCGCTTGGCATACAAAAAATGAAGCGGTCAATCTGGAACTGTTGATGACAGTCACATGACTTAAGCTTTTATTATATAGATAAAATATGCAGATAAAAACCAAAACCATAAGATAGTTTCATATATTAGTGAGAGTTATATATTTTTCGGGATATACAATCAAATCTTTAACAAAACAAAATCAAATCTAAGTAAAATTAGACTAAAAATCTGGGGTTCAGCCGTAACAATTATGTTACGATTAATGTTATTTAACAATTAGCTGAATTCAAACCAGAACGAAAGCTAATTTTAAAGTTTCTATGAAGAGGCACAAGTGTATTTTTTCTTCTAGCTTCACCCATTAGTTTGATGTAGAATGAAAATTGTTTAAATAAATTCATCAATGTTAAATTTATAAATCCCGCATTCCATAACAGTTTTTTTAATTTGAAAAGTGTTCTTTTAGTTTGTTTTTATATTTTTTCATACTTTTATAGTTTATATCCGAGTAAATACTGCTGCATGATGTTTTATTTATGAAATAATACTATGGAAATAATATATATATATATTCTGTGTTAACTTAACTGTTTAATTCATCTTAATCTTATCGTGTTTTTGGATATCATGTGCAAGAAGATATTTTGAAAACAACTGGGATTTTATTCGGTATGTTGTGTAATATTCCTATTTTTTATGCTATAAATTAAATATTTAAAAGGCTGTATTGTTTTTTCCATTTCATGCCATTTGATATTATTCTGTTTTCATCTTGAAACTATTCTCTCGGTCATATTGGTTGTTTGAGTACAGGAGAAAAAAAAATTCAGCTTTTAGCTTTTTTCTCACAGAAAACAACCGATTTGCTTATATCATTGAATTCTGTACTCTTGAAAACGTAATTCAATATATAAGTTTTTCAATTATTTTTTTCGGCATCTATATGCTTCTTTTTTTTCCATATTAATTCTTGTAATTAAGTATAAGGCACTTTATTTTATACATGCAGTTGTATATTATAGGCTTGTGGTATATATTTTTATTGCCATTTCATTCACAATATTGTGGTTTTTGATAGTCGGTAATGTTTAATTAATGGATATATATATATATATATATGTGTGTGTGTGTGTGTGTAATAATAAAAATTTTCGCCTCTTTTCCTTAGTAAAACTATTCCAAATTCTTAATAATTTTTCCTTTTTTACCTATCTTTAATAATATCTTAATACCTTTTGTCTTTTATTTCATGCATTTAAAGTTGCGTATTCTTTTATTATTCTAAAAAACCTTAATCCATTCGCCTAATCTTATAAAACCCATTAAATTACTTTTTCATTTTATTCTAAAACTAAATTATCTTTCTTTCGAATGTTTTAATATCATTTATTCTTTCGTGTTCTATACCCACAATTCCATGCGTCCGCCAGTGCTATTTGCGCTTTTATTCTGACGCCGTATAAAGAGTTCTTTATCGACGTCATCCTTTCCCATCGAATCGTAATTTTGTTCTATATCCCATCCTCCCCCACCTCTCTTCTAGCATTGGTCTGCTACCTTTCTGTAACCGTCCGCGCGTTGTTGTTCGGAGTACAAATATCGTTACATCGGCAATGGAGAGAAGATTTTACGTTTTCTGGTTGTCTAATTAAGTTGCGTTGCTTGGAGTGAACGTTCTAATGTGCAGATCCTATTCTTATAACATCTAACATTTTATGAAGCGATGGTCGATTTTTGAGAGTGGATGGAAAAACTACTGGAAGTGGTTTACTATGTTTTTTGTCAATAAAACCAGTTTAAAAAGTGACGATGACTCTCTATATTCATTACGCAAGAAAAATTATCCCAATGTTTTTCGAGCCTGTTTTTTCTCGCCAACCTGACTGCAATCCGATATTTTCAATATAACGGATGGATGTTTTTGATTGCTCTACTACATTTTATGTCGAGGTGTACTGGTGATATCTGGTGATATCTGAAAGTCGGTAGAAAAATGCTACATAAGCCTCACAGGATGATCACTTGCTTTACTAAAGTAATGATTTGTAGAGAAACTCATCGAAACTTCAGAATGTCAGAAATGTTTTGACTATGCAATGTGAATTATTATCATCGACTATCAATAAGTATGATTACGATGAGAGAAGTTTTCATGAACGAATGTCAGTAAAACTCTGACGGTGGAATATAGATACTTTCAACGACTTAATAGAATGATTAAAATTTCCTGATACATCCAAGTGGCGGAAATAGGTCCCACATTAAATTGAATGCACGATTTTTCTTTTTAAATAAAATTCTAGCTCTCCGGCCAGAAGTTATGTTGAGAAAGCACCTTTCTGTGGGTGAGAATATATTATTTATTATAGTATTTTAGTAGATTTCTATTTATTTACAATATTGTTATTATTATTATTGTTGTTAGAAAATGAATTATACTTTAGTTGTTGTTATTATTTATTAAGAAAAAAATATTTACATTGTTTATTTAATTTAAAGTTATATATTTTTTAATTATGTTTATACTATTGCATTTTTATATAAATGAGTTATCCCTCCTATATACAATTAAGATCTAGAATTGTTAAAAAATCAAGTAACACCATGAGTGAAATAAATATTGTTCCCTTTGACCCAGAGTCCGGTATGAAAATACAACCTTGGTTAATGCATTTTGAGAAATCTTGCATTACCGAGAAAAAAGATGAAAATTGGAAATTAAATAATATTTCTAAATATTTGAAAGGAGAAGCATTGAAGGTTTATATAAATAATCGTCTGGAGGGCACTAGTTTTGAAAAAATTTCTGGGCTTCTCACTGAAAAATTTATTAGTGTTTATGTTCCAAGATTTTCTGAATTTGCAGCTTTAAAGTTAAATGACTTAAATGAATTAGAGCAATATTTTCATAAAAAGGTAAATACGAAGCTAAATTAACAAATTATAGTTTTGTTTGATAGAACTTCTGATTGCAGTTAATGTTAATTCCCGGTTTCTTATAATTTACATAATTCAGTGAGAAAAGATGGAATTAGCGAAACTTGTGCTAGAATTTTGTCAGATAAATTATAATTTAAATTTAATTAAATCTTGTAAATTAAAGTAAAAGATAACATGCAATTAACATTTTTGAAAAAATTTATGAATTATAACAGAATTAGTCTAACTTTAAAAATTATAACTATGATGTTTAAGTGTCTATGTTTTTGTTGAATAGAATTTCTGGTTAAGGTTAGTCTTATAATTTAAATAAATTCAGTGAGAAAAGATGGGATTGAGTGAACCTTTTACTGGGATTTTGACAATTAAAATATAATTTAAAAAATTGATTATATATAGTAAAGTGACCTTGTTTGCACCATGTTTTGGTAAAATTTCTAATGCTAAGATCTATTGCACATACTCAAGTTTAATAACTTTCTTGATGATTGATGATATCTGATGATAAATATGCAAAAATGTTCTTGTCCTAAAAACAAGCTTGGGTTTCTTGAATGTTTTTGTTGAGAAATTGTTGTGTTGTGTTTAAAGTTTACTACTACAAAAAGTTTAACCTGAAAAGAGAATTATTTATCATTTTATTTTGTTCTTGAAAAATATTTTATTGTTTTTAAATTTAAGTTTTGCACTAGAAAGTATATAATTATAAATTATTCTTAAGGGCCACTAAAAACTTGTCCCATATCGAATCCTTAATAAATTATCTGATGTTAACTTTGAGATAGATAGGAAAAATCAAAACCGAAACACGGAGATTGTCCATGTAGCTAAATTACGAAAATATTATTCTCCAGATCAATTAAAGTTATCCCATGAAAAACCCCAGCAAACTACTGTTAAATCCATAGCCGTGTCTTAAATTTATAATAATAAGTAATCTAACTAAACTAAATTAATACATTTATAAGTTAGTAAGCAATTATTTTCTATATAGCAGTGTGTTCTTGAATCGCGCGACAGGAATATTACTGCTGAGATTTTTTTTACTTGAGTTAACTATTTATGCTGGCGTAAATTGGTCGATTTAGGTTGAGAATTTCTTGTATCGAAATTAATTGAATTAATAACTTAAACTAAATTAACTAAATAAATAAAATTAACTGGATTAGAATTAAATTTAAATTGAATTTGAATCTAGGATTAAAGTTAATTACTATAATTCAATAATCTGGATCTTTTATCAACCTTTCTTAAGTATGCTACAAAGTTTCATTTTCATTCAGCAACTATAGTTTCTTGTTTGATTGAAAACAAGATCATTGCATAATCATGATGAATTGATAGTTATTTCACAACATTTCTTATTTATTTTTGTTACTTTATGTTATGCCTAATATTTGAGTACATTGTCATACCTCATTCGCCGTGATATGGATGAGATATCAACAGGGGCGTAGCCACAGATATTTTTTCGGGGGGGGGGGGGGGGGGAGAATTAGAAAATTTCCCAACTTGAAGCAAATTGCTCAAATTTTCGACTAAAATGATATGCACAACGTGTGTAATAATTATAATGATACTTTTGCATAAAAAATTCCTTTCCAAAGAAAAATTCTGAAACTGAAAACATAAAAATTCTAATTATGGGTTTGTTTACTAAAAAAATAAATACGCTTTTTACTTTCTTCTATTTTTACAAGAAGAAAGTATTGGATTCGTGAAAAAATTCGACTTCCGGTTTTAGACTGATTTATACGTTTTAGTAAGTCCTGAACACGATTCGACTGTTTTTAGAAAATATCTGTCTGTCTATATGTGATACAAATTTTGTGGGTGCTCTAGCACAAGAACTAATGCACGAAATTTAATAAAACTTTAGAGATCCACTTATACAGTCGAACCTCGTTAACGCGAACACTCAAGGGGAAACTTTTTTTGTTCGTATTAAAAGTAGTTCGTGTTATCGGAACTTTACTAGATTACATACAACTGGGCGAGGCAATCGGAAACAGTTCGTGTTAACGAGGTTTGACTGTACCTTGATAAAAATTGGTGCTGATTTGTTTTTGGTGTAAATCGTCCAACAGGTGGCACTGCTATGCGGCATTTTGCACGATTTGCATGATTTTAGCGATAATTATATTTCAAAAACTATTGCACGGAATTTGATCAAACGTTATATTCTGTTAAACCTTGACATAATTTGATACAGATTAGCTTTTTATGTATATCATATAGCAGGTGGCGCTGCTATGCAGCATTTTTCACGATTTTGCGATAGCTGTATCTCAAAAACTAATGCACGGAATTTAGTCAAACTTCATATTCCACATAAATAGATCCTTATTAGGCTTGGGTCTATACTGTCCAAAGCTATCGCTTTTGTGCACTTTGAGTAGGGAATTTTGGTTGCAGACATCTAAGAGGCTGGGTGCCAAAATTCAATGATTTCTTTGAAAAATACTATGCTTATATCTTCTTTTTAAATGCACACAATTCAACAAATCTATACCTTTAGAGTTTGTTATTATAGGCAAAGAATTGTCATTTAATTTTGGCACAGTGATTGTAAATTTTGAGGCATTAACATGTATGGAGTAGAAGAAAATTTTGGGATTGGCACATCCGACTAGTTTTCACTTAATATTAATTCTTGTAGTCTTCAAAGAAGCCCACCTGTTAATAACATCGCTTAGTTTAATAAAATTCCCTATTTCACTTTCATATTTTAAAAGCATTAGGCTGTCAAGTCTGTCATTCCTCACTGTAACTTGCAATATATATTTTTAAAATTTTTATTTGACTAAAGATTCTTTCATTAGATGCAACGCCATAAAGATAAGCTGCTGTGAATGTTAAGGTACGAGTATATAGTTTGACGGCATGACCCAAATAGTCTTTGCATTTCATGGCATGAGTAAAAGGTTTGTTAAGTGAGTTGGGATTTGGTTTATTTCTATTTGACTCTGCAAGTCATGTACATCCGGTTTCTAATATCCAGGTGAAAACATTATTAACTTTTCTCCTGCACAATTGTAATTTAAATATGGAATGCATTGCTGCAATATTCTCTTGATATAGGGAACATTGTCATATAAGCCCATTACTAAATTCCCGAAATTTTCTTGTATTTCTTATAATTCTTTACTGTAAAACTTATGTGTATCAATGTCCATTGCTGTGCTATTATTTTTATCTATTGCCTTTGGTGAAACCGTTTTTTCTACGATGCTTTCGGAACTCAGCTTCTCCAGTCACATCCTAATATTCATAATTGTTTGTGAGCTTGTCTGTAAGGAAATCTTTATTTCTTCGAAATTTTATTCAAGTGCAACGTATCAGTGTTACAGTGCATGTCGATTTTTCTTCAGTTGATGGACTGCTTTCATGGTCATGTTTCTGTTCCAAATTAAAATCATCCATTTTTTACCTTTTTCATCCTCGAATGGATTTTTAGATGCTCCAAAATCTTGCACGAAAACTCTTTTCCTATAATGAAGGGTTTCTCCGTGTTGAGATTTATAGTAACTTTTTAGAACAGCTTTAAGCACAGAACACTGAACTTTTGGTTTAAAATTTTATAAACACATATGAATATAAACGAACAGGACTGATATATATTTCCGCACACAAATAAAAGTAAAATGTGACAAATTTATCTAAACGAACGACTTCTTATATCCGCATTTGCTCATATAACGTTTTTTACTTGGCATCGAAGGGTTAACTAATTTTTGCGGCAAAAAAATCATGAGAATGAGTAAAATATTGTCCAAAAATCGCAAAATTAGTCAAAACAGTTGTGAAAACTCATCAAATCTTCTTGCCCATAGCTGTGTTTCAAGTAGGTTACTACATTCCTTTCTGTTGTGCTACAAGTGTTCTCCAATTTTCAAAAGAAGCTGCTATCCCTTTGGATTAAAATAGCTGGATTCTCTTTTGGGAGGAGAAGGGGAGGTAGGGTGAAATTTTTGAGAAAGGAACAAAGTTTTGGAGGAAATAAAGGAACTGGTTAGTCAGTTATTGATGAACAGGAGTAGAGAAATTTAGGTCTGGTAGATGTACAATATTTTTGTAGAACTGAAAAATACAATGATAGATTGAGTGTGGCTGATTTCTTTTTGTATTTCTTTTGATAATTTAACTTGTTTACTGCTGCAGTACTCAAAATAATCACCAAAACAATAAAAATTTCGTAATTTTTTTACTATTACTTTTAAAAAAGAAAATGCCTCAAAAATCTAGAATTTCCCAACTCTAAGCTCAAATTTCCCAACTTCACATATATTGGGGGGGAGGCTCCCCCCCATACCCCCCCATGGCGACGCCCCTGGATATCAATTAGATACTTTAAGGAGTAGTTAAAGGTATTTATTTGATACTTTTGAATACTATTGACTGTGTTGTTGAATATAGTTGTTATTATTATTTATTATACTATGCATTATTGATATTGAGAGAAAAAGATCATAATGAATATTGATTATTATAATAAGTGAGATGATAATACTTAGCATGGGAGACTTACTTGAGAGAGTATTTATGCTATGAGTTGTGATAACCCGATTAGTATGAATTTCAATTACTCATTGTAAGTTAGTCCTAGAAATTGATATTATAAGATATAATATGCTAATTATTAGATAATTGGAAGATAATTACCGTGTAACTAATTAATGGACAGAATATGAGAAAAAAAATCGTATGAAGTTTTAGATTTAAGAGTTTTTGTTAGTTTATGAGAATATCTGATTTAAATTGTTTTAATTGTTATGAGTTAGAGAGTTTATTAATTATGAGTAATTAATTTATGAGTTAGAAATTTTAGATTATTAAAAATTTTTCAACTTTCCAAAAGAATTCCATTCCAAAGAAGTTCCAACCATTCCAAAGAAGTTTCTGAAAAACCTATGATGACTGTAATAGGTAAATACCATGTGGTAAATAGTAAATAATAACAAATAGTAAAAAGGTACCCGCAAAGAGATGGACCATCAATACTATCGATGTATGTGTGTCAATACACTTCAAAGATATTGTAAATAGGTTTATTTAAAAATTTTTGTTATTATTATTGCTATTATGAATTTTATTATTATTTATTTATTGTAATACATTAATTTAATTTATTGAACTAAAAATGAACTTAAATTGGAAAAACTTAGTTGCTAATGTAAGGATAAGTAGATTCAAATGAACATTATATTTACGAATCTAATTTTGAACTTATATTTTGAAGACATTTTTCAGAATTCCATTAGCACACTTATATTATAAAATGCCTCGTTCAAGTCTTTACAACTGAATTCATGAATGATTTGCATATTAATATGAGCCATGAATGGCCGTAAATTTATTATGTAAATAACAAAACTATGTTAAAAAATTATTCTCAATATTTATAGTAACTTTTCATTTTACATCTTTGTAGGTTGTAAACAAGATTAATATCTTGTTATTGTATTTAATTAACAATTCCAGTAGTTCGCGTTCTAAATTTTAAATTAATATAGCATTAAGATTTAAAAAAAAAAAGTTAAATCTTCAGGGTTTACTCCAAGTGGAGAAATTGTAATCCAAGCCTATGTAACATTTCCTTTCTATGAACTTGTGGGTCTTAGGACCTACCAGTTCATCCAGTCTTTTTCAGTGGGGGATATATAATAATAAAAAATTTCGCCTCTTTTTCTTAGTAAAACTATTCCAAATTCTTAATAATTTTTCCTTTTTTACCTATCTTTAATAATATCTTAATATCTTTTGTCTCTTATTTCATGCATTTAAAGTTGCGTATTCTTTTATTATTCTAAAAAACCTTAATCCATTCGCCTAATCTTATAAAACCCATTAAATTACTTTTTCATTTTATTCTAAAACTAAATTATCTTTCTTTCGAATGTTTTAATATCATTTATTCTTTCGTGTTCTATACCCACAATTCCATGCGTCCGCCAGTGCTATTTGCGCTTTTATTCTGACGCCGTATAAAGAGTTCTTTATCGACGTCATCCTTTCCCATCGAATCGTAATTTTGTTCTATATCCCATCCTCCCCCACCTCTCTTCTAGCATTGGTCTGCTACCTTTCTGTAACCGTCCGCGCGTTGTTTTTCGGAGTACAAATATCGTTACATCGGCGATGGAGAGAAGATTTTACGTTTTTCTGGTTGTCTAATTAAGTTGCGTCGCTTGGAGTGAACGTTCTAATGTGCAGATCCTATTCTTATAACATCTAACGTTTTATGAAGCGATGGTCGATTTTTGAGAGTGGATGGAATAACTACTGGAAGTGGTTTACTATGTTTTTTGTCAATAAAACCAGTTTAAAAAGTGACGATGACTCTCTATATTCATTACGCAAGGGAAATTATCCCAATGGTTTTCGAGCCTGTTTTTTCTCGCCACCCTGACTGCAATCCGATATTTTCAATATAACGGATGGATGGTTTTGATTGCTCTACTACATTTTATGTCGAGGTGTACTGGTGTCGCCTAAATATCTGAAAGTCGGTAGCAAAATGCTACACATATATATCTATCTATCTATCTATCTATCTATCTATATATATATATGTATATATATATATTAATCATAAATAAGATACTGTACTAAATTATAAGTTGTTAAAAGTTGTCGTAATTCTTATCGTGAATATTTATATATCTTTAAAATACATATTGCAGTTTCTTACGTAATTTTACCTAATCAGTTTACAAATTCGACTTACGTAAAATTAGAGTTTTATAAAATTTTCGAAACGCATTACTTACGTAAGATGGGAGATGCCTGTACTTTCACTTGGCGTAGACACCGTACTCGATTATGGAAATTCACTGCTTGTTTTATACTTGGTAAAAAGCGAAAACAAGTGAGTGTATTAAAAAATACATAAGTATTGCTCTGTTTCTTTTTTAAGAGAGGACAGCAGGAAGAAAAAATCGAAACGTTGTTGAGATTATCTTCCTAGGATTTCTAAACTGATTTCTCATTCGTAAATTAATTAATGTTAAACTAACTGGGAAGAGTTCCATATTCTGGGCTGGGTTTTTAGCGAGCTTTTTTCGGCATTAAATGAATCGATGGGGCTACGATCTTCAGCCTTTGGAATTGCTTTTTTCTGGAATGGCCTTTATTCATATGTTTTTTGAGTAATTTTTTGCATTTAGCATATTTTTTTCTGAAAAAATTATAACTTTTGTTTTAATTTGACATATATAATAAATATAATAAATATATAAAATTATATATTTATTAATACACAACATAATACTTGTTTTGTACATAATATTTGTTCATACTTGTACATAATATTTGTTTATATGTGTATATATTATGTATGTATAAGGTATATCTCTATATCTAATATATATACATAAAAATAAAACTATCTGTATAAACATCGTATTTTTTAACATGTGACATATATAACATTTATTAAATATATATATGTTTATAAATATTTAAAGATCATGGTTTTCCGCCATCTTGAAAATTTTTATAAGATGCAAAAATGGCTTTTTGGCACCATTTTGAATTCCTTCGCCAATCGCGCTAACAAGCACAGGATATGGAACTCTTTTCAAGTAATTGATAAAAGCGTATTTTTAGTAAAAAATACAAAACATTTCAAAAGCGTACTACACCCCTTGATTTCATACAACTTTAGATCATAACACTAGCTGATTGTTTCAGAGTAAGTGTAACACAATCATAAGGAGATTCTTCTTTAATTCTTTTCCTTACTTGCGTTATGCTATTACTTCCAAAAATAGAAATTTTTGAGTCATAACTCGAAACGACTCGGTTGCCATGTTCTGCTGTCAAGGTAACATGCGTTTTATCCCATTTTAACTTTTTCAACCTTTGCTCGAGAGATAAAAAAAATGACTGTTTTGGGGAAATTGTATTGAGACCAAATTTATGCAATCTGTGCAAAACATCCTTTGCACTCAATTTCACATTTCATCGCTCCATTACATTTAGTACATTCAGAGATGCTTGTTTCTGTTATTTAAACACAGTCTCACTGTAAAACATTATTGCGGTAATTTTACCGCCACAGAGATTCCAAGCAAAGTCATATAAAACAAGAAATAAAAACCATGCGTCAAGCATAGATTATGAAACACATTCCAACATATTCAGAATTATGTAACAAAATTTCACCGTTTAAAAAATTAAAATATTACGTCTAATTCAACTATACGGAAACGCATAACATATTTCAAAACCAGTTTTCAGCTGTGTCCATCTACAATCGGAAAATTATTCGAATTTTTTTGAGCAGCCCTGTATATGATATATGGATCTGTATCTATTAACTACCTGCATGCCAAAATTTAGTTTACTTAAGAAATACATGTATTTCAGTTGAAAATTCCCCTTCAGCAATTGCATCTGTTAAGGGGAATGGCACGTGAATACTTTTGTGCTGCCCTGTATATGAGGTATAGAATATATATATATATATAACGAGTAACATGTAAAAAAATTATTAAATTTATAAGCGAGTACCGAACTTTAAACGTACACTCCAGCAACTATTACTCAAATACAGTACTGTAACCGATTTCTTTTGTGTGTCCGTGTAAATGAATAAAAATTCTATTAATGCCCTGTTCTAACGTGAACATAGTGAAATTCAGTGATTTATATCAATTCCAATACATTTGAAATAGCACAATGTCATTAAAATACTCTGCAAGCGATTTTTCCACATATACCATAATGGAATGGAATACTTTTGAGTGACCCTGTAAATGAACTATTAATCCTACATACTTCATATACAACACCAAACATGCTTTGATGACCCCCAAATAACCTTTATCAATTGCTTGAAAATCCGAGTCTATTTAGTGGAGTTAGAGCGTGGACAGACGGCCGGACAAACCGAATGCATAAACACATTTCAACTTTGTTGGAAAGTGTTAAAAAACGAGACTCCTAGAAACGAGACTTTACCTTTAAAAAAAACGGGCTTCGCCCTTAAACATGAAATTTACGGGATTTGACCATTTAGTTGTAAAAAGTGCATTTTCTGTAAATTTACTGTAGCAATTTACGGTGAGAAACCAATAAATTGTAATTTTTTTTCAATATTTTTATATCATAATTTATAAATTTCTAATATCATAAGTTGTTGTCGTGCACCTTTTCCAGCCTCCATCTTTTCGGATTTGTGGTAAACGAGGGTACCTCTTTAAAAATTTATAATTACTACTTTTGTTTAATTTTCACCCTTTTTTTTTATTTCTACACGACTATAGCATTTTTCACTTAATAATACTTTTTTATATCACGTTATGTGTTAATGGTTAACTATTCCGACTTTTCTATAATTTTCTTTCGTTTTGCAGAAATTGAAATGATTACTAATAGTCCAGGCAATAGGGAATTTTACCTAGCAAAATTAATGGTAGTACTGGAAATCGGCTTTCTAGATGTTTTTTGGGTCGCTGAATCCGAATTTGTAACTTCCCACCAAAATTTCCCCCGGCAACCTCCCCAAATTTTGGTAAAAAGCCCCCCAAAAAAGGTTTTTATTAAAAAAATCATTTATTGCTGTTAAATTTTTTTATTGTTTTAGAGAAAAAGTATCTAGAAATTCAGAAGGTAGACAAAATGTCCAACAAATTAGATGTATGACATTATGACTTAGGATGAAGGGGAAGGGGGGATCTGCCTCGGAATATGCGCGCGGTGCTGCGTAAACTAAGTTGCGCAATTCCACTAAACCACTCACACGTTTACATTCGCCCTCCCATTCACCCCATTCGTACTCCCCTCCGAACTTCCTCTATAACGTTTACTTTAAGATTTTTGGGTCGCTGAATCCGAATTTTTAACTTTCCCCCAAAAATTTCCCCCCCCCCCCAAAAAAAAATAGTTTTTTTTTTTACCTAAATTTCTTATCGTTTTAGGGGGAAAGCATTACGAAATTCAAAAACTAGACAAAATTTGCAACAAATAGGATATATGACATTATGAATTATGATGAACGGGGAGGGTGAGGGCTGCCTCTGAACATGCGCTGCGGCGCTACGTGCACTAAATTATGAAGTTCAGGCAATAGGGGATTTTATCTGGCAAAATTAATACTAGTTCTGGATTTCGACTCACTTTATGTTTTTTGGGTCGCTGAATCCGAATTTGTAACTTCCCACCAAAATTTCACCCGGCAGCCCCCCCCAAAATTGATTTTTTGAAAAAATTTGGTTTTTGAGAAAAGCGCGCGGGGAATGTTCGGAGGCAGCCCCTCTCTCTCCGTTTATCCTACGTCATAATGTCATGTATCCTATTTGTTGCAAATTTTGTCTAGTGTCTGAATTTCGTAATGCTTTTCCCCTAAAACAATAAGAAATTTAAGTTAAAAACAACTATTTTTTTGGGGGGGGGGCGTTCGCAGGGAAAATTTTGGGGGTAAGTTAAAAATTCGGATTCATCGACCCAAAAAACTTAAAGTAAACCTTATAGAGAAAGTTCGGAGGGAAGATGGGAGGGCTAATGTAAACGTGTGAGTGGTTAAGTGGAATTGCGCAACTTAGTCCACGCATCACTGCGGCGCATGTTCCGAGGCAGATCCCCTCTTCCCCTTCATCCTAAGTCATAATGTCATATATCTAATTTGTTGGAAATTTTGTCTAGTTTCTGAATTTCTTTTTTCAATAAAAACCATTTTTGGGAGTCTTTTTACCAAAATTTGGGGCGGTTGCCGGGGGAAATTTGTGGTGGGAAGTTACAAATTCGGATTCAGTGACCCAAAAAACATCTAAAAAGCCGATTTCCAGTACTACCATTAATTTTGCTAGGTAGAGTCCCTATACGGTCTCTATTGCCTGGACTATAATTGAAAGGATACGAAAACTTTACTAACTAAATATCTACCAACAAAGCTGTCTAATAAAGTACTGACAAATGTCCTCTTATCAGTTCAAATGCAAGCCATTAATAGATGAAATACTACCCTAGGCATGATTGAGATTTTAAACATCATCAGTGGCTTCATTAAAAAGAAGGAATGATTCATTACATCGATCTAATTCAGTTCTGCTACATTTATCTGATTACTTGGCTATAACTTTTGATAAAGTTCTCATAACTGATGACATTGTATTGCATTATGTTTTAGATTGCATTATCATTTTATTGATTTACACTATTACTAAATGCAATATGGTGTTATTGTGAAAACTCGTGTGAAGTTTTATTGAAAATCAGCGTTAAAAAAGCTTGCATATTTTATTTTTACTCAATTTTTACATATGAACCTACATAATATATATAACTAGGGGGCTCTGCCCCCTGCAAGCTACGCTCGCCAACCCCCGTTCAGACACTGCAGAATCTAAAAGCACGCTACTCTGATCGCTTTTAAAAAGATTAGAGAAGATTGAATTATACTGAAAAAACCTGTAGCGATCTCACTGTAAACGGGTTTCCATTCAATTCCCTTTGATTGCAAAAATTTAAGGCAGAATCAGTTGCTGTTAAGACATGCAGTGGTTGTTTTCGTGTTTGATTCACAATCTGTTGCCTGTTATATCTAAAATCTGTCGCCAAACTGTAAGATTAAATGCCAATAATGGTTGATCGTAAATGTCACATTCACTTGACTTTAAGCAAGTTACACGGTGTTTACGTCATCAAGTGATTTTTATTTCGACGTTTTATTTGTATTTTTATTAATGTTATACTAATTTATTTGTTCTTTCGTTATTTAAGATAAAAAATTATGTCAATTTGTATAATTTGGGGAGTGGTTTGGCGATTTATATAATTTCGCGAAATGGGTCGACGGGAGAAGTAGTACCATTAAAACATTGCTTTGAAGCTGAAATTAAATGTCATGATTTGTTGTATTGTCATATACGCACCGGGTTTGGCGTGGGTTTTTTTTTCTTTTTTTTTTTTACTACAATTTGGCGAAAGCCTCGTTTTTGAATACCAGTTACATATCTATTTTTAAATTATTTTCTGTTATTTTTTTAAATGAAATAACAATAAATAAAAAAAGTTTAATTAATAACTATAGAACAAAACAATTTATAACATTTTTTGTAAATAAAAAGAAAATAAATTCAAATAAACATTTATTAATAAATAAGCAACAATAGCCGGGTTACCATGTCAGGCAAACTAACGCCATTTTGGCACCAATTAGGTACAGCGTTCGTATATGACATCTGCGCCTAATATTTTTCTTTTCGTTTCGTTTAAAATAAGAGAAAGAAGTGAAAGCCATTTATTTTAAATGTTTCAGTTTTAAATGAAAGTTTTGTATTAAATAAAATGATAATGAAATACAAATTGAATTATGAATAAATGTAACATGATACATTTCTTAGCATACATTTAAGGGAGGCCAAACTGGCCGCCAAATTAGTTTAAAATAATAGCCTTTTCTAAAATATGAAAAAAAAAAATATCTGTTATGATTAAAATTTGAGTTCCCATGATTAGAGAAAAGTATATAAATTTAGAAAAAAATTAATATTTCGAAAACTAATTCGAATTTGAAAATTCTAATACCAGTTTTGAGATCTGCGGATCAATACGGATTTTTGGTATTAATTTCATCGCAAAGTATTCCGTATTTTAGGAGAAATCGCCGTGAAACATAATCAGTTGTTTAATCAGTCGTTTCATAGAATCGTTTCATAAATTCGTTACATTTCAGTCGTTTCATGATATCCGTTTCAGAAATTCGTTTCATTAGGATTATATATATATAGGGTAGATATATAAGAGTCAATATCTCAAAACCGGATAATTTCATTCCAAAATTTTTATTTTTTTAAATAAATGTAACAACTATCACATACAATTATATACTATGATACGATACATGTTTTGTCATTTAAATTCTGTAGTGTTTTGACATCAAGGATGTATAATTCACGCGTAGGATAAACTTTTATCGAAGAAAGTGTCTAGTAACATCATAATCAGTGTCTAATAATTAGGACTGAGGTGATGTTTTTGTCTTAACAGCTGCACAGCCATTTTGTCGAATCATTTTACACACTTGCAAATTATTAAATATACCATGTGACATTTGTATGTTACATAAATAAAGTTGCAATAAGCTTTTTTTTTTTTATAAATAAAAAGTTAAATAGGAGGACATGAATGATGCTATAAAAAAATACTAATCCCTATTTAGAACAAAAACTAAATATTTCTAAATATGAAACAAAGAGAAGAACAACTTACCTTCTTCCATGGTGGCTAGTTCAACTTTAGTTGCCGTTGCAATGGAAATAATTCTGCCAGCGCCACCTAGTATCTGTTAACCTAAATGTGTGTTTAGGGAGACTGAGATAATGGTCAAACTCAGAGACAAATATATTTACTACAATATTTTACTATACAATCAATACTAATAAAGGATAATTATATTTTCCCATACTGTATATATATAGGTATAAATATATAAAATACTAAACAGTATTTTTGTATGAAAAATATAAATTATGCATTCAAATAAAGCTTGGAAGTTTATTAAAGACGTACTGGCCGCATGCAACGGTTAACAGAGAAGAAGTCGCCAAAGATCTCAGTATTTACAGCAGCCTTTTTTATTCTGAATTTTTTTCTGCCTTTAACGCGTAGTTAGATTACTTATCGATTGAACTTATTAGTTATTTATTTGTTTTATCTGTTTATTTATGAAATTTTAATTTCGTTATGGAATATTAGCCAAAGACAAATGCTGAACTATTTATATTGATTCCAGTGCAAACGATTACCCTTCTGTAATAGGACTGCGTGCGATAGAGATACATTTTATAAGAAATTTATGCTTTAAAATTATTTTTAAAATCGGTAAATAGACATACAGTTTTCAGACACGTTGCATTTGAGATCATTTGATTTTTTCCGCTACTCGTCAGTCTAAAAATTAAAAATCTCCGATGTTCTTAGAAATTAATAAATATGCAAAAAATGCGAAATAGATTCGTCAACTCGTTGCCACCGTCGATATGAAGTCAAAGTTACGCGCGGACATGTTTTTGCTTTATATAAAGTTTTATGAAGTGTAGAAAATTAATGGAGTGGGACAATAAACTAGAACCATTAAATAAAACAATGCCGGACTACTATCATGCAAATTAAATGTTTTTAATTTATATTAAGTTAATACTAAGTTTTTATTTTTTTTATTAATGTGTGTTTGTGAAAAATCTTTAGGATAATTGTAACAAATTGTTTAGTTAAAAAATTATTTGATATTCATAAAAGTTTCATATTTATCACATCACAATTATTGTACTTTTTCGTATTAATTATTTATTTTAAATTTCAGCATAGCACATAATATCTTTTTATATACCTTTTATGAATAACAAACCTTAGGACAACATGATCTCTTAGTTGACAAGCGTAAATCCAGCAGAGCATAAAAATGGAATTAAAATTAATTTGGAAAAGCTTTCTCACAAAATTTATTAAAAAGGAAGAAAACGGCTCGTGTCTTCTCCTTCAAATATTTGGTAATTATAGATGCATAACCTAACATTTATTATCTTTTGAGTCATTAAAAATAAATGTGCCACTATCTATTTAATTTTAATTCTAACTGGCATTTCCAGATATATTTAAAAATGGGAGAAGAGCTTTACAACGTCAAATCTGAAACATGATGCAGTTTTAATTATTTTTTTCCTTTCGAATCAGTTACCATGACAACTGAACCTTTACAAATAGATTTTCAGCCTAGTCTATGTTATTCTATGTGTTCTATGTTGGTCTATGTTATGCTATGTTCTATGTGGTCTATGTTATGTATGTTTATGTATGTATTTCTATGTTATTACACACTTTTATTGAACTCAACTTGGTTTTTGTATGTAAAGATGGAATTGGATATTCGATTTTTCACATACTTTTTGATAGACTAGAATTATAAAGATTATGTATACAGGACAGGTGTGTTTCCGATTACAATAGAGCAGTTTAATATTTTTAGAACTTACTTATAAACTAGAAAGATAGCCCGTCAAAAATTACAGAAAATGCGATATAAATATACATGTATACAGCGCAAGTACCAGAATGTGAGCAGTTTTTCTCGCTTGTTACGCAGTGATAGATGAAAATAACACATTTTAAAATGTAGAAATGTAAAATGATGTATGTTGCCAAATATTCTTCTTCGCCCAGGCAGTTTTCTCTATTTCGCCAAGGCCTCCTATACTAGTAAGTAAGTAAGTAAGTAAGTAAGTAAGCAAGTAAGTAAGTAAGTAAGTAAGCAAGTAAGTAAGTAAGCAAGTAAGTAAGTAAGCACCCACCCTGTGAACCCGCTTTTGGCTTATGGTTAGGTGTAGCCCCCAGCCCAGGGCGGAAAAATACCGAGAAATTAATTTCCGTATCCAACTATGTAAAGCACATTAAAATTGGGCAGTTAGGAGTTCAGATAGCACAGCGCTGTCTAGTGGCGGTTATTTTATTAGTAGCATCGGGATAAAGATGTAAAGACGTACATTTTCGTATATTAACACTTTAAATTTTGACCCATACACATTGGAAAAAAAAACCTTCAATGCGTGGAGTTTAAATCAAATAGCGGTGACCTTGATTATGAAAGATTAATGGGTTTTCAATGGGAATTTCGCCAAATTAGATAGATATCGCCAAGCTGGCTTCGTATATTGTAACTTATTTTTTTCACCAAATTTGGCGATATTTTGGTAAGTTGGTCAAAATTTGGTGCTATTTTGGCAACCCTATTATTAGTACTTTCCAACAATTACTCACTGTTGAAGCTGGTACCGGTATCTCCATAGAAAGCCTAACCCTGACATGGCCGCGATCAATGAGGCGGTCCAACCGGAATTGTGAGGGACACACAGATACTTGGATTTTATATAAATAGATTAATAAATAATTTAAATGCACTTTTTCATTGGCCGAGTGCAGGTGATATATTGCCCAATATTCTTTATGGTTATAATTGTATGTGAGCTACAATAACAATGGATTTAATTATGTGCCAAACCACTCTCTCCAAAATAGGCCGACTGGCTGAGAAACTGCAGCAACGAAACATTGTAAACACTAATAATTAGAAAATACAAATAAAAATATATAAAGAGTAATATATTTTCTAAAAGATACGCTTTAATCAATTAATATCTTCATATTAATTGAATTAGGATTTTACGTAGAAAAATCAATTCAGAAATTCTTAAAAGTTAGTTTAAGATATGTTTTTTTTTCTTTCCTGTTGCCTATCTTAAAAAAAGAAACAGCAAAAATTATATAGTTTTGAATAAAGTCACTAGATTGCGCTTTATACCAAGCGTACCAAAAGCTGTGTATTTTCCATAATCAAGTTAAATCCCCACGTCATATTAATGTGTTATAAGGGAAATTTTGGGGGGAAATATAAATTGCGATCCTTAAATTAGGCGAGATTTTCATGATTACACGACCAACAATGCAGTTATTTGAAATGTCATCATTCACGTTTTTCACGTTATCTATCAGATTACTCACGTTAATTTATTTTTACTTTGATGCTTATTTCTATTCTCGTTACTATGGAGTAACTCAACACTTAATTTTGGCAAATTAAATCATGCTTTCGTACACTAAATGCGTGGAAATTCTTACATATATCTTTTAATAACAAATATACTTACCTAGAACAATTTTCAATTCAACCCTTTTATTATAAATGAAAGTAATAGTAATTAATGATGAATCTTCCATGATCTTAACTCATTACACAACAGTAGCTACAACAATGTTTTTCTCTTTCATAATCAGGATGCTTTTATCAGAAATGAAACGTCATTTATTAGCGATTGAAAGTAATAAGTAACTATGTGTCTTGAAATACTATATTGTCACATGCCTTAACTCTTTTATACTGTCGCTACAGTTTATAATTCCTTATTCATTTAAATGTTTACAGTAATATTTATGCTTATAAATACTTTGAAAAATTATTTTCACTGAAAAGTAAACAGCGTATTTATCAGTATATATGTCGCATATAAAGTTCAACATCATGATAAATGTTTAGTTTTTGGACTTAGACCACTTATTCTCATCGCCTATTTATCATAGATTGAGAAAACGTACGTTAGAATAAATATACGAACTGAATTAAATTCTATTTTCTCTTATATCGAGCTTTTATACCCTCTTATCTGTTCTTAGAGAGTACTTATAAAGTTAAGTTGAGAAGTTTTATTTTAACATAATACTCTCTCCTATTCTAAAGTCGAAAGTTAGAAAATGGAATCGGAAAAGATTTCGAAGAGAGAGATATACGATCTAATTTTAGAATAAGGGGAGGCAAACACTTGTCATAAAACTCACCTGGGTTGTCAAGGCAACACTGGATAAACGAAAATGGATGTATTTTACAAGTTCGTTTGAACTGCGGCGAGATAAGATATGTCGTCGGTTAATATTTCAGCTTTATACGTCACTTGATACATCGAAATTTCTCCTCCGGGGAACAAAGATGTATATATATTAAGTTATGGACTTATATTATCGCATCACACAAATTTCTTATGCATTTAAATGTTTACAGAAATGTTTATGCCAATAAATACTTTCAGAAATTATTTTCATTGAGAAGTAAATAGCATATTTATCAATATATACCGGGTGAGCCAAAAGCTCGTTAAAACTTTAAAAACTCGTAAAAAAGGAAGAAATTGTGATAAAGGAGTGCGGTTTGCAAGAAAGGACTCACAAGGTAGTCGGTTTTTTTTAGCAGCAAAAAAAAAAATCTAGTTAAAAAATCACATGTAAAGGGCTCTGACGACCCGAAACACAATGAACAGGACAACAATACGGTCCATTCATTTGTTCTTCCAATAACAAATGTTCAGCATAACCTCCAGAACATTCTACGACAGAACTTTTGTCCTGTTCTTTGTGTTTCGTGGCTTCAGCGCCCTCTAGAAGTGATTGTTTAACTAAATTAATTTTTACTACTAAAAAAATCCAACTACCTTGTGAGGCCTTTCTTGCAAACTGCACTCCTTTATCATAATTTCTTCCTTTTGTATGAGTTTTTAAAATTGTAACGAACTTTTCGCTCACCCGGTATTAGGTTGCGTATAAAGTTCAAAGCGACATTTTTATAGATATACGACAATGATAAACGAATTCTAAATTTAAATGTTAAGGAGTCAAATAGCTATAAAACGTCGAAAGTTAGTGAAAGTCAAACATTTTTAAACGAAAGTCATTACAATTTACAAGTGTTTAAAGCTTACATTTTAGAGATTGTTACCTTAAAAATTATTAGGATTATTTGGACCAAACTTTAAAGGGATATTTAAACAACCCTACACTTTTATTTATTTTCTTACAGATGACAATTTACATACAATAAATATAAAAGTATTTTCCACTGAAATGTAAACAGCGACGTATTTATAAGTATATATATGTTGCATATAAAGTTGAAAGTGCATTTTTTTTTTAGAGATATTCGACAATAATAAACGAATTCCAATTCTAAATGTTAAGGTGTTGGTGTTGGTGTTTTTTTATGACGGTCAACTAATTATCTACACTTGGGATATTGGCCCGATGGGGGAGAGGGGAGGTGCCCTCCGTGGGGTTGTTTCTAAGGGAACCTAACTCATATTTACGAAAGTAAATCCAAGGTTCGAAGAAACCACCTAAATATTAAGGAATCACACCTCTTCTTCTCTTAGATAATAAATCAAACAAAATATTAAAACTTCAGATACAAATATATTAAATTAACAATTTTATAATCTAGTTACTTGTAGTCTATATATTAATGTCAAGTTCAGATGATCTAATGCTGCCAAGAGTTCGCGAATGCGCAGTTAATATTACACAATTCTTCCTAGATTTTTGCCATTCTCACCGGAAACAAGTTGTTTTTACATTTGATGCGCACATGTAGAACTTTCTTCAGGCAAATGGTGAAATTTTGAAGCAAACTGAAAAAGAAATTTTTTTGAAACAATCAAAAGTAAGATGTGGTAGAAAAAAGTAAGAAATCGTCGTACTGGATAAATTTAAACGTACACCGTACGATAGGCCTAAAAAACGTACAACTTACGGGAAAAACGTACAACCCGACAACAGCAGCGATATCAGTATACTGGAATCACACACCAAAACATTGATCACTCCTTTTGCTGCTTGAACATCCATGTTCGGATGACAACCAATGCTGTACCGCATCGTACGACTTTGGCACAGTTCCATTTTCTTAAAATAATAATTTGTGTTATCATAACTGCGTCGTACAGCTAAATAATTTTTACATCTAAAGTTTGGATATCCATCGACTTATACCACTTGTATTCTGGACATCTGCAATAAGAAAACGGGAGCTGTCATCCTTTTTCTCACTGCTTTTAGTTCTAATTTTAATTTTATAATTAAATATTTGGCAACACTTTTAAACAGATATTGCATTTTTATTCGATTCTCCAGTGGAAATTAATTGACGTCAAAGTTTCCATTTCATTTTGGACTTTCCTATTGAACTAATTTATTCCTCTTGTCTTTAGTCTTAGTTTTATCTTACTTTCGAATTAGTTTTATGTAAAATTGTTTGAAACTATTTATAAATTCCGCAGATGTTTAATTTTATCACAGATTTGAATAATTCTCTTCTTCAAGCTCATTTTTAATCATTTACATTTCATTGTTTTCAAAGGTTTGACTGTCATGCGGCGTGCTAATATTATTAGTTTATTCTTCGAAACTTTCCACTTTTTTCAAGCCTTCATTTAATGCGTCTTTGTTATCAGTACACGTTATTAAGAAACTTTATTCGAATATAAATAAATTTAGATATTTTAAAAGGTACACGCGTTCCTTAAATAATACAAATGCGTCTATAAAATAATAAACAGGGACATTGGTATTGTTACAGTATATATATGCAAAATGACAAAAGAAAACAAACATTTCACGTTTAAATCACAAAGCAATTTTATGAATTATTTATTAGTAGAATTTACATTTTTTAGCAAATTAAAAAATATTACAATCAACATAATCAGCAAAATAATGGAATTACAAGGTGCACTTATACTAAGGTGCCCGACCTCTACATCAGTTATTCATTTTATAAAAATCTAAAATTAAATTAAAATTAAACTAGCTTAGAGAATTCAAAATATTCCTGTTAGGATGATAAATTACTCTTTTGTGACACAATTTAATTTCCCAGACAGAGTTTTTAAATTATTTCTATGTTCTGTATTTTCATTAATCGTTTTTTATTCTAAATTTTTGATAAAGTATACTTTCATTAATTATGAAGTATTTGGTAGATTCTATATTTAATTTCTTTAAATCAAAGCTACACATTTTTAGATGTCTTTAGGCAAATTATTATTTTTGTGTTGAAATCTACTTTTGCGACCCTTGCGAACTAAAATTGTTATTCAAACGGAAAAAACGCATGCTTCCACTAGTGAAAGTGACGTCATATTAGAGAAAAATCTATTGGGGTTTATAGAACTCAAGCTTTATGGTAGCGATACGGTAAATGATTATCTCATCTCCTAAGTGTGCAACAAATTGAGGTGGTAAAAAAGAGATCATTCTTAAAAGAAATGATCTATATTCATCCATAAAATGGAATATCTTACTATGATTGTGTCACTATGACGTCGTATTCGCCGAACTTTATTTCTGCACGAAAGTAGACTAAACCCGTAACATTTATCGAATGATATTTGGTATGTAATTAGCGACTTTTTCTAATAATAAGTTACTATAGAGACAGAAAATGAGCATGCGTTGGAATAACCTAGTTTGTTTTTTTTAGCAGGGATCATGAACATAGGGCTTATAACAGCGCTTCCAACAGCCTAAAGAGCATTGATTGAATGACGTTAAAAATAAACGAAAAGATCGATCTATAGTAGTAGGCAATGTTTGATGAATACTATGACGTTAAAAATAAACGAAACGATTAATCTATAGTAGTAGACAATATATGATGAATACTATGACGTTAAAAATAAACGAAACGATTGACCTATAGTAGTAGACAATATTTGATGAATACTATGATGTTAAAAATAAACGAAACAATTGATCTATAGTAGTATACAATATTTGATGAATACTATGACGTTAAAAATAAACGAAACGATTGATCTATAGTAGTAGGCAATATTTGATGAATACTATGACGTTAAAAATAAACAAAACGATTGATCTATAGTAGTAGGCACTATTTGACGAATACTATGAAAATAGTTTGAATTTTAATTAATCTTCGTGTCTTACATTTGTGGTTCCAAATTCTTTCGTCAGGTTTTGTAGGTTTTTGCTTTTTTTTCTATTTTAATTGATTTATGCACACCTATACAAGGTTTGTATTTTTTTATATTTAGAAACTAAATTACTCAAATTGATTCTTTTTTTTTTATCTGATATTGCATTTCTTTCATATAAATATCATCAAAAATGTACTAAAAACAATTAACTTTTTGTTTTACATCAGCGAATTCCATGCATTTCTGAGTTTGCTATACAGCGATATTGCTGCCAACCAGAGCTTTTTTTTCTTTTGTCTTATTGTTGTTTGTTTGTTTGTTTGACTTCGTGGGCGCGAAGCGCATATACATTTGTTTTAGTGATCACAGCATTACCGAATTTCAGGCATTTTTGTTATTCCTACGCAATAAAACTTCTGCTTCCAGGGATTTTTTCCTTTGTTTTTTTTTTCTTTTTTTTTTTTTTTTTTGGTTTGTTTGTGTGTGTGTGTGTGTATGTGTGTGTTGGATCGGATCGGCGATAATCTTTTTCATTGCGGATCGGGTTCACTCTAATTGCTTCGGGATGGGTTTTGACTTTTTCGGGTCGGATTCAGCTGCTCGTTTTTTCATTACAATATTGTTTAAGATTTTTTTTAAATTATATTCGAATATAAATGCGTATACATATGTTGACTTTTTTACTTAAAAAGATAGAAGTTATATTAGGAAAATAATTAGAGTATTTTTTCATGATGGAATTAAAATGTGGGTGAATCCTTAAAATTACGCGATTGAAATGCGTCGGGTGCGGGGTGGGTTTCAGGTCGGCTTCCAATAGAAATTTTGACACTCAAGTCGGTATGACCCGACCCGTGCAAGACTCTAATGTGGATAAGAATACAGGATTGCTTTTTCATGAACATGAAGGCAGGACAGAATCCCTTGATGTTAATATTTATTTTTTGCTCAAAATTACTTGTTTTAATTATTTTATTTTTGTTTATTTTTTCTTTTTCTTGATTTGTGTTTCTTTCTAGTCCCAACAATCTCACAAATGTATATTTACCATTAACATTTTAAACATCTACTACAATTAGTATAACGAAACATCTAGGGTACTAAAAGTCTAAACAAAATACTTAAAATGATTTAACGGCATTTCACATTTACAGTCGGACGTTTGTTTATCAATGAATTTGAAATTTAATCGGAACAATGTTTCAGAGAGCATAAAAGATATTTAAAAATGAGATGCAGATATTTCTGAAAGAACGCTACAGTGACTGTGAAATCAACATTTCAAACACAATGCATCAAACAAATTCAGAAAATTTCAAATACAGATAATACATTTCTGAATGCTTTATTCAATTTGTCTATCGAATATGAAGAAGAATAGAATATCTAGTGAGATATGGTTCAAATGAAACATAATTTCCTAATCTCGCTACTGTTATGTTTTCACTAGATGTGTCATCTTTTATAATAATGCATTAGTCGCACGCTGCAGTTTCGGATTTAATTCAAATATAGGAGTCTTTGAATACGAGTATTTGAAACAGACTTTTAAATTATCATTTACTTGTATTTGAATATTTTCTTACTCTAACGTGTGGACGCCTGAATTATTTTCCCGTAGTAACATACCTTCAAGATTTATACATTATCAAAAAGGTGAAACAGTCGTCTAATAGTGACACAATTTACATTAAAGGCAAAGCACTTCTTAATAGCACCGTAGAATTTTAAAAACGCTTCGCATTTCGAAAGAACTTTGTCTTTCTTCTTCAGACACAAAGAAGACGCGCCAACACTTTGAAGGCAGGAGCAAGCAACGAGATACGGACGGAAAAGCTTGGATATTCATTTTCTCACACTTAAGGTATGCTGTATAGCGATCCCATTTGTCAGTTGTTTCGACTGGAATTATTCATATAGCATTATTTCCAATACAATTTTTTCCAATAAAATTTTTAATCTTGTTCACAACTTCATTATGCAATAGATATACTTAATTTTTTTCAGCATTTTCTGTCAAAAGTCTGTCAAGGCAAGAGCAAGGCTCCTGCTTATAAAATGGCAGCCACTCAAACATATCTAGTCTCTACAGTCAAACACTTTAGCTGTTTGACTGCCATTTTATAACTGTGACTGTGAACTGTGTCAGTCACAGTCACAGTTAAAGATCGCTATACAAGGTGTGTTGTATAGCGATCGCATCTATTTATTGTTTCATCGGAAATTATTCATATAGCATTATTTTGAATGTCATTTTTAAGCTTGTGCATAACTACATTATACAATAGAGCTACTTAATTTTTTTTAAAATTTTCAGCCACACTTTCCACTCCACACTTTCCAGTCAAACACTTTGAAGGCAGGAGCAAGCAATGAGATACACATGAAAAAGCTTCGATATTGATTTTCTCACACTTAAGGTGTGCTGTATAGCGATCACATTTGTCAGTTGTTTCACCTGCAATTATTAATGTAGCATTATTTCCAACGTAATTTTGAATCTTGTTCATAACTTCATTATACAATAGAGCTACTTAATTTTTTAATCTTTTTCTGCTAAAATTCTGCCAAGGCAGGAGCAAGACTCATGCCTTCAAAGTGGCAGCCACTGAAACATTTCTAGTCTCTACAGTCAAACACTTTGGCTGGACTCCACACTCTCCAGTCAAACACTTCGACGACAGGGCGCAAGTAATGAGATACGGATGAGAAAGATTCCATGCTCATTGATTAATGAGTGATTGTGAACACTTACAGTGTGCTGTATAGCGATCACATTTGTCAGTTGTCTCCTGTAAAATTATTCATATTTCCTTACTTCCAATTTAATTTTTAATCTTGTTCATAAGTTCCTTATACAATAGAATAGAGCTATTTAATTTTTTTAACTTTTCCTGCCAAGATTCTGCCAAGGCAGGAGCAAGGCAAGAGTCCTACCTTCAAAGTGGCAGCCAACCAAACACTTTTAGTCTCTCCAGTCAAACACTTTGCTAGACTACACACTCTCCAGTCAAACACTTTGAAGGCAGGAGCAAGCAATGAAATACGGATGAGAAACCTTCTATATTCATTTTCTCACACTTAAGGTGTGTTGTATAGCGATCGCATCTATTTATTGTTTCATCGGCAATTATTCATATAGCATTATTTTGAATGTCATTTTTAAGCTTGTGCATAACTTCATTATACAATAGAGCTACTTAATTTTTTTATTAATTTTCAGCCAAGATCTGCCAAGGCGGAAGCAAGCCAAGACTCCTACCTTCAAAGTGGCAGCCAACCAAACACTTCTAGTGTCTCCACAGTCAAACACTTTGACTGGAGTCCACACTCTCCAGGCAAACCCTTTGAAGGTAGGAACAAGCAATGAGATACGGAAGAAAATGTTCGATGTTGATTTTCTCCCACTTAAGGTGTGCTGTATAGCGATACCATTTGTCAGTTATTTCGCCTACAATTACTCATATAGCATTATTTCCAATGTAATTTTTAATCTTGTTCCTAACTTCATTATGCAATAGAGCTACTTATTTTTTAAGCACTTTCTGCCTAGATTCTGACAGTTCAGGAGCAAGATTCGTGACTTCAAAGTTGCAGCCACTCAAACACTACTAGTCTCTCCAGTCAAACACGTAGGATGGACGCCACACTCTCCAGACAAACACTTTGAAGGCAATGAGAAAACGGAAGAAAAAGCTTCAATGTTGATTTTCTCACACTTGAGGTGTGCTGTATAGCGATAAACTTTGTCAGTAGTTTCGTCTACAGTTATTCCTATAGCATTATTTCCAATGTATTCTTTAATCACCCCCCGGATCCGCAGAAATCCCTCCCGGAGAAAAATGCCTGAATCCAACATTGCATGGAAAAATCACATAGGTGATGTATCAACAATTGACAATGATAGACGTAAGCGCAGCCCAATCCTAAAATCACGGTATTTTGAGGATAAGTATCTTTTGTAATGCAGGTATTTACAAAAAAGGAAAGATTTTTATGAACATTTTAAAATAAATGTAATTTAAAAATAAAATACTTTTATTTATCTTAACTACGGTGATTAAATGAAATCTTTCAAAGAGGCATTTTTTTCCTTTTGTTATCAATCTTATAATTTTCAGTATTATTATCATTATTGTTATAATTATTATTATCATTATTGTTATCGCCATATTCTATATTAATTATTTGTCCGCATATCTTTTAACGTTTAAATATCAATACAAAAAACTTTGAGGATAAAATTTAAAATATAGTCATCTCCACGCTTTATAAAAGAACACTTTAAACTGTAGATCTTCAACTGTCTAGAAAAATGACTGTACTATCCATAAACAAAAGAATAAGCTAATGTAAAACAGTTTCAGCGAAAAATTAAAAAAAGCGAGAGACAAAGTTCTGCATATTTTAGAATTGTTATTTAGAATTAATTAAGAATTTTCTTCAATAATTATTCTAATTTTCAAGATTATCTATAACTTTCAAAACACAACGACGAAACTTAAATTATATATATACAGTGTGTCCACGTATAACCTGACCGGCCTTTATTTTCGCAACCGTTGGTCCTAGATGCATACTTCTAATTACAAAAATGGTCAAAAATAGGTGCAGGGTTAAGATAAAAAAAGTTTGAAGCGAAAAAACAATTTAGTGAAGAATTACAGAATCTAAATTTTTATATGGCCCCCCGGTCCTATAAGTTATATTTAGTGAAATTTTCCTGTTGCACTGGCAAGTAAGGCAAAAAAAGTCCCGTTATTCTACGATTAAAATTGACCTAGTAATAGCTGTTTAAAGTTGGAGTATACTTTTTGCTGCATATTAGGGGTCATTCACAAATTTAGTAGCAATATAATTTCGTCAGATATATCAAAGAAATGGCTGAAAGTAAAATTAGCATTGCAATATAAATTTGAAATTTTTAATCATTCTAACATATTACTGCAAAATGCACAATTTGTACTGAGCATCATAAGAGGATAAAAATAACAGATTTTTTGTTAAATAAAAGAATGAAAAACAGCAGCCTCAACTCTTTATAAAATGATACATATTTTAAAATGCTATTAGATTACACTGTCTTTCAAATTTTGGGTTGTGGCATGTTTTTTAGCTTTTGCAAATTGATTGTTATGTAATTTTTACCACTGAATCCGAAAATTACCTTCCTTTTGAACCATCACGTCAGGAATTTTCTCAAATCGCAAATTTCAAAGTTAAAAAGCTAAAAGATAAAATTGATCCCCCCTCCCCTCCCAGCCTCATTGGACCCTCGATTTGTTTAGCTGTAAGAAACCCAGTATAAGCCAAAAAATCTAATAAATTATTGAATTAAATAAAATTAAACCGAATAAAAAAGGTCTTACATCTACTTTATAGTAATCAGATTTTTCACTATTTTTTAACCTTGAAATTTACGATTTACGAAAGATCCTGACATGATGGTTAAAAGTGAAGGTAATTTTTTTATTCAGCGTTAAAAAATACATAAAATATAATTATAAAATTTAAAAAACACAACCATCGCAGGTTTATGTTATCTAATCTAAAACTCTTTCTTAAACTTCTTGACGGTAATCTATACAAAATTTTGTGTGTGTTCCTCTAATATAAGTATATAAAAGATAGTAAGAGTCGAAAATCATAATAATATTGCATTGTCATCGGAATTAAGTCAGTATGTAAAATTTAACTTCGATCGGACATTTGAAAGGAAGTTAAAGTTTTAATACAAATTTTAAACTGGAAGGACGATCATTGCAAGTTAAATAAAACTTTATGAAAATAACGTAATTTAAGTTAAAAGAAATCATAGCCTCAAATCCTTACAAAATAAAACATATGTTAAAATACAATTATTTTAACTAATCTGAAACCTAACTAATAAAACTTAATCGCAATATTTGTACGATTTCTTTCAAAGCGCAGATACCTTGAAATAAGTTTAAGTACTTTAAATACGATCCCTGAAAGCATGACAGAAATCATCTGTTTTGAGATGCATAAAAGTGGTTTAAGTCGAGCATTTCAAAGTTTCATAACTCGGTCAATTTTAATGTTATATGAATGGGACTTTTTTTTGTCTTACTTGTTAGTGTCACAGTAAAGTTTTACTAAATATCACTTATAGGACCGGGGGACCGAATAAAAAATTAAATTTCGTAATTTTTTAATAAATGTTTTTCTTGACCCAAATCTCTTTAAAAGTAATTCTTTACTTATTTAAACCATTTTTGTAATTGGAAGTATGCATCCAGGACCAACGGTTGCGAAAATAAAGGTCGGTCAGGTTATACGTGGACACACTGTATATAAGAAATAAAAAAAAAATACTCATTTTTTAAAGAAAATTATTTTTTTAAAAGGTGAATTAAAAATTGAGTTGTTCGTTTGCCGTAGTTTTTACTCAACTGTTCAGAGAAAAGAAGGGGTCTGTTTTTAACCATGGACATTGTAAGATCCTTTATTTCATCATGAAAATGGCAATGGTTGGATATAATTCAATAAAAGTGATGCTAAAATGTTTAGCTTGGCTACCCGAGTATGCTATAGACAATAGTTATATAGCCTGTTTTCATGGAATAATATGTATTAAATATACACTGATCTCCAAAAGTCAAGGAACAGGGACTGGATGCTTTCGATTGTATACGGTTTGTCGAATATCTACCAAAATCACTGGCGAATCGTTCTTGAACTTCTGGGATGTAAAGAACATGTTGGATTTCACATTTCTCGGTGAAGATTTAGTCGGGAGGATAATTAGGGGGCTAATAATAAATTTAATAATAAAATAATATTTGCGATCAGTTATGTAACAGAAAAGGCTGAATATTGTTTTTCACTGTGCTAAATGAATATTTGGGTGCTTTTCAACGTTTGTGTGCATTTGTGTAAGCACAGCACTCATATTCGTGAAGATGTTATTGTATCTGCGAAAATTCAAAAGTTTTTTGTTTGTGGCATACAGAGTTTTCAATCAAATTTAACACAACTTTCCGAAAACTTGACAAAGGACAGTAGCGACAGTATACTGCAATGAAAACATGAATATATTGATTATTTGATGAGATATGGGTATTTGTATGAAATACGTTTTAACTGCGCATGCGTGGAAGATTTCAAAATTTTTATTTCATAATTTGGTAGGCAGCTATTTTTTTGTTTCCCAAAATAGCTGCCTACTATATCACTATACACTGTTAAAAATATCGTGAAAAATTACCTCTGTTTATAAAAGCTATCTGTTTTCTGACCAATGAGAACGCTTCTTAAACGCCTATGGAGCATTCTCATTGGTCAGAAAATAGATAGCCTTTAAAAAAAGTCCTTCCGGCCAGAGCAGAGGTAGCTTTCAAATTTCTTATTTTAAAAAAGCCAACTGATATTATTTAAACACACGAAGCTCAATTTAGTGGAAACCGAATATAGGAGATTTAATACTAATTTTTATCAATACTAAATCATTATGAATGAGAATTTCGCGAAATTAGTCATCTTTATCCAAGCTGCTTTTATTTAAAGTAACTTATATTTGGCTGCCAAATTCGGCGATTTCTTAAAGTGCCTGCCATTTTAAGACAACATGGTGGATGAGGCTAACCAGTAAACTTGGTCTAGACCTTAGTAACTGCTGTGCACATGCTCACTCACATCAGAATAGGTTGATATATACGAGTGCTGTCGCAGGCAAGTGTCACCCACATTAGAAATTGAAACTGCTATATCTGAGACATTTTTTAAGATAAAGACAAACAAAAAATGCTCCTGAATCCTTATATCAAGGTCAAATACTTAAGAAAGAAACCTTTTTCAATTTCTAATTTTTTTGCACTTCACTTTAAATATATATATTTTTTAATTTAATGGCCGCCATTTTGAAACAAGATGGCGGATGAGGCTGGCCAGCGTACTTGGTCGAGCTATTGATGTATACTATCCACATGCTTTCTTACATAGAAATAGGCGAATACGTGTGTTATCGCGTGACAAATACAAGATCGTTTCAAAATGTTAGCCATACTAGAAATTCAAAGTGCTATAATTCAACCATTTTTTAAGATATAAACAAAAGAACAAATTTTCAGAAACAAAATCCGCTTCGGAATCTTTGTATCAAGGCCAAATACATAAAAAAATCTTTTTCATTTTCCAATTTTTTAATACCTCATTTTAAATTTTAAATTTAATTTTTTTAAATGGCAACCCTTTTGAAACAAGATGGCGAATGAAGCTGGCTACCGAACTCGATCGAGACATTGGTCTATACTATGATCAAGTTACATCCAAATCGGTTCATAAATACGCCTGATATCGCGTGACAAAAATCAGGTCGTTTCAAAATGTCAGCCACGCTAGAAATTCAAAATGCTATAACTCAGCCACTTTTTAAGATATAGACGAAACAAAAACTGCTCCCGAATCTTTTTATCAAAGTCAAACACATAAGAAAAAAATATTTTTTCAATTTTCAATTTTTTGGTACCACATTTCAAATTTAAATTTTTCTTAAAAATTTAAATGGCAGCCATTTTTAAACAAGATGGCGGATGAAGCTGACCAACGAACTCGGTCGAGACATTGGTATGTACTATGTATAAACGAAGTTACATCCAAATCGGTCCATAAATACGCCTTTTATCGCGTGACAAAATTCAGGACGTTCACAAACTGTCAGCCACGCTAGAATGCTATAACTCAGCTATTTTTTAAGATATAGACGAAACAAAAACTGCTCCGGAAACTTTGTATAAAGGTCAAATACATAAGAAAAAATATTTTTCCATTTTCAATTTTTTGGTACCACATTTCAAATTTTAAATTTTTAAAAAAATTTTAAATGGCCGCCATTTTGAAACAAAATGGCGGATGAAGCTGGCCAACGAACTCGGTCGAGACATTGGTATGTACTATGTACACACCGAAATACATCCAAATCGGTTCATAAATACGAGAGTTACAGTGTGACAAAGGTCATATATATATATATATATATATATATATATATATATATATATATATACAGTGAAACCCGTTTAAGAAGTTTCCCAAGGGAGTGGAGGGGAAAAACTTCTTAAACGGGAAATTAGCATTTTTTGAAAAAAATCAATAGTTTAAATATTGATATTTAGAAGAGGGTTTATTTTACCTTAGTACAATAATACAAAGAGTACTTTCTATAAAATTGAGTTTTCTTAAGAAATTTAAATTAGTTTGCACACTTAAAAAATTAGCTAATAAAGTAAAAATACATAATTACCTTAGAAACTCTTTATTTAATCCAAGACAAGAAATTTCTCTTTAAGAGTGATTTGATATGTTTTTGCAAAAAAAAAAAAAAAAAAAAAATTCGGTTATAGTTTTTAGTTTCTGTTTTTTTGTCGGGAACCTTTAATCAATAACTTTTCTTCCATAACTTCATATTTTCCTCTTTTCACATTTTTAATTTTACGAGATTTTTCAGAACAGTTTAAAATGGGATCTCGTTTTGCTAGAATTCCATTCAGAGTAGCCACTGGTATGTTCAACTTCTTTGCAATTTCAACTCTTGTTGTTTTGGCGTTACTATCAACTTCTTTCAAAATTTTGATTTTGTTTTCAATTGACAAGGTTTTCCTTGTAATTGCCTTGCCCGACATTTTTTGGGGAAAAAAACAGAATTTTTTGTCCGTGTATTTTCTAAGGAGAAAGCTTTGATGTTATGCACTTTACACTGACTTAAAAACTGCGAAATGAATAAATCAAACGCAGATTTGGTACATTACACTTATGGAATATGGTGGTGGGAAAGAATCTGTTGTAACTATTGAACTGAAAGAACCATCCATCAGTAGGGCGGAGCAATTCCCTTTTCTCTTATCAGTCACTATTGTTACAGTGACGAGAGGCCCGTCCTCTACCCACATTCCATTTCCATCAAACACGTTAAACAGATTTTAAGGTGAAATAGAGGTGACCACATCTGCTATCAGTCCTAAACATTGACCATTTTGAATAGCGAAGAACAATAAAGAAAGAGATTTCAGCGCAGAAAATAAAATAATAATCAAAAAGGCAAAATAAACGAGCTTTGAAAGTAAAAATGGAAGGAAAAATAAAACTTTTTAAGCGGGAAAGAGTTTCGAACAAAACTTCTTAAACGAGTTATTTTAGTGTTGTAAGAATAAGAGAAAAATGGGAATCGAAAATATAAACTTCTTAAACGGGAAAACTTCTTAAGCGGGAACTTCTTAAACGGGTTTTACTGTATATATATATATATATATGGATATATATATATATATATATATATATATATATATATATATATATATATATATATATATATATATATATGGATATATATGGATATATATGTATATATATATATATATATATATATGGATATATATATATATATATGTCAATTTTGAACGGAGGGTGGTTTCGGGGTCTGGGGGTCATGATCGATGAAAATATACCAAAATTTTTTGAAATCGCTTTCCTCCGAACGGCTGCAATACTAAAAATTTTTCACGATATTTTTAACAGTGTAGGGTATATAACTACTATATCACTAAAGGGGCGATATAGTGACATCGACCCTATGAATTTGCTTTGTGAATTTTCGCGATATTTGACTGGACTTTTTATAAGTTTCCCTAAATAGCTGACTACCGAATTATAAAATAAAAATTTTATAATCTTCCACGCATGCGCAGCTAAAATTATTTCATACAAATGCCTATATGTCATCAAATTCAATATACAGTCGAACCCGGTTAAGACGCGTTTCAAGGGAGTGGACAAAAGTCGCATATTAAGTGGGATCGCGTATTAAACGTGATTTGTATAGCGTTGCAGGAATTAGGCTTATTTACACATGTAATCGTCTAAATGAACTTTACAGCTTTTATTTATATGTTTACGGTCGAAAACTTTGGCTTTTCTGTAAATTTAGATTAAAATTTAAATGTATTCCACCTTAACTCATTTGTCGATTAATACGTTGCAACCAAAAATAAAACAATAAAAATGATTTTCCTACTAGACATTTTTTTATAAACAGAAATTTAAAAAAAAAAATTAAATCTTTGAAACCCAACCCAGTTTTAAAATCATATTTAATACTTGTAATAATGAGTACCATTACAATCTCTCCTTCTTTAGAATATAAGTAAAAAATTCTTTATTAAACTTTGTGCAGAAATCCTTATTAATATTTGTTTATTGTTAGCCAAGTAAAATGTAAAGAAAACATAAAAGAATTATCCAACCGCAGTTGTATTTATTTCATCTTTACGTGTTTCATTTTCTGTTGCCTATAATATGCATTCCTAGTGCTATAACGTACATTTAAAACCTCACTAACAACGGGTATGATCATCTCTAATCATAATAATTTTTATGACGTATCTGAGTTTCCTGAATTCGTATATATCTCTCTATCTATATTATAAAGGACAAACGTATCTGTGCGTAACGCATACGTCATTTTGCGAATGGCAACACTTTGAAATTTGAAATAAAATTTTGCTTTTGCAATTTTCTCTACTTCAAATTTTTAAACTTCTAAACATCGCACATTTTAAATTTTTACACCGTCATATAAGAAAAAAAATGCTCTTCTAAATGCAATCCGTTTGAAAGCTGTATCTCAATTTATTTTTGAGATATTAATTTTTTTGTAGTTTTTAATACCATTTTTCTTATCATGGCAACAAAAGTATCCCATTTCTAATGAAAGTCATTGAAAATAAACGGAAAATAGTCGAAAATAGGAGATACTGTATCTTTTTGTTGCCATTTTCCCATAAAACCTGAAAAAAAAGTTGAAATTAAAATATGGGCTATGTCAAGAATATTGTCTGTTATTCCGTGATAATGACATCATATGCATACTTTTCTATAGACGAAGTTTAAAACTGGATTTTAAAAGCGGATTGCTTTAGCGGAAGCAAATGACGTCATTTTATAAAAAAGCGTGTATTTTAATTCTTAAACCTGAATTATGTTTTGTAAAAGTACGTAATTTTCACAGCCCAGCTGCTTTGAAATTCTTCACAGGAGAAAATGCTTCACTTTTGAAAATAATGTAATCGAAATCACACACTGATAAAACGTAATGGTTTACAAAAATTTAGAGTGTCTTTATAGAAGAGAGGTGCCATGCAAATAATAGCGATTTATATTACAGAAATTGATCATTCTCGCCTGGATGGATTTGCATCGCCGAGTTAGACAAGCAAACAAATAATTCGTCATTTAAAACAATATCATGTTCCTGAAGTTTTTGTCCAAAGTTCACTCGAATAATAAAATTTTAAGGCTATTCTTTAGGACATTCTACTATAATTTTATCAAAATAACATAATTTGCTTATTTTAATTTTTCCTAATTTTATATAATCTATATATTTAAAATACAAGTGTGTTTTTTAGCCATTTGCCCTGATCTTTTTGCTGAACCTATTTTACTAATATATATATTTTTTTAAACTGAAAGCTCTTCATTTGTAGATGAAATCGCACTATCTTTTTTTTTAATATCCCCACTTTTATATTTTAATTTTAAAAGCATTTTATGAAATTTCTTCAAAATGGTGAAAATTAGATAGCTTTCATTATTGCAGACAAGAGAGAAATCATGAGGCATTTTTATCTTTATTCATGCTATTTTTTGATAAAAATTCAAAATTGTTGATAAAAATTGTTGTATAGAGTTTAGTGTCGCAAAATCCCATTAGGAGCAGAATATTATATTAGGAGCATAATAACGGAAAATGACATACTGCTTTTGAAAACGCGCATTTTCCCTCAAAAATTTTCTATATTGTTTTTCTTTCTGCATGTGTACTGATACTAAGTTTCATACACTAGGCGAAATGCTTATTTAAGTGAAAATGAAGTCATATATAAAAGAAAACGATCATTTTATTAGGTACAACTAAACATTTTAATACAAATGCGTCTAAAAAATATAAATTACGGAAATTTTTACTCTCCGGAATTGAGATTAGAATCTCAAGTAAAGGATGCGTCTGTTCACATAAAAGATGTTGCTGACAATCGTGACATCAAGTTTTGAGTTAAAATGATTTTTAAATGATCAAACAAAATACAATTTTTTTTTAAATGATGAATATGGATATGAGAAGTGCGTATGCAAATTTTGGGGACGTGAAAATTGCTGTTTTTCATTCCGGAACACCAAGCATAAAATGTTCAATTGATAACCACATCCTAATAACAGATCTTTATTATATTTTACCGATTAAAAATCTATATTATAAAGAACAAATGTATCTGTGCGTAACGCTGACGTCATTTTGCGAATGGCAACACTTCACGATCAAATTTCGGTCTTGAAATTTTCGCTACTGCAATTTTTTAATCTTCTGACCATCGTATATTTTCAATTTTTGTCGCATAGGGAAAAAAAATTACTTTCAAATACAATTTGTTTAAAAACTGTATCTTAATTGACTACTGGTGTATTATATTTTCTAAAATAATTTTTAAGAATGATTTTTTTTTTTAAGTTTATCTTATTACGTGCCGGTTTCAATACATAATAATAATAAATATTTTGCACATAAAGCAACAAACATTTTTCAGCATTTGTTTCTGACTATTTTTGCATAACGAAATTAGTACTTCCTTTATAAAGAACTAAAAGAATAATATTAAAGGAACCACCAATCTAACATATTTGCGAAAGATAAAATAACAAAATTAATACTTCTTTTATAAACAAATAAAGAATAATATTGTAAAAACACAAATCTAACCTATTTGTAATCGTACAATTTAAATTTTTAGATCCCCAAATAGGATTTCTTTTTCAAATGGAATTTGTTTGCAAAGTTCATCTCAGTTTACTGATTGTCTATGGTTTAAAAAACAATTTTAAAGCATGAAATATATTTTAATTTATCTATATCGCGCGGAGCTCGATTACGAAAGATTAATCCGTTCGACCTTAAAACAAAATAAAGAGTTCATCATTTTCTTACGGCTAATATCCATTTAAAAAAAAACTTCCCTATGAATAAATAAATAAAATAATATAAATAAAACAGCAATTTAACAGACATGTATAAGCTCAGAAATTATCAGAAAATAAAAGGACGCCATAAGTAGCAAAATCTTGGTCAAATAACTCTTAGCATGCGGTTAATAAGAAAATATCGCTTTTGATACATTTCGAAAATTTATTTTATTGTATAATTCGTATGTTCCATATGAAAAATGCTTTTTTAATGTAAGTGGGCAATCTAAAAAATTTATTGCATATAAAAAAAATATTAGTTTTCAATTTAAAAAAAAATGTTTTAACCTATATTCTTTAACCCGGGAAGCCCGGGTACGATCCCCTAGTTACTGTAAAAAACATACATGTAGCAATGTGCGAAGAGAAAAGTGCGCCCGGGTTTCAGTTTGGCGCATTCCCCCTTCCCAATTTTTCTTTGTGACAGGTATCACAAAATTGAAAAGTACAGAAACAGAAACAAAGTTTATTGAATTTATATTTCACTTTTATTTTGAAATTTTAGGTTTAATTTTAATTCAGAAATTTAAAAAAACTAAGTAACATAAAAGAAAATTGCACTTATATTTTGGAAAAGGAGATCTGGAAAATGAGTCTAGAAAAAATTTATATAACAGTATAGTATAACAGTTTGGAACCCTTTATATTCCAAGAAAGAAACCCCATGCTAATTTGATAGTATATGTTTTCGTCACAAGCACAGACTCAGAACAGAGAAAGTTAGCAAAAGAGAAAAAGACAAAAACCTGAAACAAGTTCTGAAAAGAAAGAAGATTCATAAATTTGTATTTCGGTGTGAGGTAAAGGAGAGAGCAGTAACTTTGAAGCGAAAAATGTTGGTACTTTCACTGAGAAAAAAAATTACTAATATGTAAGTATAATTTTTTTTATTTTTTTTAATTTTTTTTTTTACATAAAAGAAGAAAAAGACAAGGTTTGTAGTATAAATTTGGCGCCCTCTCAAGTTCCGCGCCCGGGGCGACTGCCTCCTTCGCTCCCCGCTTCGCACGGTCCTGAATACATGAAGCGAGAAAAAAAGAATGTTAGGGGGCGGGATCAAAGAATAATTGCCGTTTTGCTAATTTAGCGGAGTTTTATTTTATTCATATATCTGCCACTATTCCTAAATAGTAATTTTCGCCTTTAATATTATTCGGAAACAGTGTTTTTGATCTTAATGAAAATAATCCGCTAAATTGGCAGCACTCGTGAAGAGAGAAGGAATTCGCCTCTTAAACGTGATTTTTCCCTAAATGGACCGAAAATTTATCGCGTATTAAGCAGAATCGCGTAATAACCGTTCGCGTATTAAACGTGATATTTTTGCATTAGCCTTATGCGCGATGTTCAAGGGACCAGAAAAATCCGCTTATTAAGCAGGATCGCGTATTAACCGTGAGCGTCTTAACCGGGTTCGACTGTATTCATGTTTTAATTGCAGTATACTGTTGCTACTGTTCTTTATCAGGCTTTCGGAAAGTTGTGTTAAATTTGGTTGAAAACTCTGTATGCCATAAACAAAAAACTTTTGAATTTTTCACAGACACAATAACATCTTCAAGTGCTATGCTTACACAAATGCACACAAACGTTGAACAGAACCCAAATTGTCATTTAACACAGTGATAAACTATTTTCAGCATTTTCTGTTACATAGGTGATCGCAAATATTATTTTATTACTAAATTTATTATTACCCCCCTAATTGTCCTCACGACTAAATCTTCACCGAGAAATATGAAATCAAACATGTTCTTTACATCCCAGAATAAGAACGATTCGCCAATAATTTTGGTAGATATTCGACGAAACGTGTACAATCGAAAGCACCCAGTCCTTGTTCCTTAACTTTTGGAGGCCAGTGTATATCACGAAAATATCTATTATATTAAAAGATGTGTTGATGTCGTTCTTATTGAAAAGTATGTTGCACAAAATAGAGTTCTGAATCTGGTCGGATTACCCGATTTCATCCAAACCGGATCTGTGATTCGTGTCGTGTCGGGTTGTCTCTAATTTTTTGGGTCGGTTTGGGTTTACTTTAAACGTTTCGGGTTAAATTTTGATTCTTTCGGCTCGATTTCGGATTGACAGAAATTTCAAAAGAGAGTCCTTAATATTTTTTCCTGAACAAACTAAAGTATATATTTGAATATTGAGTGTATATATATATGTATAATTATATAAAATAGATAACATTAATACTAGAGATATAATTGCAAACTATATTACGGATATATTGTATCTTATGAATGTACAATATCGGGTTCGGCTTTGAATCTTTCGGTTTCAGATAGGTTTCCTGTTGAAGTGTATCGGGTTTGAGTCAGGTATCGGGTTGACTTTAAGCAGAATTTTTGCATTTGTGTCGGAGTACCCGACCCGTGCAAGACTGCAGCACGAAGGCAGGAAGTATCTATAGCTCAACGGTGGCTTTCTTCCGTGATAAAGTTTCCGGATTCGAACCCAGCTGATTACATTTTGTAACAGCATAGGTCCGAAAAAAAATATGTCAAAAACATTATATTCCTTTATCCATTCGCTTTCCATTCTTAAATTCATGTTCTGGAAGTTTTCAGAACATTCTCTAATTGTTGAAGCAAAAGATTCTTGTACATTGGACTGCAGTATAAAAACTCATTTCCATTTTGTCTCAAATTTCTCTTTTGGGTAGCATGCTTAGAAGAAAATTTAAGTTTATTCATTGTCTTTCTGATGATTTTTTCTTGGCAATATAATGAAATTGTGAAAATTTGACAATTATTCGTACCATTCTTAATAAAATGTTAATAAATAAATTAAAAGAAAAAAAAAAGAATAAATCTACGCGAAGTTGTGCGCAGGGCTGCGGAGTCGGTGGGCAAAATGGACGACTCAGACTCCGGGAATTTTAAGATCCGACTCCGACTCCGACTCTTTCGCTCAAAAATGGGCCAAATTATTCGTGCCAATCTTAATAAAATGTTAATAAACAAATTAAAAGAAAAAATAAGAATAAATCTACACGAAGTTGTGTGCAGGGCTGCGGAGTTGGTGGGAAAAATGGACGATTCCGACTCCGGGAATTTTAATAGATCCGACTCCAACTCCGACTCTTTCGCTTAAAAATGGGCCTGGCTCCGACTGCGCAGCCCTGTTTGTAAAATGGACGACTCCGACGCCGACTCTTTCGCTCAAAAATGGGCCGACTCCAACTCCACGTAAAAATTCAATAAATTGATTAATCATAAAAGTGGATTATTTTTTCTTTTGTATTGTTTTGTTTTCAGTTTGAAATTATTGGTGTAATATGATGTGTCTTAATTCGCTGTCTTTTTAAAAATTATTATTACTAAGAAATTATTGCATGTTTATAAATTGTAATAACTCATAAAGAAAATTCACAGCCGTACGCAGTTAAACGGTGCCTGATTACAACTTTTAATCCCTTCTTTTACAGAATTTAATCTTTTCTCACCGGAAATTCATAATAGTAGATTTTTCTTATTCAATCGTAGAAGTGCTGCGATTAAATAAAAAATGCTGTTCAAATGTACTGCTTGGAATAATTAAAGATTTTGATTCCCCAGTACGTCACATGTATGTGACGTTCATTGCGAACTAGTTGAATAAATGCAACAAATGCCTTGTGCTCAATACTTTTGACCAAATCTGTAACTGCAGAGATCTTAATGCTCATAAATGTTTAATATTTTTCATTCAAAAACCAATAATACTAATCTAACATTCCAACAACTTAACAAAATGATTTAAACAATTAATCTGAAATTCACAAGTGAATACTTATTTAATTTAATGACGTCTGAATTCTCGAAGGAGAATTTTTACAAAACTTAACAAGAACACTTGCAAAACAGGTAGTATTTCCGCTACAGTGCTACAACGTCTTTTCAAATCATCATATCACTCATCATATCAAGAAAAATGACACATCTCGCAAAAATTCATTTTGCGTTTTATTAGGTCTATTAATCCAGCTACACAAAAAGTTTCATGTGTAGTTATATGGAAAATTACTTTATTACACTATATGTCCATTTCTGACCACAGAAAAGGGGTGGATTATGTGGGGAGGTATAATTACCCGACACTCCAAACCTCACCCTACGTTTTTATTCTTGTTTTATGCTTTTATGAACATTTTTATTCCTGCATACATAGCTAAGTGCTATAATTTCATGTTAAAGTAAAATCATCCAAATTTTCTTTTGCCTGTCCTGTGAAATTTACTTTTGTCGAGATGTGTCACTTTTGTTGCGGGTGAGCGATATGTTCATTTTTCAACATAAAAAATAAAATTGGTATTAGCGATTATAATTGTACACTACTTTTCCACAATTGTAAATAAAGATTAAGTTTGTTACATTTCAGGGTCGGGTTTAAGTATTTTGGAATCTGGTAGGGTTTTGTGTTGGCTTGAAATGGAATTTTCAGTTTTCGTGCCGGGCATAATTCGAGCCGCTCAGGACTCTACTTTCATATAAGTTTGATTCATAAAAGACGTTATTTTCATAAGCTGTATGATAAGTACAGTCGTGTGAAAAAAAAAAGTAAACACCCCCTACTAACGCTGCAAAAAATTATCGTAGAAGAAAGTTACTGGCACCACACGATTAGTAATAAAGTCTACTTTTAAATGGTGTATATAAAATTTGCTTAGGAGGGCATCTACATATTAAAACGAGCCATAACTTTGCTTTTTTCAATAGCAGTACATAATTCTGACAGCATAAATGAACTCTACACCGTTCAATTAGCCTAAAAACAAATTTTTATGCAATTGGTACGATAAGTTTCCGAGAAATTAAATATTTTAAAACGAACCTATTTTAGGGGTTGTATCCAAATTGAAGTTCAGTACTCGATTGTTGACCGAGAGAGCCTTCCTCTTGACCAAGGCATCTTAAGTGCTACTCAAGCAGTCATTGAACAGTGCTAGATTAGAGGATAGCATAAGAAATGTCAAAATATCTGATCACTTCTATCATAGAAGGCCCCTTAAACCATCATTTTGCCGTTTTTTAAGTATAATTTGAAAACTACTTGGAAGAAAAATGTGAAATTTTGGATTTCCGTTTGGATTTCCGATACGTAAAATCGTGCTTAATAAAAACTCATAAACAAGAAAAATGAATTTTTAACACTGAAAGCACATTTTAAAATTCAATTTTTGGAACTTCAAGGAGATTCTCTGTTATTTTATGATTACAGGAAGAAATATAACATTGAGCTTGAAAGTGGTTTAAGAGAACTTAACTAACTCTAAACTTATTCCCAAGTGTACCGTCGTTGAATTTTGATTAAAGCTGCCATTATTTGAAACAATCCTTCTGTTATACTGCAGTTTCAGTTACACAACTACAAGAATATTTAAGTATTTTTCAGAATTTAAATTTATCATTTGTATGTACATATTTGAGTATGTAAAATACTCCTGTTATGTTTCTAACCAAGAAATTTCTAATTCTTCTATTGCCAAGCATTCTTGGGATTTCGGCCATAGTTTTAATTTTCAAACTGCTAAAATTATATTCAATGCCAATAGCATGTCAGAATTTGACTTCTCGAAAATTTAGCTATTCATCGTAATCAAGAGACTATCGTTAAAGAAGAACTGATTCAACCATATTTTTATAATCTCTATTTTATTTGCTTTTATTTATTTATTTTTTTTGTCATATTATGTAATTATCAGCTAATTTGGTTTATGTTTTTTTAATTAACTAATATTTTTAACTTAATTCAGTTTTATTTATTATACATATATATTATATTTCTTGTATTTTGCTTTTACATTCTTTTATCACTGCTCTTTTTTAATTATTATTTAATTTGCTTTCCATTTATATTTCTGTCCTGTCTTCTTCTGATTCGTTAAAGTTATCTGTGTGATTGGCTGATGCCTTCTTCTTTCCTATTGACAGTTTTCTGTAACTCTTTTTTTCCCATTGCCTTTCAGTCTTGCTCCTGCCTTCAAGGTGTTAGCACGTCTCGAAGAAGAAGAAAAAAGTTCTTTTGAAGCGCCTTGCGCATTTCTTGATTTAATGGTATTATTAAAAAGGTTTTTGATTTTATTTATACCATTGGATAAATAAAAAAATCGAATAACGATGAAATAATTTATATTTGATGCTTATTATATGATAATGACTATTAATATTATGATTAAATATTATGTTTTGTTTTGATTTTTCTCCCCTAGCAGCAAGTAACGGAAACCTTTATCCTGCGATGAATACGCACTGTAAAAAAAAAAAAGACAAAATGTTAATTTTAAAGAAAAAAACCTCAGCCACGACGCCAAGAAAAAACTGTTTATTTTACGGAAATAATTTGTATTTATTACAAACTTTATGTTATTTAACAGATTTCGTCCGTATTTACATAATAAATACAGATTATGTCCGGAAAATAAATAATTTTTTAACGCCGTCATGGTTAACAGTGTTTTTCTCTAAAAACACTTTTTTTTTAACAGTGCGTGAATTTCCGTAAAAGTTTACACAAAGAATAGCGATATGTCGCACTCCTTTTTTCATTTTCATTTAACAAACTAAAGAAAATGGTATCAGGATAATGTTTCTTCAGAAAATGTAAAATGAATTAGTACGTTTACTCGAAGAAACTAATTGGTATACATAAAGTTCGTTAATTTTTAATATTTTCCTCTTAAAAATCTGTAACACTAATAATAACTTCACATCAATTATTTAGAAATCTTTACAAAATGATTTAAATGATTCCTCGAATTCACAGTTGAATACTTGTAACTTTAATGACGTTCGAATTCAACGAAAGTGAATATTTACAAACTTTAATAAGAAAACTTGAAAAGCGGATGATATTTCCGTTTCAGAGCTATAATTACTTTAAAATCATCATTTGTAAAAGGAAGCTCGGTAAAAATTCTGAAACTCACAAACAATAAAAATGAATTTTAAACGTTAAAAGTAAATTTCAAAATTGATATTTTGTAACTTTTCAGGAGAACTCTGTTGTTTTATGATTTCGAAAAAGAAATGTCGCTCTAAAATAGAATGGAATTCAAGAGAACTTTAATTCCCAAACGTATTGTCGTTGAATTTAAACTAAAACTGTCATGATTTATAATAATTAAGAATGAATAAGAATTTGCGGATTTAAATCAACTACATGCATAATGCTTAAATATTTTTCAGAATTTAAAATTATCATTTTTGTGCAAATATTTAATATTTTCTCCCTTTGTTCAAAGTATTGACTTTTTTCCTTGACTGCAGACATAAATACACATGCCATTAGAAAGATATAATGAAATAAATCGTATTCAAAATTTGTTGTATGATAATAATTTTCCCTGTCTGCAAAATAATACTTTATTACTAATACTTTAATAATACTATTTTTTTATTCGTGTCATAAATGAAGTTTTTATTCATTGATATTAAAATAGGACTTGTATTATAATAATTAGACTGTATTAAGGTATCCGAAAACCTTCGGGGGGCTTTTTTAAAATTATTTTAAAGTATGACTCTTTTTTTTGCATTGCATATCATGATGTGATTAAAAAAGTAAAATAAAACAGAAAAGGTTACACATTTCAGATTATTTTTTTATATTGTGGGGGGAAAACGAGCAAAAAACAGCGAAAATAATCACTTCCGCAAAACATCATAACTAAACTTTAAATCAAGATATTTTTATTTTGTAAACATTATTATAATTATTACACATTTTTCTAGGGAATAAACTACTCTCATATTTGTGAGTCAAATATTTAAAACTATATAGAAAATTAATCAGTGATGAAGCAAAAATTACTAAAAATGTATTGCAAATCGGAAACTTTATCAATAATTAAAAAAAAACTATTACACTTACTGTTACGAGTGTAGTTCATTCCCTTTATTGTACTTTGCAAAGCATACAAAAAAATTTTGAAAGAGATTCATTCATAATTTTTTTCGTTATGATGTTTTGCGTAAACATAAAATGTTAAAAAATTGATTTCCAGAAAACGCAGAAACAAAATTTAATTCAAAATCTTACCTTTATTTTGAAAAGTAAACCTTAATATGTTACTCAATGTATACATTATGTTATCTATTTTCTTTAAAACAATTGCCGTTTTTCTTTTTCAATTTTTTTAAAATTATCTCTGCTTCTTTGCTTTTGTGTTTACATAGCATTGAAAAAAGTAAAAAAAAAAAAAATAGGTGAGCAGAGGTGAACTTCCGGTGAGCAGAACGATACTTTCGGTTTCAAAATACTGATACTTAGTAATTTTAAAAAGGCAATAATTTGACTTCTAAATAAGATATAAACAAAATTGAAACAGATTTGGAAAGATAAACAATCCGGCTATTATATTATAGGGCCATTCCATACAAAATGAGCAAATCACCTGTGGCAGACATGTCACAGATTTTAACGAAAATCATTTTGTAAGTAGGTCACACCTATTTATGAGTAAATATAAAATAATAGATTTTATTATTGTTTATTTAAGTATTAAAATTTATATTAAAAGTGGATACAAAATCGTGGTTTTGGCTACATGCTTGAAGTTTCAATTTTGGTTATTAGCCTTAAGAATGCAAAGACTATATTAAAAATTATTTATAATTAGGAATGAATAATAAGTAACAGATTGATGTAAGTTAGTAATTGTATTTTTATTTCTTAATGAAAAAAAAATTATTTTTGAAAAATTTTGAGGGAAAAATGCAACGTTTCTATTGAGATGAAGGACACCTCTGACAATATCAAAATTGCTTGACGTTATAGCTAAAAGTATATATATTAAATATTCAAACTTTCATTCTTTCCTTTTTATTCCTTAATGAGAAAAAAAAATAAATAGTAAAAAATGTTGAGGATAAAATGCAATATTTCTATCACTTCTTTCGACGTGAAGGAAAGCTTTTTAAAACTTTTAATTCTTTTGATATTGTAGATAAATGTGTATATTTTAAAAATAAAAACTTTTATACTTGCTTTCAGTTTATTTTTGCCTCAAGTAGATTTTTAATTAAAGTAGAAAAAAAAAGGTCAATTGAACAAAAAATTATATATTAACACCTAAACCCACATACAGAAAATAGATGGCAGCACTAAATTTTTTCACCTTGAAATCGTGCAATATTTTAAGAAACGCGCGCGAATTAAAAAAAAAAATAGCTCATGGAATGTAGTTAATATTGCCTTTTTTAACCCAAGTTTCTGACGTTAGGAATCAAAAGGCAATCTTGAAATTTTTTTAGCGGATTATGGACTTATTGATTTTTATATCTGTGCAATAACTGTATTGTGGGACCTTTCCTTCATTATTTTTTTTACCTATCAATAAGAGGAAGAATTACGATTTTGTCATTTTTTTTTAAGTTTCTAAAATTTTTTAAAGGTGAAAGAAATACATGGCAACTTAAAAACTTTAGTAATTCGATCTTAATATGTAACACTACATCAGGCATTAACTTCTCAGATGTTTTTGAATTCCTTTAATTTTTATAACGTTTTTAATTTTCTCAAAATTTGCAAATTTTCAATTTTTACAACCACTTAAAGATTAATCATGGTGTTACCAGATTATTATTACTTAATAAATAAGAAGATAATTTTTCAGAGGTTACATTATTATAAAAAAAATTCATTTCAGTTAAATAGTTTTCAAGATACAGAACTTCAAACCTACAACTTTGGACGATTGCACACATGCCATTCTTTATCACAAGTTTTTTAAATGTCCAAAACTGCTAAAATAATTTATTTTTTGTGAAGATATTTTGCAGAGCTCTATTTGAATATGAATTGAACCTGTATATCAAATTTTATTAAAATCGGTTACTATGTGGCCACGACTTTTTTAAAATTTTTGCTCATTTTACGTGGAATGACCCTCTACCAAAATCTATAAATCGATATTGTGGCCGAAAATTGGCTTTTAAAGGTATTCGGATACCTTAACTTGTTAACTTAAGGGGGCTCAGGGCTTGAAATTTTTTAAAAAATCGATTTTTCTTTTAGTATCTATTTTGATTATTTAATTAATACTGAACACATTGCAAAAAACCGCACAAAAATATTTGTATTTTTAACGGAGTTATGAGCATTTATGTAACAATCACTTTCATAGCCGCACCCATTTAATTGCAACTTTAAGTCGTGTTTTCTCAAAACTTGATCTCTAACGACTATCCGTAAGATTAAAAAAAAAACTATTTGATGGAATGGCTTAAAAATTTTTTGCATGCATATAACATTATTATCTATAGAATGAATTAATATATTTTAGATAGTTTAATATTTTGCGTATATTTAATGAATAAAAAGTTGTACTTTTTAGGGGTTTTTAAATTTGCAACTTTGAGAGTTTTTTTTTTTTATTATTAAGGTTTCCTTTGAGTGATAGTTATATCCTTAATTCATTCTATAGAATAAAGTTTCCTGATCATTGTAAAGCAAAAATTAGGTTATTATGTCAATTTAACGTTAAGATATCTTACGGATGGTGATATGACACCTAAAATGTTTTTCGAAAATTGCGTTACATAAATTTTGGCTATATTTTTTGTTTTATTACATTGAAGTACTTCCTTTTATAATTTTATAAGACTACAAACAAACATACCTTTAAAATATCAGAAAGTTTAAATTAGTTACATTGAATACTTCTGTTTTTATATGGATTCGAAGCGAGAGCTCTGCTTACTTGTTTTTCGTTATCGATCAAGCCCTGAGCCTACTAAATAACGTCAAATTCAAAGAAAAATAATTGTAACAAAATTTAACTATTGGGTCGTTTGGAAAGTCGTGTCCGTTTGGGAAAATCAATTCGTACCGGAAAATTCTGCTAATTATTCGACATTAGATATCTTAATCAATGTCTAATAATTAAATGATAGAATTTTCCGGTACGAATTGATTTTCCCGAACGGACACGACTTTCCGAAAGACCCTATAGAACACTTTAAATGGATATTTACATTTCAGAACTATATTTACTTTGAAATCATCATTTGTAAAATGGCGCTCTATAAAAATTCTGAAACTCATAAACAGGAAAAATGAAAGTAAATTTTAAATTTTATATCTTGGAACATTTGATTACACAAAGAAATGTCGCGCTGTATTTCACAATGATTCAAGAGAATTTGAATTTCCAACCGTATTGTTGTTGAATTTTAATTAAAAACTGTCATGATTTTTAAATCGTTTTCAGATGTAATTCAACAACATACTTAAATATCTTTCCTAATTTAAAATTATCGTGTCTGTGTAAATATTTGAATATTTTCTCCCTTTGTTCAATGTATTGAACTTGGCTGCACACATAAATACACCTGCAGTTAGAGAGGTAAAATAATCAAATGATAATGAAATAAATCATGTTCAAATGTTATTATATGGTAATGATTATTCTATTCTGCAAAAGAATAATTTTAATGTCTTTTTTTAGGTGCGTTCGTAATTATATAAATACGTAGCACCTATAGTCGTCGTTCAGTCCGTCTGTCTGTCCGTCCGTCCGCATATAACAGAGCAAAAACTACCCGACCGAATGATCTGAAATTTTTAATATATAATTGCTGCAAAATTTTGTCGAGCCATTTCCAATTTTATGAAAATCGGATGTATAGTTTAATTACAGGGACAGTCAAATTTTTTCTTTACATTACGGCCAATGGGAAAAATTATTGCAAGTGAATTTTAATGATGTTACAGACTTCCGAATGGTCTGAAATTTTTAATATATAATTGCTGCAAAATTTTGTCGAGCCTTTTCCAATTTTATGAAAATCGGATGCATAGTTTAATTACAGGGACACCCAAAAGTTTTCCGTTACATTACGGCCAATGGGAAAAAATTATTGCAAATGCATTTTAATGATTTTACAGCCTTCCGAATGGTCTGAAATTTTAAATATATAATTGCTGCAAAATTTTGTCGAGCCATTTCAAATTTTATGAAAATCGAATGTATAGTTTAATTACAGGAACAGTCAAAAGTTTCCCGTTACATTACGGGGAATGGGGAAAAAATTATTGTAAGTGCATTTTAATGATGTTACAGACTATGCACTTATGAAGCGCAAAAAAATATACATTCAGTACAATATGGGGTGCAAAAAATAATTATAAAACTAGTTATAGTACGAACGCACCTTATTTGCCACGTTTGACGAGCAATTTCCAACTTGTTATTTTTCATGTCATAAATAAAGATTTTATAAATTGATATTAAAATGAGTCTTACATTATAAAATAACTAGACGGTAAAGAATCATTTTTAAGAAATAGGTTTAAATTAAATAAATCTAAAAAAGTGTAACATAAAAAAAGGGTAAAAATAAAAATAATAATAATCTTGAAATTAGAGGTGTAAATTTAATATTAATTTACTGTTAATATTATGATTGAATATTATGTTATTTTATTTTATTTTACATTTTACAACAACATGTAACGAAAACCTTTATCCTGTGAAGATTACCTGACCCCTAAAATTTAACGCAAAGGAAATCTGTACAGCGGGAACAATTTTTCATTTGGATTAAACAGTATAAAAAAAAAGATAGAATAATTTTGCTTTTTCCGCAAATTTAAAATGAATTAATACTTTAACCCTTTATGTCCCAAATTATAAATTCATGAAAATCTCATCTTCTAAAGCATTTTTCGTGAATTTTTGAAACTACATTAGAAGATTAAAATAGCAATAAAAGCCTTTGTGCATTATTTGTGCATTTTAAACGTTAGTTTACTGCTTTTTAATACATTAGAAGATTTACAAAATCATTTAAGAAATTTTAGAAGGATTTTGCCAATTAAAATTAATTCATTAAATTTGAATTTACGGGGATTTCGTGCAATATTAAAACTCCACTCAAATCTTTTATTTAAACTATTTTCTTTTGTATTTTGTAGAATTAGGAAATGTACAAATATAATGTTCTTACGGTAAAAATATAGAAATATTTCCGAACTGAAACTCCCCCCCCCCTAATCCTTCAACGTCAAGAAAGCTGAAAAAATACGAACTAAAAGAAATCGTCCTTTTAAAAATACTTTTGTTTGGTGCAACCCATAATGCTTTTGGAACAAGATAAATAAAAGTAGCCATAACTCATTCTAAACTGTATTACTACTAATCGATGTATTAAATGAACTTTTATACCAAGTCATTTTAATGGCACTTTAAAGTACCGTCCGGTCATAAAGGGTTAAGTTCTAACAAAATAATTTACATATATATACATATAAACACCGGGTGTTTCAAAAGTTAGATGCAAAAGTAAAACGCGATTAAAAAAAAAAAAATGAGTCGGAGAGACATGCGGTTTGCAGATAAATATTTAGCGTCGTACGGGATTTTGTATGACACCAACAAAAAAATTAGTTCAAAATCTTGACAATAGACGGCGCTACTGCAAATAATTCCATATTGCTCACAAAATGTATGACTTGGATACAAAAACATTAGAGAATACTGGCATGTACACTTTTTGTACCCAAATCTTGCGTTGTGTGAACAATATGGAAATATTACATGGAATTACCTGCAGTAACGCCCTCTATTGTCGAGATTTTGAACAAATTATTTGTTGGTGTCGTACAAAATACCGTACCAGGCTGAATATTTATCTGAAAACCGCATGTCTCTCCATATATATATATATATATATATATAACCATTAATTATATATATATGTGTGTGTGTGTGTGTGTGTGTGTGTGTGTTGGTGTGTGTGTGTGTGTGTTTGTAATTTGTTAATATTTAATGTTTTCTATTTAAAAATCCATAACACTAATTTAACTTCACAGTAACCACATAAAATTTCTTGACAAAAGGATTCAAACGATTCCACGAATTCAGAACGGAATGGTTGTTAATTTAATGACGTTCGAATTCAACGAAATATAATTTTTACAAAATTTAATAAGAAAAGCGGATAATATTCCCGTTTCACAGCTACAATTGCCGCTCTGAAATCATCTTTTGTAAAATGGTTCTCGGTAAAAATTCGGAAACTCGTAAACAAGAAAAATGAATTTTAAACTCTAAAAGCAAATTAAAAAATTTATAACTTGGAACGTTTGAAAAGATGTTATATTATTGTTATTATTACAAAAAGAAATATCGCACTGATTTAGAAAATGATTCATGATCACTTTAATTCTCAATCGCATTGTTGTTGAATTTTAATTACAACTGACATGATTTATAATAATCCTTCAGCTAAACAGCATTTTAAGATGTAATTCAACTACGTGCATAATACTTAAATATTTTTCAGAATTTAAAATTATCATTTCTATGCAAATATTTGAATATTTTCTCCCTTTGTTCAATTCATCGACTCTTTCCCTGGGCTGCAGACATAAATACATACACGTACCTTTAGAGTAGGGGTGCACAACCTTTTTAAGAGAAGGGCCACTTACAAAAATTTCTGGGTTGTCGAGGGCCACATCAGTAACACGGAGAGAATTCTATTTCGGGAAGGTGATCTGTGACCTATAATCAGAAAAAAATTATGGTTTCAGGGGGGGGGGGTACCCCTCTAGGCTCCCCTACCCAGTCAACATATCCAATTCATTTGGCAAGGATATATAAACAGTTTACGTTTTATATATAACAGAGATATAGCAAGGATTATTTAGAAGGTGTGATAATATTCCTTGACTTTATTCGGGGGATTAAATTTTGTTTCATTAAAAGTTCTAAAAAACAAACATAGGCATGAAAGTGGCTAATGCCAAAAAAAAAAAATGTTTACTTCATGAACGAAGGGGGCAGGAGGAGCCGATAAACAAAATTTGCGATTTTTTCGCGCGTGATCAACGAAATTCGCGATTTTTCTGCACCCGATCAACGAAATCTACGACTTTTCCGCATCAGGTCGACAAAACTTGCGATTTTCCGCACATGATCGTCGAAATTTCAGATTTTTCCACTCCTGATTGGCGAAATTCGCGATTTTTTTTCGTGCTCGACCACCCAAATTCGCGATTTTTTCGTGCTCGACCACCTAAATTCGCGATTTTTTGGAGCCCGACCACCGAAATTCGCGCTTTTTCGAGCACGATCGAGAAAACTCACGATTTTTCCGTACCAGATCGAGAAAACTTGTGATTTTTCCGTACGCGATCGACGCAATTTCTATTTTTCCGTCCCTGATCGACGAAATTTGTGATTCTTAACTGAGTGTGAGGATATTTGACATTTTATCCCGTGGCAAATTGATAAAAATCGCGATTTTTTTTCGTGCCTGATTAACGAAATTTGCGATTTTTCCTCACCTGATCGGCAAAATTCGTGATTTTCCGGAATCCGATTAACAACACTCGCGATTTTTCCGTGCCCGATCGACGAAATTTGCAATTTTTTCGCGGCTGATCTAGGAAATTTTTAATTTTTCCGCTCCAGATTGACAAAATTTGCGATTTTCCGCGCCTGATCCACGATATTCACGATTCTTAACTGATTGTCACGAAATTTGCAATTTGTCCCGCAGCTAATTGGCGAAATTCGCGATAAACAGACGAAACACATGATTTTTCTGCAGCCGATCAACGAAATTTGAGATGTTTCTGCTCCTAATCGAAAAAATTCGTGATTTTTCTGCACCCGATCGACGAATTTCTTGCCTCTTAATTGACTGATGAAATTTGCAACTTTTTCCCGCGCAAATTGACGAAATTCGCGTTTTTTTCTCGCGAATGACGAAACTCACGATTTTTCCGCAGCCGATCAACAAAATTTGCAATATTTCCGTGCATCGTAACAAAATTGACGATTTTTTCTTGTCGATAAACGAAATTTGAGATTTTTGCGCGCCTGATAGACAAAATTCGCGATTTTTCCGCGCCCGACCAACGAAAATCGGGATTTTTCCGAGCTCCATCGACAAAGCTCGCCATTTTTCTGTGTCCGAATGATGAAATTTACAATTTTTCCGATCCTCATCGACAAAATTCGCTCTTTTTCCGCACTAGATCAACGAAATAGCGATTCTTAACTGACGGACAAAATTTTCAATTTTTCCCGCGGCAAATTGACGAAATTCACGATTTTTTTTTCGACCTATGGACAAAAATTGCAATTTTTTCAAGTTATAAATTGAAGAAATTCGCGGGCCACACGTTAACCCATCGCGGGCCACAGGTTGTGCATCCCTACTTTAGAGAGACAAAATAATCGAATAATAATGAAAGAAATCCTATTCAAAAGTTTGTGTATGATAATGATTTTGCCTATCTGTAATATCATACTTTTATTTTTTTTATTCTTCATGTCATAAATGTTTTCATTCATTGATATTAAAATTAGTCTTGCATTATAATAATTAGACTGTATAGAATAATTTTTGAAGAATATGTTTAAATAAAATAAATCTGAAAAAAAAAGAAAGAAAAAAAGTATGATATATGACAAAAGGGTAGAAAAATCTCACAATTAGAGGAACTGTAAATCTAATGAACTCCTTAATATTATAATTTATTTTTATTTTTATTTATTTATTTTTTACAACAAGAAATAACGGAAACCTTTGTTTTGTGAAGATTACTTGGCCCATAAAATTTTAAGTAAAGAAAATCGATATAGTGCGAATAATTTTTCACTTGGATTTAACAATCTAAAGAAAATGATCTAAGATTATTGCTTTTGAATGAATTAATATTTTAAACTCTAAGAAACTAATTGATACTATATATATATATATATATATATACGTAATTTCTAAATGTTTATTTTTTTCAATTTAAAAATACATAACACTACAGTAACTATTAAAGAAATCATGACAAAATGATTTAAAAGATAGCACGAATCAGAACTGAATACTTGTTAATGTAAGACGTTCAAATTAAACGAAAAAGAATTTTTACAAAATTTAATTAGAACACTTTGAAAAGCTGATAATATTTCCGTTTCAGCAGTATAATTACATTGAAATCATCATTTGTAAAATGGCGCACTCTAAAAATTATAAAACTCACAAACAGGAAAAATGAATTCTAAACGCGAAAATTAAATTTTAAATTTTATATCTTGGAGCATTTGAGGAGAGGCTCTATTCCTTTGTGATTACAAAACGAAATGTCGCGCTGTGTTCCAAAATGATTCTAAAGAACTTGGAATTCCCAACCGTATTGTTGTTGAATTTTAATTAAAACTGTCATGATTTGTAATAACCCTTCCAGTTATGCAGTATTTTTAGATGTAATTCAACTACATACTTAAATATTTTTCAGAATTTAAAATTATCATACCTGTGCAAATATTTTAATATTTTCCCCCTATTGACTATTTCCTTTGTCTGCACAGATACATACACATGCCGTTAGAGAAGTAAAATAATCGAATAATAATAAAATAAATAATGTTTAAAAGTTATTATATGATAATGATTATGCTATTTTGCTAAATAATACTTTTAATTTTTTATTTATAATATAATAGATAACGTTTTTATTCATTGATATAAAAATGGGTCTTGCATTATAAAATAACTAGAAGGTAAAGAATAATTTCTAAGAAATAAGTTTAAATTAAATAAATCTAAAACAAACATGTTGCACGAAAAAAAGGGTAAAAAAACATCTTACAATTAGAGGTACCGTAAATTGATAACCACGTTGATATTATGATTAAATATTATGCTTTTTATTTTATTTTATTTTATTTTATTTTATTTTATTTTACATTTTATAACAACAAGTAACAGAAACTTTTACCCTGTGAAGATTACGTACTCCGTAAAATTTAACGTAAAGAAGCTCTATATAGCATGAATGATTTTTCACTTGGATTTAAAAATCTAAAGAAAGTGATAGAAAAATATTGTTTGTTACGCAAATGTAAAATGAATTAGTACTTTAAGCTCTAACAAACCAATTTATATATATATATATATGTGTGTGTGTGTGTGTCCATAACACTAATTGAATCGCTTTTGGCCCGGAATTATAAGAAATTCACTCTTACTGTCATTAAAATTCTCATTCTCTTTTTAAATATCCTTTATTGTATACAATCTCACCACACTCAATTCCGGACACAGCTCGGATCACAATACACAACAATCTAAAACTAACACTTATTAACAGCACATTCTCGAAGTAGAACTTCGAACCAAAACTAAAATCAAAGACAATTTCCTTTTCACACAGCTTAGAAAATAACTACAAATTTAAAGGGCCGTGCCTTTTTCTCACAGCTTATATATTTCTAGTACAAACATTTTGATATATCTGCAATGTAGCGACATCTGTTGGTATAATTAAAATATACACTTTATCAAACATACCGCCCCTCTTGAATCCTCTGAGGGGGGTTTCAAACTAAACCACTACAATTACAACCATCGCAAAGAATAAAAATTACAATATAACATAAATGAGTCATAGTTAATTTAAATTTATACAAATATCTAAAACAATTAATAAATCAATATTACAATAATACACAATTTCTTAGTAAAAAGTGAATTAATTTTCCAGAGGTAATACGGCAATTTTTAACACTGCTCTTTTGAATACTCCATTTGGGGTTTTTACACTTACGACTCTTACCTTATTGTCATTGCCACAAAATACCTCTACAATTTTTCCTAATGACCATTTACAAGCTGGAAGATCATCTTCCTTTATCACAACCATATCTCCAATTTTAAGGTTATCTTTTGCTATCACCCACTTATTTCTCTGCTGTAATGTACTTAAATAACTGTTTTTCCACTTTTTCCAGATGGTCTGAACCATTTTTGTGGTTTTCTGCCATAGGTTTAATCTGTTATTTTCAATATTACTCAAATTAGATTCAGCAATGGCATTAAGTGGGCGACCAATAAGAAAGTGTCCAGGGGTCAAGACCTCCAAGTCATCAATATCTGAACTCAAGGGAGTAAGTGGGCGAGAATTCAAAATGCCTTCAATTTGGTTAATTATAGTTAACATTTCTTCATAGGTTAATTTAGAATTGCCCACAACACGTTTTAAGTGATACTTGAAGGACTTGACTCCTGACTCCCATAAACCTCCAAAATTAGGAGCTCTAGGGGGAATAAATTCCCATGCAATATTTTCAGACAACAAGTAATTAGCAAGTTTGTTGTCTGGTTTGTTTACCATATCTTGCAACTTTTTAAGCTCTAAATTAGTTTTTACAAAATTGCCAGCGTTATCACTGAATATTTTCCGAGGTTTGCCTCGTCTGGCAAAAAACCTCTTTAACGTGGCAATAAAGGCCTCCGATGTTAAATCACTAACTATTTCCAGATGTACTGCCTTAGTTACCATACAAATAAAAATACAAACATAAACTTTATGAAAAATACCTTTACGTTGACCTTTATATCTAATCAAAAATGGGCCACAGAAGTCAGTTCCTGTGCAATTAAAAACAAAGTCTACATTCATTCTATCTTTAGGAAGCTCGCCCATAATTTATTCTGATATTTTAGGTTTGGCCCTAAAGCATATAACACAGTTATGTACAATTTTTCTGCAAATAGCTCTACCGTTTAGAGGCCAAAATTCTCTACGAACACTATAAAGTAAATTTTGTGGTCCTATATGTAGATATTTTTTGTGATAATTTTCAATAATTAACTCTGTAAGTTTATGTTTAGAGGGCAGTACAATTGGATGTTTTTGAACATAACTTATCATGCTATTTTGGAGACGACCTCCAACTCTGATTACATTATTTTTATCTACAAAAGGATTTAAAGAAATCAATCTACTATTTTTTGGTAATTCTTTACCCTTGGTTAACAATGTGAATTCAGAACTGAATTCTTTTTGTTGCACAGACCTTACCATATATTCTTCAGCTGTCTTCAGCTCAGCAGATGTTAACCTACCTGAACACCTTGCCTTTGGTTCCTTGAGATTCTGAATGAACCTGAAAACATAGCTAAGAATTCTAATTAGTTTAGCATAATTATTACTTAATTGCAGAAAATTGTCAATAAAAGGTGCACAGTCCGTAATTAATAATGAAGTTTCTGAAACCGTATTTTTAAGTTCACACGAATATAAGTCCTTATCACTTTGCTCCAGTTCAAAACTATTTGAAGAATACTCAGTTCGTTGGGTTAGGAAATGGGGACCATGCCACCATAAGCTGTCCTGAAAAAGTTTGTCGGGATGCACACCTGGAGACACGAGATCAGCAGGATTGTCAGCAGATGCCACATGACACCAATGGTTAATGTCAGAAAGATTTTGAATTGAAGATACGCGCGATGCCACAAAAGTTTTTAAATCACATGGTTGTTTGCGAAGCCAGCACAACACAATAGTACTGTCTGAATAATAGTAGATAGCTTCTTTAGGAACTTTTAAGATTTTGGAAACCTTTACCATCAATTTTGTTAATAAAACTGCAGCACACAGTTCTAAACGTGGAATGGTAATTGTTTTGATCGGTGAAACTCGACCTTTACTGCAGAGCAACTGAGAAGTTTGTTCACCTGAAGAATTTGAAGAAACAACATACAAAACCACACCGTATGCTTTTTCAGACGCATCTGCAAATCCACAAATTTTAAATTGCACTGGATCGTTTGTAAAAATATATCTACTAACACTTATGTTGTTGATGGCCGTTAACGATTCTCGGAACTGCAACCAATCATCAAGTTCAGCTTTAGGTAGAATATCATCCCAATCAATGTTTAGTCGCCACAGTCTTTGCAAGAAAATCTTTGCTCTCGTTAACACTGGACCTAGCAATCCTAATGGATCAAATATGCGAGCGATATTTGACAGAACACTTCTCTTAGTCACCTTAGTTTGATCACTGAACGATACACTAAAAATAAACGTATCGTCATGGGCTTTCCAACAAAGTCCTAAGGCTTTAGTTTCACTCATTTTCTCAAAAGTGTAGTTCTTAGATTTACACACTGGCTCCATTAATTCTTGATGGTTACTGAACCATTTGTGTAACTTCATATCGCAAGTACTTAATAATTGAATAAGTTCAGCTTGCAGTCTCTTAGCCGATTCTAAATCAGCTGCACCAGTCAATACGTCATCCATGTAGAAATCCGACTGCACCACAGCTGAAGCATACGGAAATTGGGATTCACCGTTTGTACCAAGCTGTTTAAGACATCGCATTGCTAAATATGGGGCACTAGTCGTTCCATACGTAACCGTACACAGTCTGTAATGTTTCACCTCACCATTTACAGTATCTTTCCAAACTATGCGCTGTAAATCACGTTGACTCTTATCAATAAGTATCATGCGATACATCATTTTCACATCTGCCGTAAAGGCATTACGATGTGTACGAAATCTAAGTATTATGCTGAACAAATCATCTTGAATGACACCTCCATTCAATTGTATAGAATTTAGAGATTCTCCGGAAGAAGTTACATGTGAGCCATTGAAGACAACTCTTAGTTTTGTGGAACTTTTATCTGGTCGATAGACACCATGATGAGGAAGGTAATTTGAATGTATCGACTCATTTGGCTCCTCTACTTCCTCCATATGGCCTAATTCTCTATACTCCGACATAAATGCACAATATAACTCTAAGAGATTTGGATTTTTAACTAGCCTATTCCAAAGTGAGTTTAATCTATTTTCCGCAAATTGTTTTGATTCTCCCAATGAACTAGGATCCTTTTTCAAGGGCATTTGTACTATGAATTTGCCTGATCTCTGATGTGTGTTTATAAAGTGGGTGTCGCATGCTTTTTCTTCGGTATTTCTCAATGGTGCGGTATCCTCTACTTGTTCTATTTCCCAAAATTTTCTCATTTCGAAATTTAAATCTGTTTCATTAACTAACCCACAATGTACTTGCACCTGACCGCTACAGTCATTAACACTCCCACTCACTATGCAACCAAACACCGTATTTTGCAGTATTAATTTAGAATTTGGTACATTCATACGACCCACCTTTACCAGTTCTAGAAATATTTCTGCTCCTAGCAAAAGATGAATTTTTCCTGGCCTATTAAATTCAGGATCAGCCAGAATAATTGACTCTGGAATTTCTAGCTCTGAAATATTGATATATTTTGAGGGCATAATTTGCGAAATCTTTTCTATGATAAGAAAATCTAACTCCCGACTATAATCTCCCGAATTATTACTAATCAAGGCTGTTGTTTTATTTTTTACTGCCACTGAGGATCCACTTAAGCACGATACCGAAACATTATTTTTTTCTTTGCGAATTCCTAATCTTTCAGCTAACTGCAAAGTTAAAAAATTGCTCATTGATCCATTGTCCAATAAGGCACGCACTGGAATTTTTTTCCAAATTTATCTCTCATATAAACAACCGCAGTGGAAAGGAGAACTGTTTTAACATTACTCGATTTCACATTCGCAGTACCAGCGAAATTCTGAATTTGGTTATTTATCTCAAAGGGTATCGCGTCAGCATTTAATGTTTGTCTACCTTCATTCGCTGCCAGTGAGTTTGGCGCTTCTTTATCGCTAGAATTTTTTGTGTTTCCCATTGCAGTGGAATTTCTTTCGCGCCTATCAAAACAAAGAAGTACATTGTGCCTTTTATGACACTTGGCACAAGAAAATGTCGAATTACATTTTTTGACGCAGTGGTATTCTGAAAGACAATTGAAACACAAATTATGTTTTTTAACAAATTCTACTCTGTCCTGTACCTTAAATTTTTGAAATTTTGGACATTTAAAAACACTGTGATTTTCCTGGCTACATACAACACATTTGCGCATATTTTTCTCATTTAACCCCGTAACCATGGAAGTCACCTTTGAAAAGCTATGCCTTGTATGGCTTTCGTTTTGAAAATTTCGTTTTGTATTTACTTGTTTGGACGCACTTAGTGTACGCGCGTGGTTTCTCAAAAATTCTAGCAACTGAGTTAAACTTGGTAAATTATCCCGCTTAAGATGTCTTTCCCACCACATTTTTGTATTTGCATCTAATTTTTGAGCTAAAATGTAAGCAAACATGGTAGTAGAAAACCCCTCAACTTTTTGTTCTAAAATCTCTAATGACCTAGTTCACTCATTTGTAATATCTATTAAATTTAATAATGCTGTTGGGGACTCATTCTGAATAACAGGAATATTTATAAAACGTTTTAAATGCGCGTAAACCTGTTCTCTCGAATTTGAATACCGTTCCTCTAAAAGCGACCATGCAACTTCATAATTAGCATCTACAATTGAAATGGATTGAATGATTCTAAAAGCATCTCCCTTTAATGAAGATTTTAAATATTGCAATTTCATTGCCCCAGATAAATTTGAGTTATCATGTACAGTGGCTTTAAATATATCTTTAAAAGAAAGCCACTCATGCAAATTTCCCGTAAATATCGGAAGAGTCAACTTCGGCAATTTTATATTATTTTCAGCCTTTGACGCATTTTCCAAATTAACATTCTGAAATTTTGTTTTTGAAAGCTTTTTGCGGAGCTCAAATTCTAAATTCTCTAATGACTCATTTATTTCCTCGTTTTCTTTGATAAAATCATCAATTTCATCTTCTTTACATGCTTTATAAATCGCGTCAAATAATTCAGAAAAAGTCAGAACCAGCTTATTGTGTTTCTCCTTTATGAGAAGTAGTTCGATTGGCTCTAGTTCAGAACCTGACAATCTGTCTTTTAATTTCGTCAAACTAGTTTTATTTGTCTTCTTTTTAGCTTTAAGCTCTTTCAACTCTTTCAAACTCATTTTGACAAAAAATATATAAATTAAATGGGTAGGTATACACTTACCCCTCTTGACTCTTTAAATAATTAATCCATGAGCGAAAAAGGAAAACACAAGGTCAAAACACGCAGCTGTGATTCACCCTTTTTGCCGCTTAAGCACTTAAACGATGACATGTTGATCTTTATCACTTTTATAACGATCGCAGTAAATATTTATATCACCCTCCTGGTTTTTCTCTGGCAATGAAGACGGACCATAATATGAATCGCTTTTGGCCCGGAATTATAAGAAATTCACTCTTACTGTCATTAAAATTCTCATTCTCTTTTTAAATATCCTTTATTGTATACAATCTCACCACACTCAATTCCGGACACAGCTCGGATCACAATACACAACAATCTAAAACTAACACTTATTAACAGCACATTCTCGAAGTAGAACTTCGAACCAAAACTAAAATCAAAGACAATTTCCTTTTCACACAGCTTAGAAAATAACTACAAATTTAAAGGGCCGTGTCTTTTTCTCACAGCTTATATATTTCTAGTACAAACATTTTGATATATCTGCAATGTAGCGACATCTGTTGGTATAATTAAAATATACACTTTATCAAACACTAATTTAAATTCACAATAACTCTATAAGAAACCTTGACAAAATTATTCAAAAGATTACACGAATTCACAACTGAATTTAATGACGTTCGAATTAAAAAAAAGAATTTTTACCAAATTTAATAAGGACACATGAAAAGCGGATAATATTTCCGTTTCACCGCTATAATTGCCGCTTTGAAATGATCATTTGTAAAAGGGCGCTCGGTAAAAATTCTGAAACTCATAAATAGGAAAAATGAATTTTAAACGCTGAAAGAAAATTTAAAAATTTATATCTTGGAACATTTGAGGAGAAGTATTCTTTTGTGATTACGAAAAGAAATATCGCGCAAATTAAAACGGCCATAATTTATATTAATCCTTCAGTTATATAGCATTTTCGGATTTCATTCAACTACATACTTAAAACTTTCTCAGAATTTAAAAATATTATTTCTATTTAAATATTTGAATATTTTCTCCCCTCTGTTGCAGATATAAATACACATGCCATGAGATAAAATAATCAAATAATAATGAAATAAATCATATTCAAAAGTTGTTGTATGATAATGATTATTTCAGTCTACAAAATCATACATTTATTTAATTTTTTTATCCATTGTTATTGAAATGGGACTTGCATTATAATAATGAGACTTTAAAAAATAATTTCTGAAGAGTGGGTTTTAAAAAAAATCTGAAAAAAAAACAAACTATGATACATGAAAAAACACGGTAAAAAAATTTCCGTTAAAATATGTAAATTGTACTGGCAATCGAAACGCCAGTATCATTTCCGCATTTTAACGGAAATTTTTTTCCGTAAATTCCAGAAAATTTTCCGTTTTTTCACAAAGTATTTTACAAAGTTTTCACAAAGTATTTTTTTTTTTCATATTTCCGTATTTAAAAATTTCCGTTTGAAAGACAAAAAATAAGTTTTCATGGACAAACTTACATCTTTATGATTTTCATTCTTCAATTTTCAAGGACACACTGTAAAAAAAAACGACATTTTTACAGTACAAAGTACAGTTCATCTCGCGCACAAACTCGATCACAGTGAATGTGCTGTATCTTTCTTTGGCTTCCTGACTATATTCACATGGAAAATACAGTAGTTGCGTAAAATTAACAGCACAATGTGCTGGCAATTTGGAGGCCAGCAGTTTGTGCTGTAAAAAAATGCGTCCAAATTGCCAGCACAGCGTGCTGTTAATTTTACGCAACTACTGTATTTTCCATGTTAATATAGTCAGGAAGCCAAAGAAAGATACAGCACATTCACTGTAATCGAGTTTGTTCTGGCAAATCTACAGTGGTTTTTTTACAGTGTACGTTAACATCAAAGGGAGAATACCTATATTTAATTCAAACAACATAGGCCGTGAGACAAGGACGAAAAAGCCGTTTAAAAAATTAAGTTCGTTCCTCACAAAAGAGGGGTATCTTTTGCAACTCTTCAATAAAACAGATAATATTGTCACAACTCAAAAAATACAATGTTCATGGTCCGATAATTGCACATTATTTAATTAACGGCAAAAATAAAGCGAGTTGTTGTCTATTTTTTTCGACCAATGAGATGGCGTCTTCGTGTATGCTGCGGGATGACTTTACCTTAATGTTGCTTTCACTATGCGACTTTCGGGTTTTAACTCACGGAACAAAACAGCAATTTTTATACTATGACTATTTAACCATTCGAATTCGATAAAAAAAATAATTAGTTTTTGAAGAATATGAAAAAAGGAGGATGAGTTTTATATATATAACATGATTTTTTTAACATATTAATTAAGATATTTGCTTTATCGTTTAAATAAATTAGAAACCCATTTCCAAAAATTTTACATGCCATTCTTAAATATGTTTTGCACAGGTGCCTTTTTTTATTTATATGTTCTGCTTGTGTTAATAAATTTATCACAGCATTTTCCCAGTTTTTATTAATATTTAAGACAATTAACCAAATTATACCATGGCGCCATCTAGTATCGAGAGAAACAAAATTAAATCATTCAAGTATATATTTTTTTTTCTGATAAATAAAATTTCCTTTTTCTGAAAGCAATTGTTGCTGTTTCAAAAACAATGTAAATTTGCTATCAAAATTTATAAAATTATAAACAGATTATACTTGACAGAAAAATTCTAAATGCTGACAAAAATAAATAAATAATTTAGAAAAACACCAAGTATGTTCCCTTTAAAATGATAGTTGTAAATACTAGACTAAGCATTTAATTCCTTTTTGTTTCCTAGTTTAAAAGAAAAAAATTGTAAATTTGGCGTCATTTTATAATTGTCCATACAACTAAATATATTAAGTGTGAGCAAAAAGGAAATAAGTTAAAACTTAAGAATTTGGTTCTATTTTGAAAAACACAAATTGTAATCAAAACAAAAATGGAAATGGTTAAAAACATTTTAACAAGACCTTTTTCTTTTTTTCCCTACAGAAGTCAGATATGTAAATTTGTAGATCTCTGTACCATTTAAATATTGTTAGGTTCATTGTAATAATGTCGAAATTTAAAGTTTTATTAAATTCAACTTTTAGAATTTGTTAAAATTGTCTTTTTCTTCTTTTTTGGTTACTTTTAGTAACAGATATATGCAATACTTTAATTTTCTTTATTTTGCAGCATCAATATTAATTTATCAAACGCTAAATTTAATAAATTAAATTACTGCAATTGGTAAACTTTTTTACTTATTAAATTAATCATGGCAATTATGTCTTAATATTATTATTCTCTATACTTTAAATAATAACTTTCATATGCATTGCATGTTTTTTTTTAAATCTAATAACCCTGATTTCATTTTTATTAACAAGTAGCATTTTAAATTCATTAAATTGTGTTATAATTAAATCTGAGGTCTTTACCTTCATTTTTAAATAAATATTATTCACATTAATTTAATTTCAAGGGAAATCAATTATGCCTTTGAATTAATAAATTTATAGTATTTCGTTAGTTTTTCTTAAAGGCAAAAACGCCATCAGAATGAAAATGTGTCCAGACCTGGGAATCGAACCCTTTCTGTGATACAGGATTTTTTCAATCGTTCTATCTGACATGCTGTTAACTTGTTCAGCGATTTTTTTTTCAACGGAATCAGTTGCAAGCCACTGATATGCACAGCTTTTTATTTTTGTCCAGCTAACAGCCGAACAAGTCTGCAAATCATTTTCAGTGTCATTCACAATGTGAATGGCACATTCCATCGTAAATAAATTAAGTCAAACAGTCGGAATTCGAAAGTTTGTGTCGATTTGTTTACAAACAACTCTCTCGTTCTCCCCTCTTCCGTTTCCTCGTTGGTTAGTTAGTGATGAACTGTCTCGCAGCAAACGAATCGCAGCCGAGTCATTGGTTTAAAAAAGTAGAAAAAGCATCTTTGTTTTATGTCTTTAATTAATTAATGTGCACACATTATACCATGAACATTGCATTTTTAGAAACAGAGGAATATTTTCTGTATTTTCAAAGTGACAGATATTACCCCCCCCCCCCCTTTCATGAGGAACGAAATTAAATGATAGAATGGCTTGTCCCACGGCCTAACAGTGAAGAATTAACACTTAACCCCCACACTGTTAAAAATTTTGCAGCATTCTGGCAGGTCATTCGACCGTTTTTTGAAAAAACGGTTTCATAACCATAATTTAATTATATTCTGACCATAAAATGGCCAATAATATGGTCAGAATAGTGTTAAATTACGGTTGCGTAACCGTTTTCGGAAAAAACGGTCAAATGACCTGCCAGAATGCTGCAAATTTTTAACAGTGCACGAGAATCGAACTATAGGGAACCGTCCTCTTCCAACTTTCTGTGCTTTACCGTTACTCCAAGATTACACCTCTGTGAATTACACAAATAAATATCTTTACTTATTTCAGATGCATTTTGAAAAGCAAAGACAAGACGTTAAGGGACTTATTTTTGTACAGATAAAATTTTTTTATTGAGTATACAATTCTGAATGTTTTACACATTTTCTTTCCATAATTTCGAATATTTAGTTTTTTAATTTCCTGCTTTATAAAAGATAAATTTTAGTCTTTGAAATACTACATGCATGAAAAAATGTATTAAGAGTAATATTTCCTTCTTTTGTGCAAGCGTTTTAAAATTTTATTGTAATATTATTCATATTTATTTATTTATTTATTTTTGAAAGGATACTAACATATTTTTTTTTAAACATGCACTTTAACAAATTATTTGTGTGACGATCTATTGTAAACTCAATAAAGATAATTACTACAGGGTATTAAAATAAATTTCCTGTATTGCTTATTATAACTTATATAAACGTCAATTTTATTATAATTTCCTTATTTACAGGTGGCGACATAAATTTTATCAGTTGTACTTGAAAACCTATGAAAACCAACACTATTTTGTCAATATTGAGGAATCATTCGATATATTTTCAATATGGAGCCACATTTAGCCAATAATAGGGTTAAATTGAAAATAATATCAGTGTAAGACAAGAATATACAGCAATTAATTACCTCGCTTTCCAAACACAGCAATTATTTCTAAACATCATTTACGGAACTTGTACTGTTTTGATAGCATAGCAATACAGAAATATTCCGTAAAATTCATGGAAAACTTACTGGATTTATACGGATTTATAGTCTCAAAATGTCAATTGCGGAAATTGTACTGTTTTCTTAGAAAACTGAAACTATTCCGTAAAATTTTACTCAAAATTTCGTGTATATATATATATATTTTTACACTGCAGGATAAAAAGATCTCGCAATTAAAGGTACCTTAAAACTGATAAACCCCCTTAATATTAAAATTAAATATTATGCTTCTCTTTTTTTCTTGTTCCTTTCATTATTGTTTTTTTTTGTTTTTTTTACATATTGTTACAACAAGTAAGCAAATAATTTTGCACTGTGAAGATTATGTCATCAGTAAAATGTAAGGTAAAGATAATTTATATATCACGAATAATTTTTCACTTGGATTTAAAAAAAAAAAAATTATCTAAGAATATTGTTTTTCCAGCATATGTAAAATGAACTTGTACTTGACACTTTAACAAATTAATTTCTAATATATATGTAATTCGTGAATTTTTAATATTTTCCATTTAAAAATCCATAAAACTAATTTAACTTCACAATAACTATACAGGAAATCTCAACAAAATGATTTAAACGATGTTCCATGAATTCACAACTGTGAATACTTGTTAATTTAATGACGTTCGAATTCAACGAAAGAGAATTTTTATAAAATTTAATAGAACACTTGAAAAGCGGATGATATTTCCGTTTCAGCGCTGTAATTACTTTGAAATCATCATTTGTAAAATAGTGCTCGGTAAAAATTCGGAAACTCATAAACAGAAAAAATACATTTTAAATGCTAAAAGTAAATTCGAAATTTTATATCTTGAAGCATTTCAGGACAAAGCTCTATTCTTTGATAATTATACAAAAAAAAAAAAAAAAAGAAAAAAGATTTTGCTCTGATTTAGAAAATGATTCATTTACAGCTGTATTGTTATTAATTTTTAATTAAAACTGCCATGATTTATAATAATCCTTCAGTTTTTACAGCATCTTAACACATAATTTAACTACATGCATAATACGACTTAAATACTTTTAAGATTTAAAATTATCATTTCTATGTAAATATTTGAATTCACACGGCCATCGTCAGTGTCTATTTAAATGTTGTTACAGTAGAACTTCGATTAACCGAGCTTCGATTAATCGAGGATTCTGTTAACCGAGCCGATAACAAAGTCTGAATTTTGTTTTCTTTTGAATGAGCTTTGAAAATGACCACACTTTTTAGTTCACCGTCCTTACCGGTACAGGCTCTTGTGCTCCCAAAAGCACTCAGTTCCCAAGAAACATTGGACCCTGAGAAGTCAACAGCGAACAGTGCTTTGTTTCCAGTGGTCGTGTGAACTTTCGTAAATTTTTCAATTTGCTTTTTAAAATTTACTACTAGTAGTTGATTTCCTTTTTAAATTTAAGTTGTGAAACAGAACTTTACATATGTTTATTATTTAAAAATCGTTCTATTGGTTTATTTTATTTTAAGAGATATTAACTTCGCAAGCACGGTGAGCTTTTACACACAGTTTCTATTAACCGAGATTTCCGATATCCGATGTACTAACGGTCCCAATTAGCTCGGATAATCGAGGTTGCACTGTATTTCTCTTTGCGCTTATTCGTCAAGGAGAGCCCATTGTAATTTAACCCATTTATGCCTAGCGTCCCATTTTCGGGATGCTTCGAATTTTAATAAATTTGTGTAATTTTTTTCTTTTTTATAACATGCAAATTGTATGAAATAATTATCTATAACTGTCTTCATCTGTTACCGAGAGATGACAGCATAAAATGGATGCTTATTTGCTTAAATGAAGGCTTTTTTCGGCGTTTATAGATTTTTCATTTTTCGAGATGATGAAATGCAAAAAGTGAATTTATTTGTATTTTTTCTATCAAGGATTTAAATAAATAAGTCATAAACTTAGCTTGAAGAATTCTTTGAAATACGTATTTTTTAAATTGTGAAATTATACATGGTGTGTTCACAAAGTTTCAAGACTGGTGCTAGAATACAAAAGTTATTAAACATTTTTGTCATTAAACATTTTGTAACATAAACATGATTAAACATTACAGCGAACTGAAATGCTTCGAAATATGACCCTTGGGCATCAACACACCGCTGCCAGCATTTTTTTCATTATTCACAGGCTCCCTGGTAGTTTTCGCGCGGAAGGCTGTTGAGTGACCTCGTCGAAGCCGGAATCAAGGATCGCTGGAATCGTGTCGAATTGCTTCCCTTTCAGGTCTTTCTTGATCCGGAGGAATAAAAAAAAGTCGCTGGGAGCGAGGTTGGGCTGTATGGAGGCTTGTGGCAGTATTGTCACGTTAAACTTAGCCAAAACTTTGACGGCTGCGAGCGGTGTGTGAGAGGGCGCATTGTCGTGGTGAACAATCCAGTCTTCTCTGGTGTCGTGCCGGGTCAGGTCATTTTTACGCTGGAATGCCCACAATTTGAAGGATAAAGTCCGGCGCGTCTGCTCAGACATCAGGGACGAGTGGATTGTTTACCCCGACAATACCCCCTCTCACACACCGCTCTCCACTGCCGATGTTTTGGCTCAGTTTAACGTGGCAATACTGCCGCAAGCCCTCTACAGCCCCGACCTTACTCCCAGCGACTTTTTTGTTTCCCCGGATGAAAAAAGACCTGAATGGGGAGCGATTCGACACGATTTCAGCGATCTAAGCAGCTTCGATGAGGTCCCTTAACAGTCTTGCGCGCGAAAACCCCCGGGGAGCCTGTGAATAGTGAAAAAACGCGGGCAGCGGTGTGTTGATGCCCAAGGGTCATATTTCGAAGAATTCTAGTTCGCTGTACAAAAATGTTTAATAACTTTTGTATTCTAGGACCAGTCTTGAAACTTTATGAACACACCATGTATGTTCAAGCCTATTTTTTATGCATTTTTGTAATTTACAAAATTTAGGCCGCTAGGCACGAATGGGTACATATTTTCATTACCCATTTAGGGGACTGTTACTTATGTAAAGTCCTTTTCAAGATGATTATGAAATAAATTGTTTTTAAGCCCCAAATACGATTATTCTTAATTTATTATTAATAATTCTTATAATGTTATTAGTCTCTGTAAAGAAAGAAATATATTTTTTTAGTCGTTCATAACAATACTAATTATAATACATAATATGCAATTTAAAAGCTTATTTTATATAAAATTAGACAAAACATATAATTATGCATATTATACAAGGGTGTATCAAAACGTTTTTGCCCTCACATAGAAATAATTGAGTGAAATTTATGGAATTGCTACATTGCATTAGTCCTTTTCTATATAGTCAGTGTGCACACTAACACATTTCTGCAAACGGTATTTCAAAGAGAGTGGGGAGGATGTATTCCAGCAGGTGCGATAGTAGAACCAAAGGGGGTATTTTTCTAACATTGCCGACCCCCCCCCCCACATGTGACATATTGTTGGAAAGGCCTGTGACCCCTTATTCATGTTATGCACCTCCCGAGCCCCTCCCTACAAATTTGCTCTCCAGGGGGGGGGGTACTTTTCTACATTTTTTGAACATCATTCACGCACCCGCAGGGGATATTGCAGGGATTTTTTTTTTTTTTTTTTTTTTGTAATTACCATCGTAGAATCATTAAAATAAAAGAAAATTTATTAGTAGAAAACTCGAAGCAAAATACTTTTGCAGGTACCTTTTAAAAAATATTTCTACAGTTTTACATAAAAATTTACTACATAGATATTCAACTTCCATTATATTTAAATTTTCAGATTTTAAATCTTTTCAAATCACATTCTATATTTCTGTGTGGAAAAAAAACCTTTTCTTCTAAATAACAATACAAAAATAAAAACAATAATTTTAATATTTTTCGCTTTAATTAATTATTCATTTTAGTATATATTTTTACATTCTCGCTTATATTTTAGAAAACACATAAACATTTCGAAATCCTTTAATGTAAAGTATAAAACCTTAAGATTATAAAAAAAGAAAATATTTATATTAATGAATATATTCAAAAATGCTTTTATTCGGTCTAAAGCTATTATTCGAGCATAATAGTTAAAATATACCTTCCTTTAAAGATAACAGCTTGGTTCGTTTTCCCTATTTGTGTATTTATATGAAAAGCTGTGGGCGTTTTTGAAACAGTCATTAATATTCATGCTTTCTATTTTGTGTTTAGATGCATAATGAAAACGCATATACATGGCTAATATATTTAACGGACAAATATTTTTCCAAAATCCCAAACAGAAGAATTTTAATAAAAGTGTTTTCTATTTACCTGAAAAAAGAAAATATATTATAGGCTATTAAAAATTTATATAAAAAAAAAAAAACTTCTTTTCACTACCATAATTTGGAATTTAAGTTTTAGATTAGAAAATGCAAATTTAATTTAAACACAATGAGATTCTCGCATGCGAAAAATAATGCCCGAATGTATGAGAAAAATTATTAAAACAAATGCATTATTTAAGATTACAATCTATGCATCAAATAGGCACAGACTGAAAGATCAGATGATAATTATCATTATCATCTGATAACGATAATTGATGATAATTATCATTATCATCTTATCTATTACCATTGATCATTAATGATAATCACTTCCACTTCGTAAACTACGGTATGTTTTCGTGTGTAGCGTCTTGTAATAAAACGTACAACCTATTTTCAACACTTTACCAATACAGTTAAAAAGTGTTTATGACTTTGGGTTGTCTGTCTGTCTGTATTCTAACTTGCGTAAATATAATCGGATTATCATGTAATTGATATATGTTATTGCGGTTAACCATGGTATCTTCGGTATTGAAAATAATGCGTTTAGCATTGACGCATTGTTTAAAGGGGCACTCAAAATAATGCCGTTACATTATGGTCTGTGGGAGAAATTGTTTGCGGTGTATTTTAATGATGTTACACTACTTCAAACACATTAAAATTGATATGCGTCACTGAGATGCACTACAAGATGCTTACTATATAATAGGGTGTGCATAGCACAAGTGTTCATTTACAAGGGCACACAAAAGAGTTTGGGTATCATACTGCCGATGAACAATAATTGTTGGAAGTGCGTTTTGAGTGCATTTCTGTTAATTGGCAGAAATTGCTGAACGGCATTTTAATTACGTTATACTAGCTCAAATATATCGAAACGTATATGAATTATTGATCAATAAAATGCTTACTATAGAATATGGTGTGCGTAACATTTATCGTTTATTTATAAAGGCAGACAAAAGAATTCGATTAAAGTACTGTCTATAAAAAATAATTTCTAGAAGTACATTTTCAGCTGCAATACACATTTTTTAAATTAATTTCATTCTTTTTTCTTTCGCGTGTGTGCGTGTGTGTGTGTATTACTTTGTGTGCAAAATTTCTATAGATCATATACAAGGCTGCACAAAAGATTTGCCGAGTACATTACCGTTCATTAACGGAAATTGCTGAAGGAAAATTTTCAACTGGTTCTATGCCTTTCTTTACTGAATTAAATTTTAGCATACTATGTGGAATGTACACAAATCTACACATCATATGCAGGGGTTGAAGAATTCGAACAGTTTGTTTCATTATTGATGGTAATTGCTAAAATTATGTTTTCAAATGTGCTTTGAGTTTTGCAAATTTTTAAATTATATACAAATATATAAGGCAATTAGAATACAAAAATGTTATTCGATGAAATACAATATTTTTATGAAATAAATTTTAAGTGCGCATGGTGTATAACGATAAATAAACTTATTAATAATTTAATATATTAACGATAAATAATTTATTAGTTAACTATATAAGGCATCTCATATAAAAAGATTAGTCAAATAGCGTGAAAATTCTGAAAGCTATCGGGAATATTTTCTAAACTCGAGAATTTTTAATTAACTTCAAACACTTAATACGTTTATATTTACCAGTGCACGTGTACCAATACAAATATACAGTGGTGGCCAAAATTGTGGACACTTTTCAGTAGCTTTCATTACAAAAAGTAAAAAGCTACTTATGGCAGCCGTCCGAAGGAAAATACTTCGGGAAATTTTGCTGTATTTTCGCAGATCATGATCCCAGATACCAAAATCACCCTCCGTTGAAATGTTGACTTATATATATATATATATATACTATTTATATATATTCTATAAGTCTATTGTATATCTCTATTATTCTATAAGTGTTAAAACACCAATCATTATTTCATAACGAGAAATGTCCTTGCAATTAAGTTTAAATTTCCGAGCTTTTTGAACAAGAAATTTAACAAGCCTTACCAATTCCCCATTTGAAGCAAACCCATATCTTCATTTTCAACTCGCCCACTGTCAAGTGCTAGCTGTCCGAGTGGTTAAGAGGCTCGATTGGAAACACGCGGTCCCAGGTTCAAAGCCAACGGGGTCCACGGAAGGACGAAAAACTTTTTTTTGTTGTTTGTTTTACTCTTTTTTTGAGATTACAGAAATTTTCTGTCTTAGAACGAAAAAGAAGAACGAAAATTTCTTCAATTCTCGGATATATTCCGGTATCAGTACTGCCAGGAATTCCCGTGAGTTGAAGAAAGTATATCTGAGAGTGCATAGAGTTCATATAAATTTTACTTTAAATTTGTTTTTTTCTAATGGCATGAAATATCAACAATCTTTTACTTGTTTAAGGGGGTCCGAGACACATTTTAAGATAATTTTCAATTATTGAGTTAAAATTTTGAAATTTTTTGTGGGGATTAACTATATTATTCGTAAACAAAATCACATGATAAAACTTCTTATAACTTTTTTAAAAAAATTTTAAAAAAAATATTTTTTTTTAAAGTGGAGTAATTTTAAATCGCTATAACTCGAAATATTATTTGTAGTATTTCAAACTATTTTCACTTGAATAAACAGAAATATTAGTTAATATTATATTACCTATAAACAGAAACAGTTTTAATTTTGATTCAGCATTTAAAAAATATTAATTAAAAAAAATAAAAAGTACTAAGTAAAAATTTTTAAAAAAGGATGCAACTTTTCTTTAAAAAAATCATATTTTCAAAAGTATTTTTTTTTTCAAATTTGCTGAATCAAAATTAAAGAAAAATAATTGAAAAAGATATGTTCCAAGTTTGAACGACTTGTCTTTAACGGTTTTTGACTTATAACAATTTAAATACCAAAAATGTGAAAAAAACCCATCATGAAGAAAAAACGCATTTTCACAAGAAGTCGTTTCCATGACAATCATTGCTTGAAAGCTAGATTTTGGAAAGGAACCAAAACGAAAAATTTAATATTTCCTGTTCCAATTAAAATAGAAACACGATTTAAATGTCATTTTAAGCAGAAAAAAAGAGAATATTTTAATGCAATAATTTTTTTTTTTTTTTTTTTTTTTTTTTTTAGAAAATTTGTAGACTTTTGTGTCCAGGACACCCTTAAGTTAACTAACGAAGTAACTCCATCTTTAATCGTATTATAAAACGAAATAATTAGTAATTTAAGCTCTAAGAAACAAATTGATTTAAATAATCTTTGACAAAGAGTTCTTGATGAATCAGGCAGATTTGCTATTATAGCAAATTTAAAGTCTCTTTTATCAATTAGACTTTCAATAATCCTTTAAAGCACCCCTTTGGATCTAATTACGCATGCTCAAATTTAAATAAAGGTCAAGTTATTTTAAAAGATGTCTGAAGTTGAAATTTAAAGATTTTCTTGCTTAACAAAGAAATATGGTATTTTTATTAAACATAGAATAATATCATAATATGGGTGATTCTCAAAAGGTGGGATCGTTAAACGTTAACTATATCTAATTTTTCAAATTTTCAAATTTAAGGCCAATTTTTTTAATAGTATAGTATATTGTCTATAAATATAATATATAAATATTTTTAATAGTATCTCTACAAAATTATACACAAACATTAAAAGACAGCAACTATTCTGGAAAATTAATGATTAAAGTATTTAATTAGCAGTTGTGTACGTTACAATTTTGGACATTTTTTCGCACGTACGTTACAGATTTTGGACGTTGCTCTTAGTATTTAAAAAATTCTTAAGACTAAGAATGTAGTAAATGTGTCTGTATACATATATATATATGTATAATTAACTTTTTGTTATCCAGTAATAATAATAATAAAATCAAATGCTTTGTTACGTACGTTACTTTCGGACGTAAAAAAATACAGAAAAATTCTTTATAGAAAAGTCCTTCTATCTTCAAAAAAGCAATAAATCAGCCTGCTATCTCTTAACGAAATTATCAAAAAATCATCCGTTTCCTTTATGCATTCGTTGTTATGCATTAGAACCACCTGGAAAAAAGTTAAAACTCTTTTTCTTGGTGGTACATTGGAGCAGTTAACGTTATGAATGTCCGAAATTGGCCTCTTTAGCATAAAATAATAAAATTTTAAGATATTTATACAAAGCTTTTCCAATAAATTATGTCATTTTCTGTCTCTGAATAGAATTAAAAACTCAGTGTAAACAAAAAAAATAAAGTCAATGATAATTAAAGTTATGTTTGAAAGGCTTAAAGTTATAACGTGTGTCCAGTGCCCACCTTTTGAGAATCGCCCATATAATACGATCTCTGTTTAAAATGTAGTAGTATGTAGCATTTATAGTTAGTTTACAAGGACACTCATAAAAATATATGGATCATATACAGGTTTGAACAAAATAGTTAGAGTAAATTACGGTATTTGGATAATAATTTCTAAAAATGGGTTTTCAGTGGTGGTATGTGTTTTCAAAATTGTTTATTTAGATATATCCTTTCATCGTAAGGATAAAAAAAAAAGTTTTGTAATAATATTCTAGTTGTGTTGCTATTGAAATTTAAGTATTTTAAGGGGACTGGGACGTCTGAGACAACTAAGAAGCTGGAAATTCAGGCTGTTCTTTAACACGTTAAGCGCCATGTCAGCCACCGGTGACTGACACTGAACTTTCTGTTTAGAACGCTTCATTCACTGATGACTGACGGTCTAAAATATGATATAAAGCTAAATATATATATATTGTTTTAAGTAATTACTGAAAATTTATTTTAAATTTACTTACCTTTTATTTATTACAGTATTATACTTTCTTAAAAATTACTTAAAACATTGTAAATGTTTCAGCTTCAGTGTCAGTCACCGTACCCAACGTGTTAAAAGTCTATATCTCATTCAAATAGGCATGCATCATTACGATTTTTTTTTCATCCCAGTTTAGTAAGAACTTTATAAATATTTTAAAATAAAAATTACTATTTGCAGTTTTAAAGATAAATTTAAAACCGTCCTGGTTATTACTTCACCAAGAAAACTCAATAACCCACGGGAAAACAACGTATTAATGAAAATAATAATTACACACGATTGTGACTACAATTTTCAGATATGTGACACCAATTAACAAAATATGTGAAAATAATACACAAGTCATCTCATGAAAATGTTAACTACACCAGATTGTGACTACAAAAGAAAACAGAGTAACCAAGATACATGGCATCTATCACCATAATTTGTATTTAACCATGACAAAAGAACCCGTTATCAAGAAAATTGAAAGAAAAACTTCAGTGAGAACAAACTAAGAAACGTGACCAAAAATCAAATGACAGCGATGAACTTTATGGCAACATCAAAGACTGGCAACAAGACAAATCGGTATATACGGGCAGTGGTAGCCCAGTTAGCAGAGCGTCGTGCTAGTAGCCAAAAGGTCGTACACTGTTAAAAATTTGCAGCATTCTGGCAGGTCATTTGACCGTTTTTTTCCGAAAACGGTTACACAACCGTAATTTTAACACTATTCTGACCATATTATTGGCCATTTCATGGTCAGAATATAGTTAAATTATGGTTATGAAACCGTTTTTTCAAAAAACGGTCGAATGACCTGCCAGAATATTGCAAAATTTTTAACAATGTAGGTTCGCTAACTAAAAATCTGCCATGTACGCTAATGGCACCTGGTGCATGTAAAATCCGTCGTGAGTGCAAAGTCCTCGAAGTTCCCTATAAATTATACCTCTGGAGGTACCTAGTTAGGTGGAGATCTCGTCACTTGATCAAAGTCTAAATTACAAGAATGAACTTGAGCAGCTATGGCCGCCCTTACAGGCGATATGAGTTCTGTAGAAGAATGAGCAACTCCCCCGCCCGTCTTTTCTTTTTTTCCCCTTCCATTTTCGACAACGTACGAACAAATCCAAACAGTACAATTAATAGCAATCTAGAACAGGCCAACACAGTAGCAAAAGTGATAAAATAAATAGTGATACAGCCACAAAAGTCAAGGTAGAATAAGGCAGATCTTCGCATGAGGCGATCAAGCGGCTTCCGCCCCGCGGACAGGTACAAAACTCGGCATATTGCCCGGCAAGTAGGAGCCTGTTCTGCGGTATAATAATAATAACTAGCTGACCCGCCCGGCGTTGCCCGGGCACGTAATAATATTCTTAAATGAATCTGAAATTTTTATCGCAGGTCCGTACAAAAGGGGGCAGGTGGAGATGGTGCAAATTACCAGGGCCCGACTCTTATTCAGTTCCAAAGTTGTGTGAAGTCAAAGGTTAAGTTTTTTAATTCTTTTATATGTCTCATACTTTAAACTTTTTTATTCACAATTAACTCATGAATTTAATTAAAATGTAATTATATTTTCAATAATTTAATTTTTTATTTAAAATCTTTATATGAAAAAGCAATTACAAATACAACATAAAGTGTAATACCGAAAACGAAATAATAAAATTGTAAGCAAATATTACTATATAGATTTTTTAAAAAAGTACCATCCAGCAAATTTATTTTCTAATGGAGTAAAGCCTGTTTATAATGGAAACCTGCAATAAACGAAAAAAAAGAGGCTCCAGCTCTTCCGCCAACCCCCCCCCCCCCAAAAAAAATGCCATTATGCTTTGTTCAATTTAAATAACCTGCATAAAACGGAATTTATCACTGGTCGTTTTCGTCTCCGTATAAACAGGTTTCATTGTATCTTACGTCTGGGGGGCCCGTAATAATATTCTTAAATAAACCTGAAATTCATATCGCAGGTCCATGCAGTTAAAACTACCTGTCAGTACGAAATTACTTTTTACATTTTGTAAACTTCTTGTTGCTGTTTAATTCACATTTCCAATACAGTGCTTTGCAGAAATTGCACGTTGCACCCACAGTAATGCATGCCCCGGAACGTTTAAATCAGTAATTTGGATTTCAGAAGCAATGCGTGCATGCTACAGTTATTAAGCCTATTTTGCCGATCGCTTAACGCCGTTATCGGTCAATTCTATTAGGATGTCGAATCTATTTCGATTCGACTTCTTCTTCACTTTCAAGCATTCACCGAGATTTTTACCGGCATTTCAAATGATATTTTGAAGCTACATAATTGCAGCGAAATATATTGCATTGAAAATGCGAAACGTAAACAAACCCGATCCATCCCCCTAAATCCTGCCAAGGACTCTTACACAATAACCAATCAGGTGCGTTTCTCGGGCGTTGCCATTAAACAATAATAAATAATCGAGATTTCTGTGCCACGTACGTTAGCGTAATATATATATAGATAATAATAATTTGTTCAAATGAAGCTACAATATGTACTTTCTAACAATAATGTATCTAAAAATATATCCACAGTATCATATCCACAATATTATTACATTGTATGTTTTTTTTATTACGTTTTCAAAACGTCACGTGTGGATATAATGCAGTTTTCCCGTTCAAGTATGTTTCGATTAGCGCGATAATATCGTGGGATTAATTAACCGCTGTAATCCAGAGAAATCTACATGCATGATACGTTTCGTATAAAGCAATACATGATTTATGGTTTTCTTATCATTCAAATATGAATATAATACAAAAGAATTCATTAGGTTCTTGCTAATATTATGCTATAAAATTAATCTTATTATTATAAGATACTAGCTCACCCACCCGGCGTTGCCCGCGCCCGTGATGAATGACCCTTAAATTAACCTTAAATTTGCATGACTTTATATCTTTAACTCCATTTTATCTGAAATTATATTTTTAAATAGAAAAATATTGAATTTAATATAGTAAGATATACCGGGTGTCCCAAAAAGGACTGACTGATTTTAAAATTCAATAACTTGCAAACGGTGACAAATATTAAAAAAATTCTTGCAGGAGGGTTATGCATAAGGTCAAAAGTTTTTTTACAGTGATTTTCAATTTTAGTTCAATTTACAAACAATAGATGGCGCTGTAAGCAATAGTCGCTAAATTCAGGCTCGATTTTTGGTACTTCGTGGCCCGGATAATACATTTCCATCTCCTTTTTCTGCATGGAACAAGATAAAGGACCAAAAATCGAGCCTGTATTTAGCGACTATTGCTTACAGCGCCATCTATTGTTTGTAAATCGAACTAAAATTGAAAATCACTGTAATAAAACTTTTGACCTTATGCATAACCCTCCTGCAAGAATTTTTTTAATATCTGTCACCGTTTGCAAATTATTGAATTTTAAAATCAGTCAGTCCTTTTTGGGACACCCGGTATATTCCTGTAACAACCTGTGCATATCGCATACTGTTAAAAAAAATTGTGAAGTTACAGAGAATCTGCTGGTAATCTATTATCTTATTTGTGGGATATAAAATATCAGAGATTAGAAAAAAAGCGATTCGGTTAATTTACAGTAGACTTGATAAATTTACATCGATAAAAATACACAACATTCTGTAAATTTACTTATTTTATTTGGTAATAATTTAATATATTTTTGAACTTCGAAGAATTAGAATTATTCGAGTGAATTTCAACTGCTGTAGCAATTAATTTTTACCAGATTTATTTCTAGCCGGCCCGGGAATTGATCCTGAGTCCTCTGGGTTAAAGACGAACATCTTACTGACTGTGCTATAGGAACGGTTACTATTGCATACAAAGGATGTCGTTTATAATTCAACGTAAAATACTTTTACTTTACTTTTAATATTACCAAGCTTCATGCACTTGGTAAATGAAAGAACTGCTAAAGTGATTGTCGATAAAAAATCGCCGCTAACTCCGCAGAGACGAATTTTCCCTTTCAAAAATATTCCAATTTTTAATTAAAAAAATTAAACCAAATTTTTTTCTTTAATCTGTCTAATAAAATTGTAATAGAATTTTTAAAGTGTGTATTTTTAATTACAGGCTATAACAAAGATAAACATGTCTTTAAACAAAGACATGGAGATTCCTACAGGGAATTTCATATAAGTAAAGGACATGTAAAATGTTCTTGTGTGTAAAATGATCTCTAAAAATGTGTCTGCAAAATGATGACCGAGAAACTCAATAGAATGCATTTAACCGAGAACTAGTGTAAATTTACAGAGAGTCTCGCTTTCTTTTCTGTGTTTATACAGAAATTTTTATTAATGCACTTAGTTACTCATACAAGAAGAATAGAAAATTCGTAGTTGTGTTTAGAGTACAAATTTTATGAAACATATTCGTAAGTAGTTTCTGTTGAATAATGTCTTTCGACAAGCAGTAATAACTGTATTACGTCTCTCAAAGTAATGTAGGTGAAAGATTTCACTAAATACTGAACGCGCGCAATTCTCTTCCGATATTTTTAAAGAACAATATTCCACTGATACTTCTTTTACGTCATTAGTGAACATGAAAGAAGACTTAACATCCGTTGTCATGGAGACAGAAATCATAATAAGCTCAGCTTAAAACAACCCACGCTAAATCATTAGCAATGTTTCGACAAGCGAAGGAACACTTTACAAAATCAGTGGACTTAAGTTAAAGCATCAAAAAAGTTTCGCAAAATTCGTTTCAATGGGAATTAATAACTGGGGAATTTCAGTTTTCGAAAATAAATAAATAAATAACAATTGATACTTTTTGCTAATATGTGCACTTAAACTTTTAACAAGGGAATTAATTATCTCTTTCTAGCTAAATAGTATACTTCAGAATTTGCAAATTTTGCATCGTAAAAACAGTGTTTTTTTAATGCTAAAAAATGGGCACTTAAAGTTTCAGTTAAGGAGATTAACTTTTTTTTCACACATAAAACATTGTTTTTACAAAGGACGGTAAAATAATGATATAGAAATAAAAATATAAGAATTTTAATCCCTTTTCAACAAGCTCTCTGTCTCTCTCGCTCTTAGACCTGCCGACGACTATACAAACCCTCACTGCATCGAGTTCACGGCAGAAATTGCAGGATCAGAAAAAACTCGATTAGCATATTAAAGTGGAACTCCTCTGACAAGTCATATCTTGATGGAAACCACCTGCCAAAGAACGTGTAGATCCGATTTTAGACGTTGATTGGTAGATCTCCATTGAGTTTTCCAATGAAATCCCTGCATCCTTTATTCCATTTCCATACTAATATGATATCTGATTCAGGTATTCCATTTGAAAACACAATGATAAGCCCACCAATCAACCACTAAAATCGGATCTACACGTTCTTTGGCAGGTGGCTTTTATCAAGCAGTGTTGCCAAATTGGGGACTTTTTTAATTCAGAATATTTAACTGTCACCACTTTTTAAAAATAGTATAATTCGCCTTATTTTTCAGAATTTTTAATTTATTTTAAATAGGCCGAGTATTTCTATTTAAAACAAGCGGTGACAATCAACAATCTGGGGACAAAAAAGTCCCCAATCCGGCAACACTGCCATCAAGATATGACTAGTCAGACGAGTTCCAGTTTAATATGCTAATAACATAATTTTGCAAAAGCGGTCACTTTAGCCAGGTGGCCACTTTACCAAGGTGGTCATTTTAGCAGGTTCCATTGTATATTTTTTTCACTCTCCCGTTAGACGCTTTTTTATAATTTATTTTTACATTAATTTCCACGCATATGATATTTCGATTTATATATATATATATATATATATATATATATATAATCAAAACATCTAGTCAAATTCTATGTTGATGAAATGCTGGAAATTCTGTATTTATTACAGAAAAATAACCATATAATATACCAGGGTTCGTACGGATCCTGGAATTTAAAGGACCAGGAAATTTTCCATTCCAGTATTTTCTTATAGAAAATTTCTCCTTAAATAAGGCGTAATTTCGTGCGTTTAAACTAGATTTATTTTTCTATTAAAAAGTACTGATATTTCACCTAGAAAATAACGGTACCCGTACGAACCCTGAATATACGAACGTATGAACTTTTGTTGAATCAAGTCAATTCCATCATTAAAAGTATTTTAGAAAACTGCGTTTATAGGAGCGTTCGTAATTATATAAATACGTAGAACCTATAGTCATCGTTCAGCCGTCCGTCTGTCTGGTCCGTTCGTCTGTCTGTCCGTCCGCATATAACAGGGCAAAAACTACCCAACCGAATGGTCTGAAATTTTAAATATATAATTGCTGCAAAATTTCGTCGAGTCATTTCAAATTTTATGAAAATCGGATGTATAGTTTAGTGACAGGGACAGTCAAAAGTTTTCCGTTACATTACGGCCAATGGGAAAACATTATTTCAAGTGCATTTTAATGATGTTACAACTTTTTGAACAGAATGAAATGGATATGCACTTATGAAGTGCACTAAAATATACATTCAGTACAATATACAGTGCAAAAAATATTTATAAAACTAGTTATAATACAAACGCAGCACATTTGCCACGTTTGACGTGCAATTTCCAACTTGTTTATACTACATATACTATAGCTGACCCGCCTGGCGATGGCTGGGGCCGTGATAATAATCTTTAATATACCTAAAATCAATGTTGAATGAATTTATATATTTAAACGAAAATCTTTCTAAACGATTTAAATGAAGCGGCTCTCATCACTGTCTTCAGCAGCGTACACCCTCAGTTTTGTATGATTTTTTTATTTTCAAATGAAAATCTATCCAAATAAACTTAGAGTTGGGATCCCAACGTTCTGGTCTGTTTTGATTTTATATTTTCAAACGAAAATCCGGCCTAGAAATAATTTTTAAACAGTTACCAATATAATTTATAGGAATTATTTACTTCAATTTACCTTTCAGTTTTTATCAGACAAGGTAAAGTGGGATTTTTAAGAGTATGTTTTCATAACTAAGGTTTATCATACTGTTTAAATGAATTACAAGATATCAGGATAAGATTTCATTTATCAAAATTCTATCTACATATAATAAAAATTTTTGCAATATATATATATCAACTTCAGATATTCCAATGTATCTTTTCAGGCGAAAGCTATCTCAGCCAACTTAATTCTTTTAAACTCTGTTAACGTCGCTATGGTAACTGGATCCACAAAGCGAAGGACATGCAACAGTTGTTTGTCCTTTTTATGAATGGCTAGCTCTCCACGAAAAATAATCGATACATATTGCTACATCTATTAAATTTAATCTTGTTACTTTCAAACATCTCTTTTTAAAAAACTTTTTAATACCGGCACATAAACCAGATTTTTGAGTTGATTTCTAAGCATTAATATACGGGATGTACTTTTTTATCTTTGGCTAATAACTAATTTCTCAATCGTTAGCTTTAAACGTACAGTTCCACTTGAAGAAATATTTAAAATGTTGTTCTTCATATCATATAAAATTCCATCTACGTCAAAATAGTTGTTTTTCTTAAAAAGTAACAAAATTTAAATTTTTATTCGTGCTCTGGGCACTATTATAAGTTGTATTTAGAAAAACGTTATCCTTGACACTAGAACAGTAAAAGTACCATTATCTTAGGATCAAAACTTACCGAGTTATAATACTTTGAATTTCACGAATTTTCAGCGTTTTATGGCACTAAAAATGTGACTATCAATTTTCACTTCTGTTAAGGGTGTATTCCAATACAAACTGCTTATTTTCTGATTTATTTTTTTATTCATTTTTGCTCTCAAACGCATCAAACTGGGAAATTCTCTTATTTAGAAACTACATAATGTGCCGTGCTTCTCTATTTTTTGATAAATGCAGAAAATATTTCAAAAAATGCTGTCAAAGGTGACTTCTTGAACCGAACTTTCCAAAGAGGGAGAATGAAAAACGTGGTCATACTGAGAAAATAATTGTTTAAATATCAAATTCTAATTAATTGAGCGAAAAATGAAATCGCACAGCCTCTTATACATCTCTTCAAAAATCTCCTCAGCAAGTTTCATGTTTTTACTTTTAAAAATGAGTCTGAAAATGTCTCAGAAAATTTCGAGGTGCTGAGGGTGGAAAAAATATTTTTTCGAATACACCCTTAAAGGAAATCCGAGAAAGAATTCAGGAAATAAATGTAATATTATAGGATTTTGAGGGCATATTAAAAAAATATAGGGGAGGTGGGGGTTGAATGGGACATTTTCACAAAAATATTTTTTTATATTTTTTTAAGTTACTATCAATATTATATATCACATTTCATACATTAGGTATTTGCCAACATATAGGAACAATATTTATTCTAGATTATGATTTATTCATAAAAATATTATGAATTCAAAAAAACGTTCCTCCTTGTCCCAATCATCCCCACAGCAGGGATGAATGGGACACTAATAGGGATGGATGCGACACAAAGATTTTCCTCCCTGTATTCAATTTTACCAAATTAAAATTTATAATTATAACCTTATATGAAAATTATATTTGTAATATATGACTTTACAGCACGAATCGATATGTTTTTTTTTTTTTTTTTTTTCAATAACTTCTTTTATTGCAGTTTTAACTTTTAATGCGGACTTCGGCGATCAACCTGTTCTTTTTTTCCACTTATGAGGCATTTTAGATTTGAAATGAAAATGCAAAATGTCTTTTAAATATAGCATAGCTAATAATTTTCAATCATAACATATTAATAAATATTAATTAAATGTATCGTAGAAACATGCAGAACGGAAATTATTGTGTCGATCGGAAAGTCATGTCGTGTTGGGAAAATCAATTCGTACCGGAAAATTCTGCCCGATAATTATTAGACATTAGATATCGGAATCAATGTCTAATAATTAAATGATTGAATTTTCCGGTACGAATTGATTTTCCCAACACGACCCGACTTTCCGATTGACCCAATATGTTAGGGGTGGGGATTTATTTGTGCAACATTTCAAAATTCAATATAATTTCCCCCATTTGATCAATACACATATACTGTTTTTATCAATTTTATCTATTTTGATTAAGTTTTAGTACCAATTTTTTGATAATCCATTAATAATTATTACAATACAATAAGTAACACTTAGAAATTTTAAACAATAACAACTCATATAATACTATTTAATACTATTAATTGACGTAAATTATTGATTTATCATCCTACATAATACTATTTAATTAATAAATAAAATTTTCAACATCTCTAGGGAGGAGTGAGAATGTCCCATTCATCCCCATTTGAAATGTCCCAATCATCCCCATGATGCATAATATCCCTTCTCAGCCATTTTACCTCAAAAATTATTTTGTCACAATGGTTACTATTCATTCATTTTAATTATTGATATTGAACCTTAAAATAAATAACTACAACATAGCTTAATTTTTTATATTGTATAAGATATTTCACATCTTCAAATGTAAAAAAAAAACTTACTTTTAAGCAGAGATTTCAGAAAATGCAACTTTGAAGGAAAATGAAAACAGCAATGTGGTCCTACTTTTAGTTCTGAAGCACACTGTGGTAGAGGTATATGGGGTTAGGAAGCAATTTAAAATAAATGTTTATTGCCTGAAATATTGAGAATGTCCCATCCATCTCTTGTCCCATACATCCCCTAGCTCCCCTACTATGGTTGAGATTTTAATGAGCAAACAATCTTTAAAATTATTATCAATGCCATTAAAATTATTAAGGGGATTCATAAAAGTTTGAAAAGACGAAAATCGACGGAAGGTTCATAAGGTTTCGGGAAACCTGCTGGGAAATCTGGACTGTTACTTCTTTTTTTACTTTGAATTTCACGAATTTTCAGCGTTTTGTGAGCTTAATAATACGACTAAAAAAGTATCTGGTGGTGCCACTATCAATTCTCACTTCTGATAAAGAAAATCGGAAAAAGAATTATTAAAATAAACGTAATATTATAGGATTTTGAAGGCACATTTCAAAAAATAAACTATGGTTGAGATTTCAATCAGTAAAAAATCTTTAAAAAAATGTCATTAAAATTATTAAGGAGTTCATAAAAGTTTGAAAAGGTGGAAATCGACTGAAGCTTGACCAGGGTTTGGGAAACCTCCAATTAATCGGGACCTGTTACTTCTTTTTTGCATTTATTTATGTTTTATAGAAATAAAAAATATTCGTTAAATTGTCAGAAAAAACTAACATTGTACTACAAAATTAATCTTTCAAAACAAGTTTACCTTGATTTTGAAATTCAATCTCCATATTTTTGAGTCCTTTCACATGTTTATATATATATATATATACATTTTGATATGTTGTTTCTCGATTATAGCTGAACAATAAACAAAATTTCCTTTAAAATTATAATAATAATAAATTCAAAATCCATAAAAATTAATCCTATATTTTGTCGTAACTCAAATCACTCGGATTTCCCGACCTGATGAAGTACTTTAATTTTGGTTTTAGGTGACCTTTATGACCATTTCATAAACTGTGTTTCGGATCCTAAGTATTGACAAACAATAAAAGATCAGTATTCGGTAACCTCGCCATATCGCCCATAAAAAAAATAATCCGCACTCCACGCTATAGGGAAATCTTAGAGTAAAAAAGGTTGTAAAAAAGCTTTTATCTTATAGTACAGAAAATATCCAGGTTCGTGAACTATTTATAAGAACCCAAAGGTTATGTAAACATGGAGGACTGGGAACAGTAAAACACAATGGTAAACCTACGAGTCAAGCGCTAAAATCGGGTTTTTAGGTGTTTTCCTTCAAGATAGGACTTGGCAGACCGATTGCGTTTTAATATGGGAATCGAGATTTAACTAATCCTAGAATTTCATCGGTTAACTCGACGAGGTTATTGTCTATACTGCTGCCACCCGGTCAATAATAAATTACTTCAGCCGCGTGCTTGAAGATGTGGAAAACGATCTGTGCAAGTTGTAATTGTGACCATTGGATATTCACTTGTTGGTCTTTGCCAGACAATTATTTCACTTTGATATATGTTCTGCAGTCGACAGATGATGAAAATATTTGTATTTAGGGCACGAGCACAGCACTCTACATACTAGGCCTACGTGCTTCCGGCTGTCATATGTGGTAAATGGCAGCTATCGTAGGTGCAGATTTTTTTCAACGTTTGTACGGTCCCATTAATTTTGATACCAGTATTTTCTAAAATTGTTCTTCGCTTTATTTAATCGCATAAAAAGAACGCGAAGAATGTTTTTAGAAAATACTGTTATTCAAATTCAAGGGACCGTATAAATACAGAAAAAAAGCCTACGACAGTCTCTTTCTTTGTGTCAACACGTAGGTCTAATATTCAGGGGACTGTGGCGCAAGCTTTATCCAACTGTCACTAGGCTCCTTTAGAGTCGTTTTTGCTATAGATTGACTTTGTGTACTCATTTTTAGGTGCGTTCAAATTATATAAATACGTATCACCTATAGTCGTCGTTCAGTCCGTCTGTCCGTCCGTCCGCATATAACAGAGCAAAAACTACCCAACCGAATGATCTGAAATTTTAAATATATGATTGTTGCAAAATTTTGTCGGGACATTTAAAATTTTATGAAAATCGGATGTATAGTTTAATGACAAGGACAGTCAAAAGTTGTCCGTTACATTACGGCCAATGGGAAAAATTATTGCAAGTGCATTTTAATGATGTTATAGCCTTCCGAATGGTCTGAAATTTTAAATGTGTAATTATTGCAAAATTTTGTCGGACCATTTCAAATTTTATGAAAATCGGATGTATAGTTTAATGACAGGGACAGTCAAAAGTTTTTCGTTACATTACGGGGAATGGTGAAAAAATTATTGCAAGTGCATTTTAATGATGTTAATGACTATGCATTTATGAAGTGCAAACAAATATACATTCAGTAAAATATGGGGTACAAAAAATGATTATAAAACTAGTTATAGTACGAACGCACCTCATTTGCCACGTTTGACGAGCAATTTCCAACTTGTTAAATTTTGTCTACTTAAAATACTTGAAACACTGAAGTTCAAGACACAAAAAATCGCTACCTATATATCGAACACAGTTTCACGTTAAACATTTCGGGTACACAAATATTTCTTGTAGATTAGTTACTTCCTTCTATCTTTACAAGAAAAAAGCATTGGATTCATGAAAATTTTCGACTTCCGGTTTTCGATGAATTCATACGTTTTAAAAGGTCCTGAACATGAGTCGATGGTTTTTAGAAAATATCTGTCTGTGTGTCTGTCAATTTGTGAGTCTGTATGTTACAAATATTTTGTGGGCGCTCTACCTCAAGAACTAATGCACAGAATTTTACAAAACTTTAGATTCAGTTAGACCATTATATAAACTGAAGCTTATTAGTTTTTGGTGCATATTGCCCAACAGGTGGCGCTGCTATGCTGCATTATTCACGATTTCCACAATAGCTCTATCTAAAGAACTAACACACGGATTTTCGTAAAACTTCAGATTCTGTTAGTTTTTGCTATAATTTGGTGCTGATTACTTTTTGGAGTAAATCGCTCAACAGGTGGCGCTGCTATGCTGTCTTATTCATTATTATCGCAATAGCTCTATCTCAAGAACTAGTGCTCGAATGTTCACCAAACTTCAGAATCAGTTAGTCCCTGATGTATATTTGTGCTGTTTAGTTTTTGATATAAATCGTCCTACAGGTGGCACTGCTATGATGCAATGCTCACGATTTCGCAATAGCTCTTTCTCAAGAACTAACGAATGGATTTTCATCGAACTTTAGATTCAGTTAGTCACTGATAAAAATTGGTTAGTTTTTGGTACACATCGCCCAACAGGTGACACTGTTATGCAGAATTTTTAAGATTTCCGCAGTAGCTCTATCTCAGAAACTAATGCACGGATTTTCATCAAACTTCAGATTCAGTCAGAAGTTGACATGAGTTATTGATGATTAGATTTTGGTGTAAATAACCTAACCGGTGGCGCCGCTATGCTGCATTTTTCAGGAAGTATTAACATGTATGAGATAGAAGAAAGTTTTGGGATTGCCATATCCGACTAGTTTTCTATATGTGTCCATATGTTTTTTAATACGTCATATATAAGAATTTTGTGGTTACGCGTTGTTTACTTCACAGACCGTTGATTCATTATCACTGTGTTTCTTAACATTTTGACCTCAGTGTAATTTAGATCTCTAGCGTAATAAATGCCGAACAGAATCTAAAATTTAAAATTTATTCACCGTTAACCACATAAATGTTTATATATATATTGCTTTTATTTTTCAGAAAACTGAAAAATAATCCCGTCATCTGTTTGTTTTTTATAAAAAATCTTTCCAAGTATTAAAAAAATAATGTCGTCATTTATCGGAGAAAAATTAAATAATATTCCAAACACCAGTTCACTTTTAAAAGCAAAACGAATTCTTTGAGGATTTAGTTCACTATAGTTACTAAGCAATGAAAAGTATATACTGATATTTTTTGTATTTATTATTTTGTTAGCGTAATACAAACTTCATAGGGAAAAATTCAGAAATCCAATTATGTCTCGAGAGTCTTTTTTAATCCCATTGTTAGCAAATTGGAAAAAGAATCCTGGTCTTATTCAAAATTTGTATCATTAATTAAGACATTAGCAAATATTTGTATATAGTGAAAAAAAAAAAAAATATATATATATATATATATATATATAAAGAAACGAGACCGTTACTACGGATTAAGTTGGAACGCCCACACAAAAACTTTTCATACTGAATTGGATTTAATTATGCATGCATCAAAAATGCATTACTTTCTCTTTTTATTCAGTGCTTTTTTTATTTAATAATTTATTGCTTTATTTACTGTATGTTATTGATTTTGTTTATTTATTTTTATTTAACAGACAATAGACATTTTAGACGTTCAAAACCAAAGTGAATTCCATTTTTTTTTTCATTCAATCGAGTTTGAGATATTAATTCTTATTCTAGAGCACGAATTCCTCAGAGGAAAGATAGGAAATAGATATGAGAAGTCTGTAGAGCACGCATGTCAAATACGTGACCCGCGGGACACAGTTGACCCTTCAGCAACTTCCCTGTGGCCCGCCAAGGCTTTGGGGTTTTCCCTACGTTTGATTCACTTCTTGTTTGATTCAGAAAATATAATTTGCATGAACGCATTTGCAAACGTTGCAGTGTTGCCAAGTTGAGGAATGTTTTTATTCAAAATATCTACCTCTATTTCAGAGTATTTCAGATCTTCACTATATTTAATGACAGAAATTCCGTGATTAAATAAAGAGAAGAATACCCAGTAATATATATTGTAGCGATTTTGGATGAAAAAATTACACAATCTGTAAACACTGCCTGACATAGGAGATGCAAACATCAGAAATTATATTATATGTTGGCATATGGACAAATCTAACTCATTTTAAAATTTCTACTCAAAGAAATTGGGGATGCAAAAAATAACCAACAAGAAAGCTAAAAAGTCCTTCCGGCCAGTGCCGGGAGGAAGAGGTAGCTTTCATATTCCTTATTTTTAAAAAGCCAACTTACATTATTCAAACACACGAAGCTCAGTTAAGTGGAAACCGAATGTAGGAGATTCAATACTAATTTTTATCAATACTAAATCATTATGAATGAGAATTTCGCGAAATTAGTCAGCTTTATCCAAGCTGCTTTTATTTAAAGTCACTTATATTTGGCTGCCAAATTCGGCAATTTCTTAAAGTGCCTGCCATTTTAAGACAACATGGTAGATGAGGCTAACCAGTGAACTTGGTCGAGACCTTAGTAATTGCTGTGCACATGCTCACTCATATCGGAATCGGTTGATATATACGAGTGCTGTCGCAGATAGAAAATCAGATTTTTCAAAATGTCACCCACTTTAGAAATTGAAACTGCTATATCTGAGCCATTTTTTAAGATAAAGACAAACAAAAAATGCTCCTGAATCCTTATATCAAGGTCAAATACTTAAGAAAGAAACCTTTTTCAATTTCTAATTTTTTTTCACCTCACTTTAAATGTAATTTTTTTTAATTTAATGGCCGCCATTTTGAAACAAGATGGCTGATGAAGCTGGCCAGCGAACTTGGTCGGGATATTGATGTATACTATCCACATGCCTTCTTCCATCGAAATAGGTGAATACGTGTGGTATCGCGTGACAAATACAAGATCGTTTCAAAGTGTTAACCATGATAGAAATTCAAAGTGCTATAATTCAACCACTTTTTAAGATATAAACAAAAGAACAAATTTTCAGAAACAAAAACTGCTCCAGAATCTTTGTATCAAGGCCAAACACAAAAAAAAAATCTTTTTCATTTTCCAATTTTTTAATACCTCATTTTAAATTTTAAATTACATTTAAAAAAATGGCAACCCTTTTGAAACAAGATGGCGAATGAAGCTGGCCAACGAACTCGGTCGAGACATTGGTATGCACTATGTACAGACCAAGTTACATTCAAATCGGTTCATAAATACGCCTGTTATCGCGTGACAAAAATCAGGCCGTTTTAAAATGTCAGCCACAATAGAAATTCTAAATGTTATAACTCAGCCATTTTTTTAGATGTAGACGAAACAAAACCTGTTCCGGAATCTTTTTATCAAGGTCAAACACATAAGAAAAACATATTTTTTCAATTTTCAATTTTTTGCTACCACATTTCAAATTTAAATTTTTCTTAAAAATTTTAAATGGCCATTTTTAAACAAGATGGCGGATGAAGCTGGCCAACGAACTCGTTCGAGACATTGGTCTGTACTATGTATAAACGAAGTTGCATCCAAATCGGTTCATAAATACGCCTTTTATCGCGTGACAAAATTCAGGACGTTTCAAAATGTCAGCTTCGCTAGAAATTCAAAATGCTATAACTCAGCCATTTTTTAAGATATAGACGAAACAAAAACTGCTACGGAGTCTTTGTATAAATGTCAAATACATAAGAAAAAAATATTTTTCCATTTTCAATTTTTTGGTACCACATTTCAAATTTTAAATTTTTTAAAAATTTTTAAATGGCCGGCATTTTGAAACAAAATGGCGGATGAAGCTGGCCAACGAACTCGGTCGAGACATTGGTATGTACTATGTACAGACCAAGTTACATTCAAATCGGTTCATAAATACGCCTGTTATCGCGTGACAAAAATCAGGTCGTTTTAAAATGTCAGCCACAATAGAAATTCAAAATGTTATAACTCAGCCATTTTTTTAGATGTAGACGAAACAAAACCTGTTCCGGAATCTTTTTATCAAGGTCAAACACATAAGAAAAACATATTTTTTCAATTTTCAATTTTTTGCTACCACATTTCAAATTTAAATTTTTCTTAAAATTTTAAATGGCCGACATTTTTAAACAAGATGGCGGATGAAGCTGGCCAACGAACTCGTTCGAGACATTGGTCTGTACTATGTATAAACGAAGTTGCATCCAAATCGGTTCATAAATACGCCTTTTATCGCGTGACAAAATTCAGGACGTTTCAAAATGTCAGCTTCGCTAGAAATTCAAAATGCTATAACTCAGCCATTTTTTAAGATATAGACGAAACAAAAACTGCTACGGAGTCTTTGTATAAATGTCAAATACATAAGAAAAAAATATTTTTCCATTTTCAATTTTTTGGTATCACATTTCAAATTTTAAATTTTTTAAAAATTTTTAAATGGCCGCCATTTTGAAACAAAATGGTGGATGAAGCTGGCCAACGAACTCGGTCGAGACATTGGTATGTACTATGTACACACCGAATTACATCCAAATCGGTTCATAAATACGAGAGTTACAGTGTGACATAGGTCAGATATATATATATATATATTGATATTTATATATATATATATATATCAATTTTGAACGGAGGGTGGTTTCGGGGTCTGGGGGTCATGATCGATGAAAATATACCAAAATTTTTTGAAATCGCTTTCCTCCGAACGGCTGCAATAGGTAGCTTTCTGTAAAGAAAGCTACCTAAAAGAGCGGATCTTGGATCTTAAAATTTAAATATTTATAAAAGTCTTAAATAGTTTGATATGCGTTTTATGCTGAAACTAATGCGTTATTTTACTGCTCTCTTTGATTTACATGACATTACAAAATAATGCGCAGTATTTTTTAGGTACTAAAAATGTATCAAAAAGCTATTTAAATACGGTGCTAAAAGTTTAAAAAAAATCAAAATAAATAAATAGCTTTGAAAGTGAAAGCGGCACGATTTCTCGTCTTCTTGTTAAAATAGTAATAATAATAATAATAATAATAATAATAATAACTATAAATGTTACCATGTCTTCATTATTTGGTTTCATACATAGTCGAACGCGCGCGCATTTTGGATATAAGCTCATTAATTAATTTCATTATTTAGGTTAGTAAACTAAGTAAATAAGGTTACTATCTCTGCTAATGAGCCCTATGTGATCTTTCTTCATGATGAACATGTACATCACAGATTGACAAAAGTCAATTTATAATAACTCTATCTTGGAGAAACAAAAATTTCCATGGAAAATTTCTCACGCCTTGCATTCAATAATATTCAAATTTTAATTGCGTAAAGGCTTACAGCCATCAGAGGGAAATTAAAATTTGAATATTATTGAATGCAAGGCGTGAAAATTTTTCCACAGCAAAATTTCCGATAATTATATAGAGTTACTCAATTTCATCGATGCTGGATTCTCTTTAGTTTCGTATTTGTCTCAGATTTGGTGGCTCACGGAAAAATATTCCATCTTGCGCAGTGGTTGTAGCCTTGCCAACATATGATAGTGAGAAGTACCAGGCTTGGTATTGTTCCAAGTGGTTCAGTTGGTAGAATGTCGGTGCGCTATACCTGGTTTGGAGAAATTTTTCAGTCAATTTATAATCTTTTTATATTCAAATAAAAATTGGAATTTTATGTTTGATATGTAGAAACTGCGTTGAAGTTTGCTAAAAGGTTAATCACAAATATCTAGAAAAAAAATCTTAAATATCAAGAACTACTCTTCGGTGAGATAAATTGTTAGATTTTAAACTGAAGCTTTATTGAAAAAAGTGTAGTGATAAACCTCATTAAAAGTAATGCATCTCCTTAAAAAAAAAAAACCGATTAGATTCTATTGCACAAGTCGCATTCAATACTAAGTAGAATAAATGGTGTGCAGAATAGTTAAATATGAAAATATATAGATGCCATTGTTACAAATATTCGTGATATAGCCAGAAATTTTAATAATCAAATGAAATATATGATTTCAATATCATTTTGTAACTTATCACTAATTCTTGAAAATACAGATTCACAAAATTCCATTCTGCAGGCAGTTTTTATTCCCAGACACGATGTGTACTTTAAAAAAATCCCTGCTGGCTCGGCCTACAGGCGCAGGTAGATTTCGAAGTTAAGTACTAATTTCAACAACAAAAACTAAATCATGATTAGAGATAAACCCACTTTAACAAATTTATCTGGCCGCTTTTGACGAGTTTTCAATTTCATTTTTATATAAGAGCTGGTTTTATCATAATCATGTTAAAGCGGTACTAAAAAAAAATACTTTTCCATGCTCAACAACCCTAAATTTTCTAACACATTTTCAGAATCCTTTTTAAAAGGAAAAAAAAAAAAATGAAACTTGCTGGCGTCATTTTTGAAGAAATTTATAAGAGACCTGTTTTCTTTATCTTTCGTTCAATTAATTAGAACTTGATTTATAAACAATTATTTTCTCAGTAGGACAATATTTTTCGTTTCCAACGCAATCGCTTCGGGAAATTCGGTTCAAAATGCCCACTTTGACATCATTTTTGGAAATATATTCTGCCTCTATCAAAAAATCGACCATTACAGTACATTATATAATATCTGAATAAGAAATCCTACCAATTGGATGCGTTTGAGAGCAAAAATGAATTTAAAAATGAGTCACAAAATAAGCAGTTTGGATTTGAGTACAACGCTTAATACGATGATTTTTTCTTAAACCGCTATGTATTTTTAATTTGTTTTTGCTGTAAGAATTCGTCCTATCAAAAACTTGTCAGCATAAAAGTTGTAGATAATGTTAAGAAGATATATAATAAATTCATGCGGATTTTATATCTTATGAGTTGACGAAGTTATGGATTTTTTTTTCTTCTTCAAGTCCCCCCCCCCCCTCCTTTTTATTTTCATTATTTATTTATTTATTTATTTATTTGCGGTACGAAATGGTCCTATCAAAAACTTGTGAATATAAAAGTTGTTGATAATATTAAGAAGATTTATAATAAATTTAATTGGATTTGATATCTTGAGAATTGACGAAGTCATGAATTTTTTTCCCCAAAAAAAAAGATTTTTCCCCCCTTGAACCCATTTCTAATTTTATCAAAATCTCTCATACATATATTTTTGGCCCCTTTTTTGAAAGTAATAATAATTTTAAACTGATATTCGATATGCATTATAATTAAGAAGTTGTGGGGTATTTTTCGGTTTTCACAAAACTCCTACCTATTTCCACCCCTTTGGTCCGACTTTGCCCATTAACGAACTTGACCGAGATTTTATGCCTCTTGATTTTATGTATCAGTTTGAAAGAGCTTTGTGCAGAATTATAGAAGTTACCGTGTCCATAAAAAAGTGATATATATATATATATAGATAGATAGATAGATAGATAGATAGATAAACAGATAGATAAAGTTTTTTACTGCGGGTGGTTTTGGGTTCTTGCGGTCATGATCGGTGTAGATTGCAAAACTTTTTCAGAAATTTCAACATAAGAGAGATTGCAATAGATAGTATTTCATACGAAATCTACCTAATAAGGGACGAGCGTCGGGAAATTATTTCTATGCTCGATATAATCACCATAGCTAATATATTTTACTCGATTATGAAAATATTGTTATTTGATAAGTTTATATTGCAAATAATTATGTTCTAGCAAAGATTGATTATATAAAAAGTATCAGTTACAACTTTAAAGAAAAATGCAAGGTTCATGATTATAAACAATACATTTTTGTATAATTTTGATTGCGATTTAAACTTTTAAATGGCAATATGCGTTTAAACATGTTTTCATTTTAATATGTTTTTCTTTACGTTTGACAGCGCACATTTGTACGAAATCTTTGCTATTTTTATTTTTACAGAATAACAAAAGTTAGGACGTATTAAAATTTATGTCTTTTTACTCTATAAATATATTTTTTTAAGTTTGTATGGCGTGATTTTAATTTTCTAATTAGCTTTGAAATTTTGATTTTTTTTTTTTTTTTTTTTTTTAAACAAAGTTGTATTTTTAATGTACAGATTTGAATTTGTGCAATAGTAATAAAATATTACGTTGAGTAAAAAGTTTTCCGCCAAGGGGAGATACCTTCACGCCAACAGCTGTCATTTGTGCGGTTGTTAGTTTTTCAACAAACCAATGTTTGCTTTCGAAACCAGAGCATAGGAACTAGATGGCGGTGTATTTTGTTTGTTGAAAAATTATTATCTTGCGCTTCAAAAAAGTGTTTAAAATGGAGCTATCACGTCAGCAGCTCAGAAAGATTATGTACTCTGAGTTCCGTAACGAACTCAGTGCGACTGAATGCCACAGAAAAATGTGTGTAAGTTTAGGCATCAATACTGCTTCTTATGACACAGTCAAAAATTTGGTTTCGGAAGTTTAAAGCTGGAAATTTTGACATTGAAGATGAATCACGTCCTGGTCGCTCTATTGATGTTGATTGTGAGCAGTTAAAGCAAATCATTGATCAAGACAGAAATGTTTCAACACGAACTATTGCGTTAGAGCTTAACGTTTGCCAAAAAACAATAGTTAACGCTCTGAAACGCATAAATCTAACGTTTAAGTTCAACCGCTGGGTACCTCACGAATTGACTGCTGAAGACAAGCGCAAGAGAAAAAAAAACTGTTGTTTGTCTCTGCTCAGAGATCAAAGGAAAGATAATATTCTGGACAGAATTGTAACATGTGTTGAAAAATGGGTGTACTACAACAATACAAGCCGTAAAGGAGGTTGGTCAGCACCTGAGGAATCAGCAGGCTTGGTTGCAAGACGTGCCCTAACTAACAAGAAAGTGCTTCTCTGCATCTGGTGGGATTGTCGTGGAATTTAGTACAAAGAGTACCTGAAAAGCGGACAGACTATCAACAGTGCAATATACAGCAACATGCTAATCACGATGCCATATCGCAAAAAACGAAGAACGACTTCAGAAGGAAGGTGGTTCTCTTTCATCAAGATAATGTCCGACCACACGTTAGTACGATGACCAGCTGGAAGCTTTACAATCTGGAATGGAATTTGATGCAACATCCACGATACAGCCCCGATATGGCCCCTTTAGATTTTTATCTCTTTTCCCATCTGCAGCTGCATCTTGATGGCTCAATCTTCGATTCAAATGAGGAGGTCATAAATGAGGTCGATTTCTTTCTGGACTCGCGAACGCCACAATTTTTCGAAAAAGGGGTTGAAAAGTTTCCAAAACGTTGGCAGATGATTGTAGATTTAAACGGAGATTACTATACTCATTAGCTTTGATGATTTCATATGTATATATCATTTTACAATTTAACAAAATTTGGCGGAAAACTTTTTACTCAACGCAATAAATCCTTTTATTGTTTTTGGTAATGTTTTGGTCAAACACGGTGGTAAACGAGTTTGATATGCCTGTTTTAGAGGCTAGTGGTTCTAGACCGGTGTGACGCGTCACACTGCCGTGAAAGTACATCAGGGTGGCATTGATCACACCTTGGTCATTGATGCTCAGGTCATCAACGACCAATTCGATCTGCAGACTGCCCATACTAGCAGGGTCACCAAAAAATTGTTTAACACCACGTGAACACACGTCTACTGCTGCTGCTACACGTCGTATAGCAGCACTTATTACAGCGCATGATGGCTACACCAAATACTGATTTCGGACACATATTTCTTTTTTTTTTTTTTTTTTTTTTTTTTGCTTTGAAAATTTAATTGTTTGTTTATACCAATACCAGTCGTTTGTGTATTAAATTTCATTTATTCTTGTTATTCCTTCGTGGTGTTGTAATTTTACAAGCACGAGTTTATTTTAATGATTTTTTGTAATGTAACAAAGCAGATTCTTGTGTAATCAAGTTTCTTCTTTTATTATCCGAATATCGATGTCCCAGTCCTCACGCTAGAGGTTTACCGACACGGCAATATGCAGGCAAACTTTCAAACGGGCCGGGCCGAGACGACAGAATTCGGACAATTTTTTAACGGGCAGGGCCTGGCCTACCAAAAAAATGGACCCGCCGGCCACATAGAAAATTAAGAGGACCTATTGGCTCGGTCTAGAAATTTAAACTAAGCCGATAAAATATGAATCCTTTTCAAGGGATGTGACTTTCACGAGAATAAGTATCAGCCGATGCTGGTTTTACAACATCAATAACGAAAGGGCAAACTGACGTCACTGTGTATAAAATTACTGTGGATCCACAGTAATTTCCAATCCGCCTTTATATCTCCAACTGTATACAGAAATTCAGGCGATCTGATTGTTGTACGATTAACTGCTCTGTTATACAATTGGTCAACGTCGCCATGATGATTCCTGCAATGATCGCGAAAGCAAAAATGTAGTAGGTAGATTGGTTGACGGAAGTGTTTGTTTGTAAACATGCACTTTTCTTATACAGAAATATAACATAACCCAGAGTTTAGATCCGCATCGGACAGTTACATCGCGTCTGACATAAGTCTTAAATTTTTCAGCAGATTCCACCCAGGCAGGGATCTGGGTGGGCAGATCAGGGCTTCCCGACCGACCGGAACTGGGGCCTAAGGCGTGCCAGGCACGCTATATGTTTGGCAAAAATAGTCATGCGATAACAAACGTCTGTTAAAGGAATCGTTGGAAAAATACCTCAAGGTGGTTCTCAAATTCCCTGCTCAACGACGCGAAACTTTCCGAAACATTTTCTGACTTATTTCTAACTGTAAAGGCATAAAATTGACAGGCCTGACTATTGAAGCGATTAGGAATAGAATAGCATTTTTCATTTTTTGATAAATGAATTACTTAACGAGTTATACTCGATTCTTGTCATGTGACGACAGGTTTTCATCTTTCCCGTGCTGTCGCATCCGGACATTCGGATTATAAGGTCATCTTTGCCATTTTTTTTTCTTTTGAAAGACCGTTTGCCTATACCAAAAAATGGAAAATGCATTCGAATTCATAGTTTCTGAATAAGGCCCCTGCCAATTTATGCGTTTCGGGAGAAAAATGTATTCAGAAATGTGTCAGAAAGTAGCTCCTTTGAATTTGAGAACAGATATAATAAATTACGCAGAGAAATATTTTCAAAAATCTGTTTGTTATAGAGCTTCAAAAGATATGATATTTTAATCTTTTTTTAATTCTAGCACTTTCTTCACTTAGTATAATAACCATTCCTTTTCAATTCGAGCATTATGCTTAGGATCATTGTCCTGGACCAAAGAATAATTTCGTTTTAAATTTAATTTTGAAATTGTTTCTGGTAAATTTTCTTTTAAAATGTAAGTAAGTAAGTAAGTAAGTAAGCACCCACCCTGGGAACATCATTTTTTTCATTTTACCTTCAATGAACACTAGATTTCCAACACCACTAGCTCCCATTGAACCCCATACTATAACGCGCCCGCACCCGCGCCAGCACCATGTTTTACAGCTGTTTTTATATTTGTTGATTTTAGTGCTGTTCCTCCCGTTCGCCATACAAAATGCCAACCATCAGATTCAAACAAATTAAATTTCGACTCATCTGTAAAAATAACAGACTTCCAGAATTTTTCTGGCTTTCCAACATATTGTTTAGCATATTCAAGACGCTTTTTTTAGATTTATGAGAGACAAATATGGCTTTTTCTGCAGTGTGTATGCCCTATAGTATTTGGAATGTAAAACATTTCTTATAGTCTGTGGATTCACATTCACTATAGATGCCTCCTTCAACTCTCTGGCTATCTTTGCAGAAATTTTAGAATTCTCTTTCACAAATCTCACAATTCGTCTTTCTGTTTGAGACGAGGAAATCGTTTTGGACCTACCACTTCCACTAGGTCTTTGCAAAAATCTGCACTTTTTGTATCTGTTTATTATGTAATGAAATATTGAACGAGGCTTTTCACAGTTTTTGCAATATATCATATACTTTTCTGCTCTTTCCATAGTTTAACAATTACGTTTTTCATATCAACAGAAGTTTGACCTTTTTTTTTTCCATTTTTAGAATTTTTAACCAAGCCAAAGGAAATTTCAACACGTTTCAGTCTTACAGTTTTGACTTTTATTCGGGCCATAAATTAACACCCTCTTAAAAATTTGCATAAAGGCAATCCAAAGTAAAAGTGAAATAAGTGTCCAAGTGTTATTTTGTCAGTGGAAAACGCACAATTTTTTTTAAATTATTTTAAAATTTAATATAACATTTTATTAAGATTAAATAAAACTATTTCAATCTTTGAAGAAATTATCTTTTTTAAAATATTGTTAGATTACGATATCACATTTGGTTAAAACAATATTAAGTAGCAAAATCGAATCTTGTTGCTGAGCAACCTTTATTTTTTGTTGTTGTTCACTGTAGCAAAAGCACTTTAACCCTTTGCACTCGAGAGGTGTTTCTCACTGACTAATGCTGTCAAGTATGCCACGTAAGTTGGGGCTTCAACTGCTTTGGACACCAGTATTTTAAAGTAATTTTCTTCGCCTTATCCAATGGCAGAATTATCTGCGATTAAAGATGGTTAAATTAACAGTAAGCAGTTAGTGGTATCTAGAGCATTTGGAACCCTGATTTACCCGAAACACCTGGCAACACTAGTGCCGAGTGAGAGTGCCCTCTCGAGTGCAAAAGGTTAAAATGCAGCATTCTAAGTTGTGCAGTTTACAATGTAATAAGGTTTAGTATCTTAAAGTTGCATTTCTTTCCGAGTTTTTTTTCAAATTTTGAATATTCGTATTAAGAAACTTCAGAAAACCGCAATCAAAAGAATTTAAGTAATATAATCTTTGGTTTTCTTCCAATAGTAAATTTACAATAATTACAAAAGATATCACTGTCATATTTAGAAGAAGTAAGTTTCTCGGCAACAAATAATGTTCAGAACGAAAATAAATTTCGATTAGATCCTCGAAAGAAGGCCTGCTATTATATGAGGAGTTCACAACCATAGTAGACCAAATTCATTTTGAAAAAAAAAAATGAGATAGTTCATTTAGAAGGTGTATAAAATCCATTTTATCCACTCCCAAAGTGAGTCGTGTCTGTTTTCACATACTTTCTCTTGTATAGCATTTGTTTGCAGACTTGGTTCATTGTGGAAGTGAATAAAACAGATTTTAAGCACTTTCTAAATGAACAACCTCATTTTTTTTTTCAAAATGGACTTGGTCTACTATGATTGTGAACCCCTCATATTATGCCTAACGAAAATCCTATCTTGCAAAGAAGGTATGATAAAAGAAATCTTTCTCTTACAAATTATAACAAAACATTTAAATTTTTGTTTATCTATGACCATCTATTTGTGTTTATTTTATTAAAATATATATATAAAAAGGCATGCATTCCTTTCATAGAGCTTTTAGTCCTTACAAGTTTAATGTACTGGCGGAAGTTTAATCATAAGTTCAAGTGTGCCGTGAATTTAAAGTTACATTAAACTCTTACATAAAAAGGGCCCTTTTGGGAAAAATTTTCGAATTTTTTTAATGTTTTATTCGGAAAAGCAATCTTTTACGATACTAAATCTGTTTTAATTTTATTCCTATGATTACTTGAAGAGGAGTTTTGATCAATTTAAGACTGTTTTTAACTGCTCTGCTCAAAAAGCGCAAAACGTTTTAATGACACATTTACAAATTCATTTTTTAATGGAAGGATATAAAATTGGAGGGCCTGACTATGTAAGCGATTTGGAATCGAACTGTGTTTTCATTTTTTGATAAATAAATTACCTATTGAGTGATAAGCGATTTTGATCACGTGACAAAGATGTTTTTCTCCCTTCGATGACTGCTTTTTCTTGGAACTTCGGTTCAAAACGCCCACTTTGACACTATTTTTGAAAGATCTACTGCGTTTGGGAAAAAAACGAAAAAACAACTCGATTACATAGTTTCTGAACAACAACCCCTGCTAGTTTCATGTATTTCAGAACAAAAATAAATTAAAACTTAAGTCATAAAGTTGCCCTTTTGGATTTGAGAACAGCCTTAATAAACAGAAAGAAATGAGTCAACTACCGGAAGTGGTCGTAGGAAGGACAGGAGAAATATAGACAATGTTTTTGTACATGATTTTCTCACGTCATTCTCACGTTTCTTACTAAAAACACTCATAAACCTTAATTGACACTTCTAAATTAATTTTATAGATAAGAAACAATATAGATGAGAAATCTTTAAATGCGATTTTTGGAAAATCAATTTTTCCGTTATTTCCATCTCCGATAAAATCCATAACATAAAACGTTTTAAACATATTTCATTAAAATTTTGTCAGAATTCTTTCCACGTTACTCACTAAGTTCTGAACTAGAATCTAAGCTCTGTGATAATGTAATTATTTTATACTCGATTATAAAAAATGGTAATTTCTATGAAAAATAGGTATTTTTTTTACAAATTTTGAAATATTTCAGTTAATTTAGAAGGTAGTGTAAAACTCCTAGTTCAATGCACAGGTGAGTGTAATAGTAGTAATATAACACAAAGAAAACTGAACTATACAGGGTGATTAAAAAAAGATGGGAAAAATTTTAAGAGGTGATAGTACACACCCAAACAAACATTTTGCATCAAAGAATGCAGGGTCGAAAACTAAACCTAAAAAAGTTAGAGGGCGCCAAAAGTTATGTTCTTATACGAGGCAAAAACACACAATGAACGATTAAGTTAAGTTACGAAAACAAATTTAATGGCATTTGATTACAATAAGTGCTCAAAACATTGACCGGCAGCTGTTATGCACGCAGTACAACGGCGAAAAACAGATTGGCGAATTTTCTGAAACACACCAGGCACCACCGCGCTCGCCAGATCCTTCATGTCTCGATTTTTTTTTGTGTGGGGACAGCTAAAGACTCTTGTGTATCAGACTCCCATTGAATCCGCAGAAGAACTTGTCGCCAAGCTTTCGGCTGCTGTAGGGGAAGTTCGCGATATGCCTGATGTGTTTCAGAAAATTCGCCAATCTGTTCTTCGCCGTTGTACTGCGTGCATAACAGCTGCCGGTCAATGTTTTGAGCACTTATTGTAATCAAATGCCATTAAATTTGTTTTCGTAACTTAACTTAATCGTTCATTGCGTGTTTTTGCCTCGTATAAGAACATAACTTTAGGCGCCCTCTAACTTTTTTACGTTTAGTTTTCGACCATGCATTCTTTGATACAAAATGTTTGTTTGGGTGTGTACTATCACCTCTTAAAATTTTTCCCATCTTTTTTGAATCACCCTGTATTTAGTTGAAATGAGTGTTCGCTATATGGCGTATGCACGAAATTTTACTTAAAAAAATGGCAAGAAACCCCCACTTTTTAGGTGCGTTCGTAATTATATAAATACGTAGCACCTATAGTCGTTGTTCAGTCTGTCTGTCTGTATGTCCGTCTGTCCGCTTATAACAGAGCAAAAACTACCCAACCGAATGGGCTGAAATTTTAAATATGTAATTGTTGCAAAATTTTGTCGAGTCATTTCAAATTTTATGAAAATCGGGTACATAGTTTAATGACATGGAGAGTCAAAAGTTTTCCGTTACATTACGGCCAATGGGACAAAATTATTTCAAGTGCATTTTAATGATGTTACAACCTTTCAAACAGAATGAAAATGATATGCACTTTTGAAGTGCAGTAAAACATACATTCAGTACAATATGCGGTGCAAAAAATATTTATAAAACTACTTATAGTACGAACACACCTCATTTGCCACGTTTGACGTGTAATTTCTAATTTGTTTAAAATGTTATGAAGATATTGTTAGGATTTTATGCTTTTTCATCATTATTTTTTACAATTGAACTAAACCCATGTGTGATTATTTAATATTGTACGTTTTTTAAAGAACACTAGCAGAGAACGTAGGCAGATACCTTAACCCTTTATCTACTGACGGTACTTTTAAGTACTATTAAAATAATTTCTTATAAAATTCATTTAACACATCGATTAGTAGTAATACAGTTTAGAATGAGTTATAGATGCATTACTTTATCTTGTTCCAAAAACATTATGGGTTACACGAAACAAAAATATTTTCGAAAGGATGATTTCTTTTGCCTTTGCATCTTTTCAGCTTTCTTGGCATTGAGGTGCGGGGGAGAAGAGATTTTTCAATTTGGAAATATTTCTCTATTTCTATTGTAAGAACATTGTATTTGTGCATTTCCTAATTCTACAAAATGCTAAGAAACATATTTAAACTAAAAGATTTGAGTAGGGTTATGAATATTGCACGAAATCCCTATAAATTCAAATTTAATGAATCCTTCTAAATCATTCATTCCTTCTAAAATCCTTCTAAAATTTATTAAATGATTAACTAAATCTTCTAATGTAGTTTCAAAAATTCACGAAAAATGCTTTAGAAGATAAAATTTGCGTGAATGCATAATTCAGTACATAAAGGGTTAAAAAAGGTTGAGAAACACTGCTATAGGCAATGATTTATTCGATGTCGAAACAAACGTACTAGACTAAAGGTACGAACTTCTAGATAGTGAGCAAGAAACGCGATACTTTCCTATGATTTTGAACGAAATCCAAATGACTACATCTCAAAGTATCTCTTGATGATGTTTCATGATGTTTCCACATTGATTCTAAACGCCTAATTTAATGGTATATATCAGATAGCCTGAAAAATAAATCCTCATTTAAGGTATGTGCCTATCCTCAAATCGCCATTTTTGCGAAATTTTTCGATTTCTTTTTTTATTATTTTAAATTAAAGTTGAAACATTTAGGATTCCAAAAATGCTTTATTTTTGGTTCAACGATAATAAGAAGCAAAGTTATAGCCCAAAATATAAACCGGAAATGAACTTTCTGAAACCGGAAGTGACCTTTTAAAGAGCCACAGAAAGGTATAGAATACATTTTAATACACAAATATATAACATATACAGAAATACACTGATGGACAAATGTTAAGGACGAGTCACAAAATGCCAATTTTCATTCACGCGAATACTCAAAAGGAAGTCATATAATTCGAATAATTATTATCCCTGCAGAGTAGCTAGTCCATATAACATCTCATTCAGGTCACACATGGTCACAAGAGTCACAGACACTACGGCGAAACAAAAAAAGGAAATTCCATACGTCTCTTTTATGAGTCTCAAATGACTACTATATGTGACTCCACTGACAGATCACTGTGACTGCTGCTTTGTGGCGAGTCACCAGGTGACTTTACAATGTCGTTTCATTGAGACTCTTGTGTGACTCTCATCTGGAGACTCAATTTCAAAGTCATTGTGAACGTTGCATTACGATAAATCACCAAATAATGTCACATTAAAGTCACATGATGACTTTCTGTCACATGACTTTGTCAAATGATGACAGAGACCCTAATGTGAAGTCACCACTGTGAAAAGTCCCCATGTGGCTTTATTTGGTGATTTATCATAATGCAACGTTCACAATGAATTTGAAATTGAGTCTCCAGATGAAAGTCACACGAGAGTCTCAATGAAACGACATTGTAAAGTCACCTGGTGACTCGCCACAAAGCAGCAGTCACAGTGACCTGTCAGTGGAGTCACATATAGTAGTCATTTGAGACTCGTAAAAGAGACGTGTGGAATTTCCTATTTTTTGTTTCGCCGTAGTGACTGTGACTCTTGTGACCATGTGTGACCTGAATGAGATGTTATATGGACTAGCTATTCTGCACGGATAGTAATTATTCGAATTATATGACATCCTTTTGAGTATTCGCGTGAATGAAAATTGGCATTTTGTGACTCGCCCTCAACATTTGTCCACCAGTGTATATAAACCCCTACAAATAGGGTGAATTTCAAAATTGTAAACTTAATACATAATTTTTTGTGATGCATCAAAATCTTAATTTGCGTTTTCCTGGAAAACTGCTTTTCCCATTGTGTACGTTTACGGGAAACATCATTTCTTAAAAAGTTTTTAAGATATTGAAATAAAATTTTGTGACAAGGTTCTGCTCATCTATAGGTATGTTATGAAGCAAAATATAGCTTGCAAGTTTATATTATATCAATTTAAGAGTCTTTTTTATTGGAAAATACACATGTTTTTAGAAAAAAAATCATATTTTGGATACAAAAATTTTGAATAAGTTGTTAAATTTAAGAGGTCTTGCAAATATTTTTCTTCACAACACAGATAAGTGGTTTGCTAATATGCACATATTTTTGGAAAAAAAAGTGAAATATATTGAATAGGTTTCGTTACTGAAGGGCATAAACGCATTTTTTTACTAAAATTTGACTAAATATTGCCTAACTTTGAAAAGTTAATAAAAATTCCTTTAAAAATTAAATGAATTCATAGTTTTATTCCCTTTTTTTAACTAAAAATACGTGTGTTTGATAAAAATTTCATATTTTTCAAAAAAAGTGCCCCAAAAAGAGGCACATACCTTAAGACGGTTCACAAAATGATATGTTTTCCCGCTGAACAAAGCGAAATATTTTGACACATTTACGGGATCATCATTCTTGTACATAAAAGCATGCGTGAAATAGTGTAACATCATTCAAATACAGTACAAATGGATTTTCCCCATAGATTATAATGTAACGGAATTCTTTTGAGTGCCTTGTGAGCTAACTATAAAGGCTATATATTTCATTTTCAATACCACCAAAGATATCATGACAAACCTCAGTACAATATATGAATTATACGGCAATCCGAATTATTACACGAGTACGATACGAGATGTATGTCCAGACAAACTGAATTCGTAAACACTTTTTAACAATGTTTGAAAGTGTTAACAACTATGTTAGGAAGTGTTAAATGGGTTATGTAGGGTAATTCAAAATTTTGAATCGCATACTTAAACTCAAAAGACTACATAGTTGGCGATCCGGTTGTTTGGAGCGTGGATAATTGGAGTTTTACTGTATTTTTTTATATCAAGATAATATTTCATTTTATTTTTATATCAACGTCCGTTTTAACAATGCAACTTTTCAAGCGAAAGCTATCTCAGCCAACATGATTCTTTTCAACTCTGTTAACGTCGCTATGGTAACTGGATCCACACAGCGAAGAACATGCAACAGTTGTTTGTCCTTTTTATGAATGGCTGGCTGTCCCACAAAAAAGAATCGATACACCTTGCTACATCTATTCAATTTAATCTTGTTATTTTCACACAACTCTTTTTTTTTTTAATATTTAAATAACTTGTTTATTCCATACAAATAACATATTTGTGAGATAATTTTCTGAACATTATTACTTTCCCCTATCTTTACAAGAAGAAAGTATTGGATTCGTGAAATTTTTCGACTTTCGGTTTTCGACGAATTTACACGTTTTAGGGGTCGGAGAATCCGAAAAACATGTTTTTACAAAATGTCTGTCTGTGAGTCAGTGTGTCTGTCTGTCTGTATGTGACACAAATTTTGTGGGCGCTCTATCTCAAGAACTAATGCACAGAATTTAATAAAAATTTATATTCAGTTAGTCCCTGATATAAATTGGTGCTGATTAGATTTTTGTGCAAATCGCTCAACAGGTGGCGCTGCTATGCAGCATTTTTCACGGTTTCCACAATAGCTCAATCTCCAGAACTAATGCACGGATTTTCATCAAACTTCAGATTCAGTTAGTCCTTGACATGACTTGAACGACAGATGTACATGTGAGAAACGTGGTGATACGCCTCATTACTTATTTCAGAGTTGTCGTGTTTCAAGGGACTGTTTTCCTATGATACGCAATAGAACACTTGAGTGGAACTTAAGATGTGTTCTTCTGACGAGATCTAACTATGGAACACTGCGTAGAATCTACAATGATTTAAATAAAAAATTTTCATTCATAAGGTATAAATTCTGAATATTATATGACTTTGGGAACTTTGTGGACTGTCTTTTATGGTTTTTGAACATTTTAAAAACTACAAAGTTGTATCAGAATTGCTGATATTTGATCTGTTAAATTCAAGTTTGGATATATTTTTAGTTTTTATATATGTTTAGGAATTTATTTTAAAGACAACTGCATTATTGTAAAAAATTGTCTATAAATCCTGTTTGCCTTGTTTTAACAGCTTGAGACATATGTCAAAAATTGTAAATGTCCTAAATTTCTGTATACCATTACGTTTTTCTTTGTAAGTGTCGGGGCACTTACTTTTTTATTATGTATTATATTTAATTTTTCTTTGGTAAATTCCTGCTGGTTTTCTGGATCTGTTGCCCTGGTTGTGGCTTTGGCTGAGTCATGGAAGGGAATTTCTTGCCTAGTTTTTAACACCTATGCCAGATTCTGGTTGGTGCCTAGGTTAGGGTGATCTAGTCCTTGACATGAATTGACGCTTTATAGATTTTGATGTAAACCGCACAACAGGCGGCTCTGCTATGCTGCAATTTCCGCAATAGCTCTATCTCAAGAACTAATGCTTGGATTTTCAACAAACTTCAGATTCAGGTATACCTTGATATCAATTAGTGCTGTTTATGTTTTGGTGTAAATCGCTCAACTGCTGGCGCTGCTATGCTGCATTTATCAGAATTTTCACCATAGCTCTACCTCAATAACTAATGCACGAATTTTCATCAATCTTCAAATTCAGGTATACCTTGATATCAATTAGTGCTGTTCATGTTTTGGTGTAAATCTCTCAACATGTGGCACTGCCATGTTACATTTTTCAAAAATTCCGCTATAGCTCTATCTCAAGAACTAATGCACTAATTTTCATCAAACTTCAAATTCAGATATACTTTGATATGAATTGGTACTAAATTGATGTAATTTTTTTTACTATTTAAAAGATTTAATTGACATGATTCATATAGAAGAAAGTTTTGTGATGGCCACAACATACTAATTTTACAGGATGTCCGTTTTTGACTTAACCAATAGCTAAAAGTTAATTCCTTAACGTTTGTTTTAAAATTATAGTTCCAGATGGGGAAAAATATCTCAAATGTTGTTCTTCATCATATGAAAATTCATCTACGTCAAAATAATTATTTTGTGAAAGTTACGAAATTAAAAATGTTATAGGGTTACTGTCTCCTATCTATTCTTATTTTGCAAAGAAGTAACGTTTGTGTAGTTTGTTTGCAGAAGCAATCTCTGGAACTACCGAATCTATTTTTAAAACTAGTCGGATGTGGCAATCCGAAAGCTTTCTTTTATCTCATACAGGTTAATACTTCCTGAAAAATGCAGCATAGCAGCGCCACCGGTTAGGTGATTTACACGAAAATCTAATCAGCAACAACTTATGTCAACTTCTAATTGAATTTGAAGTTTGGTGAATATCCATGCATTAGTTTTTGAGGTAGAGCTACTGCGGAAATCGTGAAAAAGTTCTGCGTAGCAATGGCACATGTTGAGAAATTTACACCAGAGAATCATCACGATCAATTTATAGCAGGCACTAACTGAATCTAAAGTTTGATGAAAATTCGTGCATTAGTTCTTGAGATAGAGCTATTGCGTTAATCATAAATAATGCAACCTATCAGCGCTACCTATTGAGCGATTTACACTAAAAAGTTATCAGCAACAAATTATATCAAGGACTAAATTGAATCTGAAGTTTTCTAAAAATCCGTGCTTTAGTTCTTGAGATATAGCTATTGTGGAAATTATGAATAATGCAGCATAGCAGCGCCACCTGTTGGACGATTTACACCAAAACGTAATCAGCACCAATTTATATCACGAATTACCTTAATCTAAAGTTTTATTAAATTCCGTTCATTAGTTCTTGAGATAGAGCGCCCACAAAATTTGTGTCACACACAGACATACATTTTGTAAAAACATGTTTTTCGGGATCTCTGACCCCTAAAGCGTGTAAAGCCGTCGAAAACCGGAATTCGAAAATTTTTACGAATCCAATAGTTTGTTCTATTCTTGTAAAGATAGAAGATAGTAATAATGATTGCAAAATGCTGTTAACCATCTCTGTTCGAACATAGGTTGTATTTTATGTCTGTACAACAACGTGCAAGGAAATTCAGAAGGAAATGTGATTATTTTTTTATTGGTGATTATTGGTGATTATTTTTTTAATGTAAATGCTCGTTAAGAACGGTTTCTAAAAAAGTTCGAATTTTAAAACGGTTAAATGAGCGGAAAACGTTCGAAATTACAATTTATTTGGAACTTTTACGTCTAGAAATTGACTGTAACTTTTAAGACATAAATACCCTCAACAGAAGAATTTGTAAACAATTCGAAATGTAAAAAATTGCAGGAAAAAAGTTCCAAAAATGCGATTTTTGGGATACTGCTTCTCCTAAAAACTTTAACTTAAAACCCTAAAATTTAAATAACAGGTGGTTTCTAACTTATCCTTCCTAATAACTTGTGGTTACTTTTAAGTTGTAAATGCTCTCTAATTACGGTTTCTGAAAAATTCAAAAGCGTGAAATTGGCTGAAAAGTTTCGAAATTTTTTGAAATTATGATTTATTTGAAATCGTTGGGGACCATAAACTCGAAATTTGCTGTGGTTGTTACATTTAAAATCCAAATGCTCGCTAAGAAAGATTTCTAAAAAGTTCGAAGTCTAATTCCATGAAATAAACGGAAAACGTGAAAAAATATGATTTATTTGGAGCTGCTGGGGCCAGAAATTTGAAATGGCTGTTAATGTAAGACGTAAATACTCGCAACAAAACAATTTTTAAAAAAATTTTAAATGTAAAGCAAAAAAAGAAGCCTTCTAAAATTGCGTGTTTTATAAATACTGCTGAGGATAAAACTTGTAATTTCGCATAGTGGTTACTTTTAAAATGGAAATTCTCTCTAAGAACAGTTTCTGAAAAAAAAAAACGAAATTTAAAAGGATAAAATGAGTTTAAAACTTTCTACAAACTTTCAAAATTGCGATTTCTTTGGAATTGTTAGGGCTAGAAACTTGAAATTTATAATAAAACTTGGTTCCTTTTTCCGCCAAACAATCGAAAGACTTGATGCAATTTAAATACAACACAACGGATTGATACGCATCTAGTGAGTTTTATTTAGATAAACGTTCTCCGTGCTCTAATAAATAAAGAATATATATATATATCTATATATATAACCATTAATTAAACATTACCGACCATCATCAAAAACCGCAATATTGTGAAGGAAATGGCAATAAAAATGGATACCACAAACCTATAATATACAACTGTATGTATAAAATAAAGTGCCTTATACTTAATTACAAGAATTAATATGGAAGAAAAAAAGAAGAATATGGATGCTGAAAAAATAATTGAAAAACTTAATATTGAATTACGTTTTGAAGAGTACGGAATTCAATTATGTAAGCAAATCAGGTGTTTTCTGTGAGAAAAAAAACTAAAAGCTGAATTTTTTTTTCCTCCTGTACTCAAACAACCAATATGACCAAGAGAATAGTTTTAAGATGAAAACAGAACAATATCAAATGGCATGAAATGGAAAAAACAATACAACCCTTTAAATATTTAATTTATAGCATAAAAAATAGAAATATTACACAACATACCGAATAAAATCCCAGTTGTTTTCAAAATATCCTCCCGCACATGGTATCCAAAAGCACGATAAGATTAAGGTGAATTAAACAGTTAAGTTAACACAGAAATTAAAACCTATGGATTCATTTAATTCATTTTGAAATACCGTGATAAATTCAATTAATATAATATAAATAGAAAATACATTATTTAAAATACCTAAAAACACTTTTAAATTGTTTAATTTCTATTTTACAATATTGCCAATATTCAGCGTTCAATACCACCTGGTCTAAAAAATTAAAATTATTATTCTAATAAAAGTATTAAAAGACAAAATTTTTTGTGCTGCCATCTATTATGTTATTTTAAAACTATTATTATTATTCAAATGTCACAAGATGAACCTAATAAAAGCTAATTAATTTAAAATATATCAACTGCATTACCACACAAATCCTAATATATAAATAATACCATACTATATACCATTATTCAAAAAAAATTAAATAAATTAAATGTTAATAAAATGCTTTCAATATATTCTATTACCTTACCCATTTAATCTACACTGAGAAATTAAATAATTTTTTAACATTGATAATATATAGAATATAGCTATATGCTATAACATAAATTATTTATAATAAAAATATAAAAAACTTTAATAATTACTATTAAATATAAAAAAATAATAAATTAATAAAATGAACAGGGGGGAAAATGGATGTTTATAGAAGATTATCAGATTCTAAAATTCCCAATTGCCTAAAGATCACAAATATAGTGTGTGGATCATCTTCATATTAGCCATAAAAAAGCTAAAAAATATGATTGCGACAATCAAACACATTAAACGGATAATTAATCATGGAATACAAAGTTGAAAATAAAACAATATTAAAAAGTATAGAGAAATAATAATAAAAACTAACTACCCAATTTTAATACATACAGTATAACATTAGAGATATCAAATAAACTTATATGCATATTAATCACTATAAAGATGGTATACTATTATTAATTAATATGACATTGTCCTGAGTAGACTAAAATTTAAAAACAAGTTAATTTTGAATTTGATTAAATAAGCTAAATTTAATATGAATTGAAAAAAGAAATGTCACCATTTACATATAAAACATCAAATCAACATCCATATAAAATACGTATTAGAAATGTAGTTATAATACAAAAGCCCCATCATTTTTTTTTCTTTAAATTAACCATTGCGTATTACCCAGACAATCCCACCCTCCTCCGTACTCTAACATCTACCCACACAACCATCCTATAGTAAGTGTTTATTATTATTTTACAATTTTTAATTACAGTAAACTCTGTCTAAGGCGGAATCGATCGGGATCGAGAAAATTTTCCGTGGTAGACAATATTCCGTCTTATGCAAAATTCCCCCTTCCCTCACCACAAAAAAAAAAAAAAAAAAAAAAAAAAAAAAAAAAACCCTCGAAGATGATGATCTTTCATTGATTTTCCTGACTCGAAAATTGGTTGAAAACTGAAATTCGGAAAGATCTTTTGTCTTTATAGATAAATGAGGAACGCTATTCAATTTCTTAATACTGCTGTAATACATGCGAATTGGAAGTTTACACACACACACACAAAAATCGAGAATGAGACTGAATGCTATATTTTTTATTTTGAGTACAACCTTAAAGTATAATATATTGTACTTTCGAAAATATATATTTCGATAAATGTTCATTCTACTAGAACTATTAACTTTTAAATGTAGTTTTGCATATGAAAAAATGGCATAAGCATAAATTCCTTAAAATTTAAACAGTTTCTGTTCTTTCGAATTAACTTTTTCAAAGTGTTACGGAATTTAACTAACATGCTCGACACTGAGTATTTAACTTATTAGTTTTAAAGTTTAATAAACAAAATGCCTTTCATTTTTAATTCACCCCTTTTCCGCCTTATGCAAAATTTTGATTTCGATGGGACCTTAAAATCCTTTCCGTTTCCGCGTTAGACAGATTCCGCCTTATGCAGCATGAATTAATGTAATTTTCTATGGGTTCGCCGGGACTTGAAAATTTTTCCGTGGTAGACAGATTTCCGGCTTATACAGAGTCCGCCTTAGACAGAATGTACTGTATATATATATATATATATATATATATATATATATATTTACGACCAAAACATATCGATTTATGATACTTTGAATTGTATAAATTTTCAGCGTTTTCCGGTACTAAAAACGTATTTTTCCGTTTTTAGAGCCAGAAATCGCCGAAAATTCATTACTTTCACAGTGTCTTAGGGTGGTAAGTTTTGGTCGTAGATCATCGCCGTATACTTTCCGGATAACTCCGTATACCCTCTGTAAGTATAGCATATACTCTCTGGTATATATATTTGCTTATAGCGTATATCCTCTGGTTTATTTATTTATTTTTTTTTTATTTATTTATTTTTTTTTACGATCACTCTGTTAGCTGGCTTTACCAGCGTATAGAACAGGCAGAAAGTCTTTCTAAATATAATTTATAGAACGCATATAAAACCTATCACCCTACAAAAATTTAAACTTTGTAACTTTAAAAAAAATAATAATATTTTGTTGTAAATAGATTTTCATGTGATGATTAGCAATATTTAAAACATTTATGCAACCCGTACGCAATTAGCTGTTACTCAACGTTAAAAAGGAGTACCTATAATAATTATGCATCCACATTTTCTGGGTAGAACTTCTGAGTTTTTTCTTTACAATCTTGATTTCGTGCAGATCGTAAAATTTAACCCTCTTCTGCATTGCAAAATCAGCATGTTAACATTATACTTTCCCAAATGTAAATGTCTGTGAGCCGGAAGCGTACGTCTTATACGTCGCTGATTATATACTTTACTTTACTTATTATTATTATTAGGTATTATTACTTATTAATATATATTTTTATGTATAATACTTTATATATGTTACTATCGTTATATAAATTTAAAAGCTTTGTCCGTTTTACAAATACCTTTTTATATGTGTACGACTATTTCCCATTCCTATGATTATTTAAAAAATATATTTATATATCTAGTATCTTTTTTAACTTTTTACAGAACTGTATGATATTTATTTATTTATTTATTTTTGTACTTTAAGCACAACTTTATAGATTATTGAAAAAGACATCTTGCTCTGAATTTCTACTCTAATAATCCCTTTTTTTCTTTCGTTCTTTTTTTTCTAGCTTGTTAAAATGTATTATGTTTTCTTATCTCGATTTTTTAAAAAAAGGGAAAAAAAAGGAAGGCAGTTAATCCAAAGTCAAAATTCATAGATGTAAGCAAAAACTACATTCCCGGTCATCCGGTTCTTTTTGCCTCTTAAATCGGAACTCCTGAATTTGAAAAGGATTTCTCGGCTTGTCGAAATATAATTAATGTAAAAATGACTTTTTGTTTGTTTGTTTGTTTGTTTTTTCGTATGAGCTACGTTTATTTCACCATTACTTCAATAAAAATATATCCGATGCTATCGGCTCTAACACTAGAGAGGGGAGGAGGGGGAAATAAAATAACTTTGAAAATTGTCAAGTGTTATTTTGGCATATACAACAATAAGTTCCACATTTAATATTAATATTTTGTAAATGACAATATATTCATAGTAATATGTGGTTTTGTTCAAATTACTCACGTAGAGATAGGTATCTTGAATACTATTCATTCTAATTTTTTACCATTTTTATAAAGTTCATTGCACATCATTAACAATTTCTTTGATAACATCATATGAAATATTCTGTGTATTAAAATCTTATTACAAGTACAGTAAATTAGGGTTACTTGGACCCTATCCCCCCCCCCGAAAAAATGGAATATTGGTAACGTGGAATCCCCACTTTACCAGTACCGCTCTAATATGTAAAAAATTGCATTAAGCATTAAGGAATATACGTTTTTATAAACTTTTACATCCTTTCAGGCAGAATTTCTTTATATACTAAGAACTCAAGGGCGCTATAATTTCTAATTTGCATATTTAGATCTGAATTTTAAATAAGCCATACCATAGAATAAAAAAATATTCAGTGAATTTTAGCAGTTTAACACATTTTCCTTTTCTGCTTTAAAAAAAAAATTCCCTTTATTAAAACTTTTCTCGGGTATTCGAGATCATAGGAAAATATTCTTTCCATAACGATAATTGCAATTTTTCGATATGCATTAAGGCATTTATTATGTGGGTGAACATAAAACCAAGTTCATTGAATATTAATGATTTTGTTTTTTAAACGCCTACGAGGATCTCCATAATTTTTCAAAATTATGAAAAATAAATAAGCTTTTTTATTCTCTTAAACAAAACGATAATGAAAATATCATATGCAAGCATTTTACCTCTGGCGAGATTAAAAAAAAAAAAAAAAAAAAAAAAAGATTCATCAAAATTAAAATGTTATTTTCTATCATTTTAAGGTATCGTACTATGTTTGGTGTCCATTTTTTAGGTGCTTTCGTAATTATATAAATACGTAGCACCTATAGTTCTCGTCTGGTCCGTTCGTCTGTCTGTCTGTCCGCATATAACAGCGCAGAAACTACCCAACCAAATGGTTTCAAATTTTATGAAAATCAAATCAAAACTTAAAAAGATATTAATAAAAGTTTTCTTCAATCTATTAAATTCTATCATACGTAAGGAATTCAGTGATATTCCATGATAGTTAATTATTCTAAGTTGCCATGGTGATGACGTCCTATTTAAAATGGATTCCTATCATTTCTGTATTACTGAATTCAACATAAATAATTGTTAATAAATTTTGTATTCATGCATTGTTTAATAACGCTGCAACAGCTATTGCACCAAGAGCTGAATACTTACAAAACTAGTTATGGTACGAACGCACCTCATTTGCCTCGTTTGTCATACAATTTTCGACTTGTTTAACTTAAGTAAAAATGAATAGTATCAGTATTTCTCAACCTATTTTATTTCACGCAGCATTTGAACCTATGATACCTTCAAATTATTGAAATAAATTTTTTTTTAATCTTCCACGCATGCGCAATTAAAAATTATTTCATACAAATGCCCATATCTCATAAAATATTGAATAGATTCATGTTTTAATAGCACCATACTGTTTCTACTGTTCTTTGTCAGGTTTTCGGAAAGTTGTGTTCAATTTGGTTGAAAACTCTGTATGCTATAAATGAAAAACTTTTGAATTTTTCACACAAATGTTAACATCTTCAGGGCTGCCACAAGTGACTATTTTTATATTCTGTTCGGTCCAGCATTTTTCTAACATAAATTTTGAAGTATATTTCTCTTGCAAATGTTGTCAAGTGTGTGTTAAGGATTCCTATTTTCAGAAAATGGTGCCAGTTAGAATTAAAAAATAGTCACCTGAGGCGGCAGTACATCTTCCCGAATATGAGTGCTATGCGTCCACAAATGCAAACAAGAAACTCTCGATTAACCGAAATCCATTTTTGAAGCTTTTTTTTTTTTTTTTTTACTACGATATTCCTTGTGTGCAAGCGTTGCTTTCCAAACTACGAGTGCATATACATATTTTCGATCACCTTTCTTAGAGTTCCTGCGAATTTAATTTCAGCTCCCGTACGCTGCGGAGTGGAACGAAGAAAACGAACAAATTAGCAATTCTGAAGCTTTTGAATGTTTTGAAAAAGGTTGGCATGTCTGGAACAGCAGAAAGACTGTGATACTGGTGAACTAAGAATGTTAAAAAACTCCGCGATAGAGCTTCAAAGCAAAGGCAATCGAAACTGCGATAAACAAAACATTTTTTCAAACCCTTGTGATAGATGTAAAAGGTACTTCATTTCAAAATTAAAATTCAGGTAATTTATTCTTGTTTCTATTTTGCTACTGCTTTATTTTTATTAAGCACTTATTACCATAATACGAAATATTGCATATATTTCTCCTTAATCTTAAAATTGGAGCATTTTCGATTGTCTGAAAATTTCGATTTTCCGAAAGAAGGTCGGTCCCAATTACTCCGGATAATCGAGGTTCTACTGTATTATTTAATTTTCAATTTATTATTATCCCCGTAATTGTTCTACTGACTAAATCTTCAGTGAGATTTTGAAGTGAAACACGTTCTTTACGTCCTAGAAGTTCAATCACAATTGATCAAGAATTTCAGCAGGTGTTCAACAAAACGTGTAAAATCGAAAGCGTCCCGTCCGTTATTCTTAATTTTTGGACATGAACGTATTATTATAAGATACTCGTTTTTATTATTATTATTATTATTATTATTATTATTATTATTGCCACCATAAATTCATAAAAGATCAAATTAATTGTTTTGCCATCTTTTTTACGAGCATTTAAAAATTTGGTTAATGGATGAAATGCGTTACATGTTGTTTGATTCACTATTAATTTTTCTAAAAAAACATTTATGGACAGAGGAAACAGAGCTTATCTAAAACGTCCGAAGATTATATGGGTCAATATCACAAAATACGAAAATTGCAATCCGCACAATAAAATTTCTATTTAGTGTTATATAGGGGGTCAGGTAACCTTTGAAGGGTCCAAAAATCGAATTTTTTTAAAATAGCTTATAATTAAATATGATTCTTTGGGAACATTTAAAAGCAAACCCTATACAAAAATTCGCATTAGAAGAGAAGTTATGCCTGAAACACTTTGAGCTTTTGCTATATGCTCAACGGGTTTTCCAATCTTTAAAGACAATTTTTTCAAAACAGCGATTTTGATCATTGCGCGCACGATTTCTGAAAAACGGTTGCCTAGAATTTCACGAAATTTTTGGTGGATATATTAAACGTACAGAAGCACAAAATGACCTATTATTATGTTTCTCAAATAAGAAGTTTAGAGTTCAAAGCTACTTTTGTATAAAAAAAAATCTCGATATTTCAAATTACTCTAAACTTTTTTTTTTTTCTCCGGATCTACAAGTTTTATTTTTTTCATTGTAGGTCATTTTGAAAACACTTTATATTTGTACTCATTAAAAAAATCTTGGCTTGTTTCCGCCATTCAAATGGGGAAAATCATGCGCGCATTGCATGCAAGAATAATTCTTTCGTAAAAATTGTATTATCTTTAAAAATAAATTAAAAAAAACTATATATGTGTATTAGTAGGGTTTGAAATGTCGTAAAATATGGCTCCAGCTCGATTGACGTGCCAAGTTTGATATTTTTGTTGTATTGTGAAGATTTTGACCTGTAGATTCCAAATACCTTAGGTGCCAATTTTTATACACAGTTTTGGGGGTGATTTTCAAGATGGTGTCCAAGATGGCTGCCATTTACTGACTTCTTTAATATTTGTGAGATATTATTGACCAATATGTCAAATTATATGTTTTCAGGGTCAAGAAATACAAATATATAATAAAATTAGGAGTAAATTGAGTTTTTGAAGTGTTTTAAGCGATAAGATGCAAATAAAGCACAAAAATATGAAAGACATTAGATGTACTAGCGTTTTATTAACCAGTTATACACAACCAAAGTATTTAAATGAAATAACATAAATTATTGAAGATATTGAAAAAAATTATTAAAAACAGCATTTATATGTATATAAAGTACTGGGATGTTATGTATCCTCTTCTGAATCACTGCTATTGCTGTGATGGTATTGATAGTCCTTTGTATTGTTGCAATCACTGCATTAGCAAAGGGCAGTACAAACCAGAGAATTCTTTAAGCAAGAACATTTCCCATCTGTACATGTTCTCTTACACTCACATTTCACAAGTTCAATATCTCCTTTGGGCGTAGGTAACTCCAGGCATTTTACTGGAGAAATTACTCCTTCGCCATTTTTACCCAACCATTGCCAATAAGTAGGGTTATTGTAGGTCGAGGATTTCTGTAGCCCTTTCCAATGGTACAAATTAAGTTTGATCTTAGAATATGTGACTTCAGTGCTCCAAGGGTTGATGGTAGTTTCTCCCCCTCGAAACTTTTAGTTCTGAAAAAGTGCCATCTTAACTCTGAAATCCGTTAAAAATTATCCTTTAAAAATTTTTCAAATAAATCCAGTCGGTGAATTTTTCAAACAACGACAGATTGGATAATGGATCAACATTGGGTTCCTTGAGTTCTTTAAAAGTTATAATATTATCATCACACTGAAGGTTGATATTCACTTTTATACACTTCTGTTTTGAAATGCCTACAAATTTTCCTGCCCAGTCTCCACCAGTATATAAATGTAAACCTAGTGAACCTTTTGCTTTTATGAGCACCTATTTATCGACATCTTTCATTAATATTAATTTTTCTGTGTTTGTTGCCTCGACCAGTAACAAAACTGATTACACTGCATACTAGATGACTTGAAACCAAGTCAACCAGCAATATGAAAATGTCAGTATCTGGCGAAAATACATCGATCTCATAATTATCATGATGGTTCACTATATCGAGTACATGAAGATGTATAATGGTTTCTGCTTCTTTATCTGTATGATCACATAATTCTGAATCGAAAACATTCGCATGGTTACTGTATGCCTTACTGCCAACAACGACAACAATTTTCTTCTCACTAGCAGCAAAAACCTGTAGTAATTTATTCCCGAGGTAGTCAGCTGTGATTTTGTTTCATTATGAGAAAGAAACGTCTTTAATGAAACCAACGTTATATTGGTACTATTTGTAATAGTAAATCTAATAGGTTCTGTCGCCCTCAATCTTTTCTTACTAGTTTGCTCCTTCAGTGAATGCTCAAGGTATTGGTCAAATATTATTCTCCCTTCCGTGTATCCGCTTGTCATTTTCATAATGATCTCGGTAAAAGCATTTGCGAAGCCGTCACAAGTTTTCATGGCAGCTGTCTTTTTTACTGATTGTAAGATTGCCATTCCATCTATAATGCAAACTTTTTCTATCGGAGAAATAATAGAGGATTCTAATGATCCAAGTATGGGTGATCGATTATATTGCTCTATTTCTCCAATGAATGAACTTTGTCAGATGGAATATGAAGATATCCATCAGAGGAAAATAATGATCTTGGTATTACAAAAAACTTGTAGTTTCCAATTGCATCTTTTAGGTTTGTAGACATTTGAGATCTTGATTCCATAACAACAAGAAAACGAGCAAGAAGTTTCCTATTTTCTCGAATTAGTCTACCTCTTACAAATTCTTCGAATTCCAATTGGCCCTTTTCGTCGACGATTCAGAGTATCATCCTTCGCAGATTCTGGAACTTTCATAGAGGATGCAATATTCAGTAGTGTGATATTATCTTGGAAAGAGTTTCCTCCACAATGATCCCGAATACTTTCCTTGACGATGGCTGTGTTGTGAAAAATTCTTAGCGACATGGAAGTCCGGAAGTTTCCTATCTTCTCGAATTAGTCTATCTCCTACAAATTCTTCGAATTCCAATTGGCCCTTTTGGTCGACGATTCAGAATATCATCTTTCGCAGATTCTGGAACTTTCATAGAGGATGCAATATTCATTAGTGTGGTATTATCTTGGAAAGGGTTTCCTCCACAATGATACCGAATACTCTCCTTGACGATGGCTGTGTTGAGAAAAATTCTTAGCGACATGGAAGCCCGGAAGTTTCCTATCTTCTCGAATTAGTCTATCTCCTACAAATTCTTCGAATTCCAATTGGCCCTTTTGGTCGACGATTCAGAATATCATCTTTCGCAGATTCTGGAACTTTCATAGAGGATGCAATATTCATTAGTGTGGTATTATCTTGGAAAGGGTTTCCTCCACAATGATACCGAATACTCTCCTTGACGATGGCTGTGTTGAGAAAAATTCTTAGCGACATGAAAGTCCGGAAGTTTCCTATCTTCTCGAATTAGTCTATCTCCTACAAATTCTTCGAATTCCAATTGGCCCTTTTGCTCGACGATTCAGAATATCATCTTTCGCAGATTCTGGAACTTTGATAGAGAATGCAATATTCATTAGTGTGGTATTATCTTGGAAAGGGTTTCCTCCACAATGATACCGAATACTCTCCTTGACGATGGCTGTGTTGAGAAAAATTCTTAGCGACATGGAAGTCCGAAGTTGATAGTATTTCCTGGGCTGCTTAGAGACTTCATATGGACAGTACTTTTCAAAGTAAGTTGAAACAATGCGTAATACTTCTGGTGCACACAAGAAATACCTTTCGAGGGCGTTTTCATTCTCTCTCTTTGATTTTCTGTTCCAACTTCTGTTCTGAAAGTAGTTTCGTAAGGGGCACATTGGCTTTGGATACTGCAAAACAACCAGATTCGAGAGCATTCGATATTTCTGGATATGCTGTTTTAATGTCCTTCATCTGTGCTAATTATACTGGAATGAATCTGGCATAATGAAATAAGTCATGAGCAAAATAATACTTGATTTGTTCCTTTAATGACGCGAAATGCAATGCTCAATCTCCTTGACGAGTGACACGGATGAAATGTAACAAAGATCCAAATTGGTTCATATACTGTAGTAAGAACTTTGTCATATCACCACTGCTTTGTGTAATATGTGAAGACGATTTTTTTCAACTAGTACTCTGATCTCTTCAAACAAAGTTGCAGCTTCAACTTCACAATTGTGCAATTTCTCACGTAGTGAGTTGCATTTTCCTTGCAGGGAAATAATCTCTGTAGAATGTGGCAGTGTTTGAAAGAGAAGGTCGGAGCAAGCCAAAACTATAGTCATGTGAAAATCTATGCCTTTAGTATATGAGTAATTTTATAGTAAATTTATAAATAAATAATAAATAACATAATTTATGCGTATAATGATTGTAGATTTGCATTTTTTGACCCCAAAAACATATAATTTGATATACTGGTCAATAATATCTCACAAATATTTAAAAAAAGTCAGTAAATGGCAGCCATCTTGCACGCCATCTTGAAAATCACCTCAAAAATGTGCAAGAAAAAAATGGCACCTAAGATATTTGGAATCTACATGTCAAAAGGTACAAAATAAAATAAAAATATCAAACTTGGCACAAAAATCGAGCTGGAAAACATTTCAGACCCTACTATATACCTTTTCTAACAACTTTGATTGATAAAATAAATCGTTCCTAATACGTGTTTTCAATTTTATAATTAAAAGTTAATTAGTTAAAGAATGACTGCAATTCTTACAGAAGTCACTTTTCCATGTACTTTATTGGTTTAAAGGTTACCTGACCCCATAATGCAATTTTCTTTTTTACATTCTAATAAAAAATATTCTTAGAAGTATTTTCAAACCATATTATATTCATAATAACACAAAAATAAAGCAATTAAAAGACTTGAAATTTCAGATTGTCATTTTCCTGGCATGTCCCACTGTGATGTGTGCAAAGTAAAAGGTTTTTTGCTATACTGTACAAATATCTTTTTCTAGTTTTTTTTTATTTTCTAATTAATAATTATATCTTATGTATTATGTAACACATATATGTGGAAGGTAACAAGTTCTGTATTTTACAAATAATTTTCCATAATTAAAATGGGATGCCACTGAAAATGAATATCATTGTCCTGACCTGCTCATTTTAGTTGTTTATGAGGTATAAAGATGGCGCTGCAGAGTAATTCTTCTTGTTCTTGACATAGTTCAAGTCAGAAGTAGTAAAATCATCGCTACCAACAAGATCTTTTAGATATTTCTTTGAAAATAATGTGTTTAAAGGTTTTGTAAAAATTGAGTAGACTTTTATTATGTCATTTTCCTGGCTTCTATAAATTACAAATAAAACTGAAAATTACGCTGAATTTGAGGTACTATAGAGGAAACATGTTCCTTTAAACAAAATTTAAATGTTAGATCTAAAAAAAAAAAAAAAAAAAAAAAAAAAAAAGTGAAAAATGTTTTAGAATGAAATTGTCATTATCCTGGCGGTCATTATCCTGGAATACATAGGCCAAGAAAATGGCACATAATTATAATTACATAAAAATAAACTTAAGCTCTTCAAACTTTAACAATTTTACATATAAATTCCTTTATTCAGCTGTTCAACCAACATTTGAAAAAAAAAATCAGAAGCTTTGAAACGATTTAAATTTTCAAAATTTTTGTTTTTAAAATCTCGCATTTTGGGATATTCACCCATATACTTCATTATTACATACATGTTTGCGTCTTATTTTAGTTTTTAATTTGGTGAAATTAAAAAAAATAATAAATATGAACAAAAAACAAAAACCTGAAGAAAAGATATTAAATATACTTACTTAATTTGAAAAAAAAAAAAAAAGAAAAGTAGATGGAAATTCTCCAGATATTTTTATTATTACAGAAAAAAAACTTTACAGGAAAGAAAAAAAAACAAAAATAATAATTGTAATATTTTTTCTTAAATCTTCAGAAAATATATATTTATATTAACGAAAATAAATAATAATAAACGTACCTTTTCCATTTTTTATTAATCATAAAAGATGAAAATTATCGAGCTGTGAATTCAGAATATAATACCTGGTTTTTTTTTGTTGTTGTTGTTTTCGAATGCTTTGAATGAACTCATAAGAGAGGGGCTGTACATATGTAATGTTATTAACTTTTTCGCAATTTTGGATACCCTCCCCCCCTTACGATATCAAACTTTAATTTTCCTCGAACCTCCCCCCCTCCCCCTAATGATATCGTTATTAGTGTCTAAAAATTCTTTTTATTTTTTAAATTTTTTCTTTGTTTTCCTTTTTATACATTTGGAATGATATAGAGATAGGGTTATATATTTGTTATTCACATACTTTACTGATTTAAATTAAGAGAAGAAGTTAATAAAATATCACTATTATGTATTAAATAACTTTATATCAAATTTTTAAGAAATACTTAATACTTAAGGCTGTTCTCAAATACAAAAGGGCAACATTAGGGCATAAGTTTATTTTTGTTCGGAAATGCATGAAACTAACAGGTGTTGTTGTTCAGAAACTATGTAATAAAACTGTTTTTCCGGTTTTTTTTATTTTTTTCAGACTCAACAGATCTTTCAGAAAATAGTATAAAAGTGGGCGTTTTGAACCGAATTTCCGTGCGAAAGAAGAATAACCACTCAAGAAAGGGATAAAAACGTGTTTGTCACGTGATCAAAATTGCTTTATAATTCAATATGTAATTTATTGATCAAAAAATGGAAAACACAGTTCGATTCCAAATCGCTTCCATAGTCAGGTCTTCCAATTTTATATCTGTCCGTTTAGAAAAGGGAATTTGTAAATGTGTCAAAACGTTTTGCGCTTGTTGAGTGAACGTTGGGATTTTCCATATTAAGAATGAAATGATTTTATAATAATTTAACGGTTTTAATAATAACTTTGTACTTTCATAAAAATAGATAAGACTAAAAAACGAAGAAAAAAAAAAGATAGCAGATTATATTGGTGTAAAGAAAAAATTGCGAAAAGAAAATTTTGGTTGGATCAAAAACGATAACGATATCAAAAGGCAAATCCCCTCCCTCTAGAGATATCTTACGATATCAAATGCCTCCCCCCCCCTCCTTAACCCTTTATGTACTGAATTATGAAATCATGAACATTTTATCTTCTAAAGCATTTTTCGTAAACTTTTCAAAACTACATTAGAAGATTTACATAATCATTTGATACATTTTAGAAGGATTGAAGGATTTAGAAGTATTAATTAAATTTGGATTAATAAGTATTTTGTGCAATATTTATAACCCCACTCAAATATTTAATTTTAAATATTTTCCTAGTATTTTGCAGAAGAAGAAATTGTACAAATATAATGTTCTTACTATAGAAATATAGAAATATCTCCAAATTGAAAAATACCCCCACCAAACGCCAAGAAAGCTGAAAAGAGGCAAAGGCAAAAGAAATCATCCTTTTAAAAAATATTTTTATTTTTATTTCGTGTAACCCATAACACTTTTGGAACAAGATAAAGTACAGCATATATAAATCATTCTAAGCTGTATTACTACTAATCGATGTGTTAAATGAATTTTAGAACAAGTTATTTTAATGGTACTTATAAGTACCGTCGGTAGATAAAGGGTTAAAGGGATCACGTTGCATATGTACAGCACCAGATCAAATTAATTGTTTACGCATTTTATTTTATTTTTAAGAGCACCTAAAAAAATGGGAAACGAGTGGAATATTAGTGCATTGTTTAATTCGCTCTTGAATTTGCTGAAAAATAGCTAGAAGTAAAAAAACAAAAAACAGAATTTGTCCAATCTGTCTGCAGAAAAGTATAATCGTATTGGCTGGGGTTAACCGATTCTAATCTTCTACGATCCGATCCAACCCAACCCACGGTCGGGTTCGTAACGGGTTCCCTCTATTTTTTTCTGTCGAATCAGATATTCAGATCACGTTGACTTACGTTTAATAAACGTTTACGGTATAAAATACTAATTTAATGAATTTATCATTAAAATGGTACAGCACTGAAATTATTCAATATTAATAAAATTTGTTCGAAATTAAGTATTTGTTCATATCCTATACATTTCAATAAAATAAAATAAAATAAAAATTCATAAATGTTTAAGTGTTTTAACGTTTTTATATAATGAAAAGTAAGAAGAAATAATTAATTACAAAAAGCATGTATCCCCGTAAACCTGAAAGGAAAATATTAAATACTTACGCTTAATTAAATAATATGTAAATGCAAATTTTCCGACTGCTTAATAATAAAAAAGAATGAAATCGTTACATGAAATATATATATATTAGAAGTATATCATATATAGTGAAAGAAAAATTTCTAGACAATATATATCTATACTAAAAGAATAATTAAGAGTAAACATACTTTTCAAAATTTTTTTATCATAAAATATTAATCGAAGCGTAAATAAAAGTAAATACATACTTGTTTTTTCTATTATGCTTCGTAATTATTATTAATTATGTGTTTATTTTTTTTAAATAGTGATATGTTACGCGATGTTTGATTCGCTGTTAATTTTTTGCAAAATATTTAAAAATAAAGAAAACAGAACTTGTCAAAATCGTCTGCAGCAGAAGTTTCAGTTATTTTTCCTTGGGGGTTTACCAAACAGGTTAAACAAGAATGAAATAAAACTGCCTTTACTGTCAATATTAGATAATTTATAATTAATATGTGTAAAATGATTGTATAATCATCTAATAGCTATTACAAAAACTATTATTATTTATATTTCATTTCATTAAAATCATAAAGAAAAAAAAATCTAAGCTATTATAAAACCTGCTGGAAAAATGCACCTAATATTTACTTACGATATTAAAAATATTATTAACACTTAACGTGCAACACACACTTGTTATATGAATGACTAATTTATTGAATTTACCATTAAAATAGTACGAACCTTAATTCTGCATTAACAAAAAATTTATTCAACCTATAAATGTAGATTTCAATAAATACAAAATTATCTTTTTTGTACAAGTAATTACCAAGAAGTAATTATAAGAGAATCCCTTGAAATAATTTTCAATAAAGATATAGTACTTCAAATTACACTATGTGCAAATTACTTAAAAAATGATAAAATATTTAAAAAGTTGTTAAATTATTTTAATAATTCTTAGTACTTTCAACTATATACGTAGCCCTCGTTAGAGAATTCAAAAATAAAAATAGTGTTATTAGCATCTTATTTTAAAGTTTCACGTAGTTGGTGTCGAAAAGAGTGAAAGTGAAAGTATTTATTTGCTGAAGATATAGTTAATAATACATTGTCAAATGACATCCATGGAATCTGGAAAGAATTGCTACATAGTAGATGAAAGTTTGTTTTGTTAAAAAATTGAATACCCTTCCTATCAACTTACCTTCCATACCATCCTTAAATTACAATGTTCTCTCCTTGACGAATAAGTGACGAATACACAGACGATGGCCGTCAGAATTTGGCCGAAAACGTTTTGGGATTTTAGTTTCATTTTTAATGTATTTTTAAGGAATTTTAATGTGTTTTAAATGTTTTTATATTATACAGGATGGGTCCCAAAAGTAAGTTGAATAATTCCAGGAAAAAAAGATTTATTGCAGATAAAGGTACAATCAACTAAAATTCTTCAAAGAAGTTTTCTTCCGCGTCTGAACGCCGGGTCTAGCGTTTATGCTGAACGCACTCTAGAAGGCTTCGACGGGTATCTCCTTCAAGCACTTCGTCGTCGCTTCTGTGACGGTTTCCAAAGTCCTGAAATGGTCGTTCCATCTTGATCCTCGGGAACAAGAAGAAGTCCGGTGGTGCCAAGTCGGGGCTGTACGGTGGCTGGGGAAGTGTTGCCACACCGCGTTTCGCTAAGTACTCCATGACAATGATGGCGGTATGCGACGGCGCGTTGTCATGATGTAGACCAAATCTTTGGTAACAATGCGATTCACAGTACTTATAGGAATATTACACTCATCTGCCAGCATTTTAACACTAAGGCGTGGATCAGAGTTTAACATGTCCCTTAATTTCTTCATATTTTGGTCGAAATGTGAGGTTGATGTGCGTACAGAGCGGTCTTCGTCCTTGGGGTCCTTTCTGCCCTCCGGGAACATCTTGTACCAGCTCAGGAGTCGCCATTTTGCGTATGTGGCACTGCAAGCGACTCAATAATGAAGCAGTACTCGCGCATGCGCTTATTGCTGAGTTACTCTTTGTTTGTGACCTTGAAACTACACTGTACAACGCTTACAGTTTATACTATTAAAATTTTAACTGGATATACATTTATGGACACCACCCTGTATTAAAAACCTTAGAAAAAACTAATTAATACTCTACTAAAAACCTCGGAAACGTTTCTGAAAACAGTGGCAGAAAAAAAACTTTGTTTTAACAAATGCTTCTTTATATTATGAAAATATGTTGGCTTATGAAGTTTCTAAAGATAAAGAACGTTTTCCGGAATCGTGGGTAACTCGGAAGAAGTTATTGTATGTTTTCTTAAATTAAAAAAAAAAAAAAAAAAAAAAAAAAAAAAAAAAAAGTTGGCTTTTTTTTACAGTCTACTTCCTTAAGAAAATGACACATATTTTGTTTCAATTGATAGAAAAGAATTCACAAGCAATTGCCAATATAGAATCACTGAATAAAGTATTATTATTTGACGGCCTGAGTAGAGCAAGATCGCCTGATCAGAGATCCAGCTTAGAATTATTTACGCTCCACCCGGGGGTCTCCCCGACATGAAGGGCACGCAGGCTGAAACCCAGCCCAGCCAGAAGAGGAAGGCACCTATGTTTTACAAAACATTAAAAACTTGTTCAAGTTAAAATTAATTTACAAACTGTGGCCGAAGCCAGGCTGCAAATAGCCCGACAAGGGACAGCATAATAAGTAGTTCTGGAAAGTTGCAAACTTTAGTATGATTATTATTTTTATACCACTGGTCATCCTCCCTACTTGCCGTGCAATATGCTTAGCTTAAGGCTGTTCTCAAATCCAAGAGGGAAACTTTATGACACAAGTTTTAAATTATTTTTGTTCGGAAATGCATGAAATTAGCTGGTGTTGTTGTTCAGAAACTATGTAATCGAGCTGTTTTCTCCGTTTTTTTTTTTTTTTTTTGCAAACGCAATAGATCTTTAAGAAAATAGTGTCAAATTGGGCGTTTTGAACCAAATTTCTGCGCGGAAGTAGAATAATCACTCAAGAATGGGCGAAAAACGTGTTTTTAAAGTGATCAAAATCGCTTATAACTCAATAGGTAATTGATTGATCAAAAAATGAAAAACACAGTTCAATTCCAAATCGCTTCCACGGCCAGGCTTTCCAATTTTATATCTTTCCGTTAGAAAATGAATTTGTAAATGTGTCAAAACGCTTTGCGCTTGCTGAGCAGAGCAGTCGAGAACAGCCTTAACGGGTTGTGCGTCAAAATTCGCCTGATCGTCTCATGGCGGAGATCTACCTAACTAGCACTTTCGCTGTCATGGTTGCAGCGCTATTTATTTAATCACTTTAGTAACTGTGTTAGCCAGTTTTTTATTGCTATTAACTATGTTGCTTGAATCTGACTAACACCTTAATCGTTTATCTATTGGCGGTACTTAAAAGTACCATTAAAATAACTTGTTATAAAATTCATTTAATACATCGATTAGTAGTAATACAGCATAGAATGAGTTATATATGCATTACTTTAATCTTTTACCAAAAGCATTATGGATTACACAAAACAAAAACATTTTTTAAAGGATGATTTCTTTTGCCTTTGCATCTTTTCAGCTTTCATGGCGGTTGCAGGTGGGGAGGGGGGGGGGTCAATTCGGAAATATTTCTATATTTCTATTGTAAGAACATCATATTTGTACATTTCCTAATTCTACAAAATACTAAGAAAAATAGTTAAAATAAAAGATTTGAGTGGGGATATAAATATTGCACAAAATCCCTATAAATTCAAATTTAATGAATCCTTCTAAATCTTTCAATCCTCCTAAAATTTACAAAATAATTATGTAAATCTTCTAATGTAGTTTCAAAAATTCACGAAAAATGCTTTAGAAGATAAAATTTTCACGAAATCATAATTCAGTGCATAAAGGGTTAAACAGCGCACAGGAAGACTGTCACACACATATATGCTACACTCCACATGTCCTTCTACATCACACATTTTGATTTTTGGAATGTACAGAATTCATTAAAACACCTTTATGTTCAGTTGTTATCTTTCACTTTTAAAGTAAATGCGGTTTAAGTCGCATTTCAGAAAACGCATTACGTGTACTCTAGGTACTCTTTTATGGGATACAAAAAAGGAATTATTTGATAGAACATTTAACAAATAAATGTCAAAGAAAGAAAGGAAAACGCTTTTTCTAAAGTGATGAGTGCTTTCCTTTTATTGTTAAAATAAGGGAGTTACTGAAATTTGAAATAATCATGGCTCGAAATGGAAAATTCTACGAACAGGAACGCTATTTCAAAATTATTGTGGACTAGTTTTTTTTTTTTTTTTTTTTTTTTTTTGACAATACAGTAAAGTCCCGATTATCCGAGTCCCGCTTAACTGAGTTATTTTCTTCTAATGGGCTGTTGGCTTCCATTATTATGAAACTGCCATTATAAATGAAATGTAAAAATGAATGTTGAAGATGAAAGGACAGCCATAAAAAGTTAGAACTCTGATCTTTTGGTCCGAATGGAGAAAAAATGGCCATAATTATTTTTGAAAAAAAAATTATGGCCATTTTTTCCCCATTCCCATCCCCCCCCCCCATCCTGTATTTGTGACTAAATAAGTGTTTTGCAACCCCATGCAATTTTTCATCCTCTTGATGCCTAATGAATAATGTTCGTATAATCCACGAGGTTCAAGTTATCATATATATTAAAACATAAACCTGATTCTGTAAGTTCAGTCAAAAAATTTCACGTATTTGCGCATGCGTGAAGTTAAATTTACTAGATCTTCCATTTAGGGGAAAGAAAGAGCAGGGCTGGTTAGCGGAGTGATCTAAAGCACCAGTTTAAAGCTCTGAACTTTTGTAGAAGACGTAGGTTCGAACCCAACGCCCAGCAAAATGATTTCTGTACCATTTTTGGCGATAATTCATTTCGATAATGACATAATTTATTAAGAGGAGAAGTTATATGATTCTGATTTTATTATTGTTTTAATGGTTTATCATTAAATAAAATTTAACACTCAAAAGTATTTTGAAAAAATAATTTTATATTTAAAGTATTTAACCTAAAATATTTTGCATGTAATTATAAATTAAATAATTTGAGCTGATCTACAACAAACACACAAAGTTCACAAGTTTCAAGACTGGACTGAGAATAAAAAATTTATTAAACATTTTTATAAAGCGAACTAAAATTCTTCGAAATATGACGCTTGGGCATCAACACACCGCTGCCAGCGTTTTTTCCATTATTCATAGGCTCCCTGGAAGTCTTCGCCCGCAACCCTGTTGAGTGACCTCGTCGAAGCTGCCTGGATCGCTGGAATCGTGTCGAATCGTTTCCCTTTCAGGTCTTTCTTGATCCAGGAAACAAAAGAAGTCGCTGTGAGCAAGGTCTGGGCTGTAGGGGGGCTTGCGGCAGTATTGCCACGTTAAACTTAGCAAAACTTCGGCGGCTGCAAGCGACATTTGAGAGGGCGCATTGTCGTGGTGAACAATCCAACCATTTCTGATGTCTGGGTGAACGCGCCGGACTGGATCCTTCAAATGCTGGTGCATTCCAGCGTAAAACTGACCTGCCCCGGAGCGTCCCGTCCAGACATCAGAGACAATTGCATTGTTCACCACGACAATGCGCCCTCTCACACATCGCTTGATGCCACCAAAGTTTTGGCTAAGTTTAACGTGGCAATCCTGCCACAATGTCCCCTACAGTCCCGACCTCGCTCCCAGCGATCTTTTTTTGTTCCCCCGGATCAAAGGGACCTGAAAGGGAAGCAATTTGACACGTTTCCAGCTATCCAGGCAGCTTCGACGAGGTCATTCAACAGGGTTGCGGACGAAGACTTCCAGGGAGCCTATGAATAATGGAAAAAACGCTGGCAGCGGTGTGTTGATGCCCAAGCGTCATATTTCGAAGAATTTCAGTTCGCTGTACAAAAATGTATAAAAAATTTTGTATTCACAGACCAGTCTTGAAACTTTGTGAACACACCATGTATATTCCTTATCTGGTATGCTACCACCACTGCTATAGTTGCGTTATACCGCACACGATGTAAGAAGTTTGTGATACTTCAATATGTATTCTGCTTTAAGCGGACGAACAGACAGACAGACGGACTGAACGACGACTATAGGTGCTACGTATTTATGTAATTACGAACGCACCTAAAAAAAAGATCCATTAATCCTATTCTTATATTATTTAACAAAATAGAAATTCATCATTAACATCTGCAACTTTAGGGTTAACATCTAGCACAGGTGTCAAGCAATACGTATTTTGATTACCGCTGTTTCCGATGAGTAATGTTTGCCTTAATAGATCGCAGAATTCATCGATTAAACAAGACGGAGATTACGATTCGGATATTCGGAAATTGTGATATTTAAAAACAGAGTGATATTTAAAAACAACTGTATCTTCATATTTATTATGGCATATAGTAATATTCACTTTCGTGTTCCATCATATTTCCTTCGGGTTCTGTTGTTGGCCGTTGAAATACATCTTGGTACTTTCATTAACTAATGTTGTTTTTGGAATAGATGACAACTTTTTTCTTTTTGAGTGGTTGTGACTTTTGAACGGATAAACAAAGTCTATGTAATTTTTGTCTATTCATGTGAACCTACATTCAAGGGTGACGACCGGGTGACGGCAGCACAGATAATCACCTCATTGAGTTCACGCCTGAAATTCCCGAATTTTAAAACCCGATTCGCATATTAAAACGCAATCGGTCTGCCAAGTCCTATCTTGGTAGAAAACACCTGAAAGCCCTATTTTAGCGGTTGACTCGTAGGTTTACCATAGTGTTTTCCTGCACTCAAAGGTATAAAAACATGGAGGACTGGGGCCGGGAAAGCACAATGGTAAACCTACGAGTCAACGGCTAAAATCGGGTTTTCAAATAATATCCGCCAAGATATGACTTGGCAGACCGATTGTGTTTTAATATGCGAATCAAGATTTAAAAAATGCTAGAATTTCATCCGGGAACTCGATGAGGTGATTGCCTGTGATGCCGCATCCCGGTCTAGTATGTTTGCAAGAAAAATGTGCATTTCGGAGAAAATTGGGCTGATATACTTTTTTTAATAACAGATTCAATTACTTTGTTCGGTTTTGTTCAGTACTGAGTTATTAGTTTAGTAGAAGTTTTTGTTTCTTTTCATGGAGTAAAATTAGTTTCTGATAGAGTTTTATCTCAAAACTGAAGAATATTTAGTATGATAGAAATACAAAAACTCAAGTACATCTCTTATATATGTAAAATGAAAATAGGAATGTCGTACCAGACGCTTAAAAGTGGAGTTCCTCGGAACTCATGGATTTTGGTGGGACGTGCACTGTTAGTAAGATAATTTTTAAGGGAAGGTTTTAGTATACTGCTCATCGTTCTACGTTGCTTAGTTATAGAATTGTGAAGGAAAGTTCTATTATCATATGAAAACAATTATGCGTTTTTAAAAGATCCTACATAATGGATTTTGAAGAGACTTGCATTTTTAGTTATATAATTTTTCAGGGATAGATTTAGTATATTTGATATCGTTTTACTGTTATTTGGCATATCCTATTAGTATAAATGATCAACTAAAGGAGTTGGTTCTTAACAGCCCAAATTTTGCCTGGCACATTACAGTATATAATAGCGCAATGGCGTTCGTATTTAAAAACACAAGGTCCATTTCAATTATATATTTCGTTTGGTTCAAGGTTCGCTTGGATAAACCGACCAGCATAGCGCCAGTAAAGCATTTTGACAATACCCTTTTTCCGTGGTATTTTTTCGTTTATGGATTTTTTTTTTTTTTTTAACTGAGCATTTTATCAGTCTGTTACAAATTTTGAAAGTGCCGTGCTATATCAAAATATTTTATTTAGAATTTTATTTTTGAATAATTGTGGGAGGAAATGTATAAACTTTGTTTGTTTGAACCAGTAACTTTAAATTGATTTTATTTTAATAATTTGTAAGTATAGTAAAACGCCCGAATAACAACCTCGCAGGAGCGTGAAATTTGTCTGCTATTTGAAGGCGTCCTATATTCAGAGGTAAAAATATACATATGTATCAGTGTTGGGTATCGAAAAGATGTCTGCTATTCGGAATAGGCTATTATGAAGGTATTGCTGCATACACCTGATCACACGTTGTTTTAATGATTGCCATACATTGAGTTCCTTATTAAGAGTCGGTGTTCCAAAAAAAATATTTTGTAACTATAGCCTATATTATATTTTTAGGTTCGTGTTTGAATAAAGTACAGTCATAATAGATCATAAAAAGTGTTAAAGTCCCAATATAGCAATAACTTTTTTTTATTTTATTGAATTTTTTAAAAGAATTTAACAATTAAAAAAATGTTCCTTCTTTTTCATTTTTCACATTTGGAAATAGATTTTTTTTTATCCTTTATTCAGAGTACTCTTTTCTATAAATCTAAGTATCAGATTTATGATGAGTCCATTAGATCAGCAGAAAAAGAAAATAAGTGAATGTATATGGGGCATTCTAACAATCTTTTGACTTTTATGTCCCTGAATAATAATTTTTATTTTAATACATGTTCTTGTGGGGTTTTTTTATTTCATATACTGGGGAACATCCCTTTGCATGATTGCATAACAATAGTAACGAGATAAATAAGTTTTGGACGATGTTGGGTGTCCAAATACCAGGAAAACTCCTATACCGTACCGTGTCCCTGATGCTGATTTTTAAGTTTGGAGCTGTCTGTATAAAATTGTTTCCATAAAATTAATTCGATGTCATTTTTTTCCGAAAGTGGAACATTTGTTTTATAAAAATATGTAGCAAAAAATTAACCTACACACATTTTTACGGTTGATATTATTTTTTGAACTCTGTCCCTGGGTTTTTTGTCCTTACCGTCCCTCTTGCTAAACTTATACATAAAATCACTTCAGATGCATCCACAGAATTTTTTTCAAGTTTTTTCTCATGCAGAAGAATGCTAGAGAAAGAATGTCTAAAATTCTTTGACAGGAAATTTACTGCAGAATTTAAATCAGCATTTAAATATCAATTTCAAGATCGTGGCTTTATTGGTAGTCTTACCATCCCCGAGGTTTATTCCTGCACTTTTCGAGGTAAATTTAAAAAAATTCCTAATTTAATCCAATGTTAACAACTGTTTCTAAAAATCAATGAACGTTATGGCTATCACTTAGTCTTAACATGATTTCCTAAAAATGGGTGGTAATTTTCCTTACCGTTCCATCCTTACCGACCCTTTTTTCCTAGACCGTCCCCTTTTTTTACCTTACCGTCCCTTCTTTAACACAGCTTTAAGACAATATTATACAAAAATTCTGTACTTAAAATACTACATTGTTATTATTTCTTATTTGAATGTCCTGTGGCCACTATGCAAATTCATTATAAGTAAAAATTTAGAAGAAAATAAAAAGTTATAGTGGTAAATTGGTCAGGAAAATTAAACTCGCAAGTTTAACTTAAATCTCAGTTAAATAAAAAAATTTTCGCTGCTGACCATTTTTCTTTATTTTGACCTCGTAACTGTCCGATAGTTATAGGCAAGGTTTTGTTTTTATAAATTCAAAATAGCGGCCGTAAAATACAAAATGGCGGTAGAGACGAAAAAACTTTTTACGCTCCCTATTGAGTGACATATTATTGGATAGGTCTTTTAAAATGTAGACGATGTTTTATTGACTATTTTACAGTCAGAAGCTCCGTTTAAATATTACACAACCTCAACCTGGAAGTTGTGTAGGTAGGATCTCCAGCTTTACTGCAACTCTAACCTTCACAGACATCTATAGGCCTCATCAAAACAGTGTTTATAGATAGTAACTAACAATTAAACAAAATTTAAAAGTCATCAATACAAGCAAATAAAAAAAATAGGTAAGTAATATAAAAAATAGTTTCACATTGAGGAGAAATAATTAATTAGTTTGCTTTTTACGCAGTCGGGTTTTTTGATTTTTTAAATTTAACTTTTACTTGTTATTATTTTAACACTAAATTTTGAATTTAAGTATTTGAACTTGTCATTTTAATAAGTCTACCCATTTTCAAATTAGTATGTTCAAAATTAAAAGATTTGATTTTTAATGTGCCCTGTCCCCTTGATATGCGTTAGAAACTGCCACCTATTATTGGATAATTGTTGCCTAACACTTTCTAATCTAAAAGCGTTTCGCTATCAGAAATTTCGAATTATTGTAACCCTTAAAATAAATTATTTAATGCATTGCAACGATATGATTTGCAGTTACACTTGTCATTACAGGTGTAACTGCCATAAATTGTTGAGTTATACTTGACGTATTTCGCAAACCAGTTAGATATATTCTATAGAATTTATGAACACACATAAAATATATTAAAATTTATTCCATCTTGCAAACGCATAAAACAACTGAAAACGCACTTTCAGTCATTATCATTTAAAAATTGACAATGTATCCGAATTTTTTGTGTGCCTCTAAAAAAATACATTAAATGTTACGCGCTGTCTTATTTAGAAGATGTTATCGTGTATTTCAGTAAAGCATATGAATTTCATAAATCACACTTCAAATAATTACTCTTTACAGTCAGTAGTGCAATCGAATCCTTGTGTGTGTTGATGAATGGTTGACAAATGAACAATAAATATTAAGCACACCATTTTCTATTGGGGACAGCATGTAGTACATATTGACAATGCATATCAATTGCGTAAGGTCTGAAGTAGTGTAACATCATTGAATGTTATCTAAACAATTATCACCCATAAACCATAATGTTTTTGTATTCTTTTCAATATTCCTTCACTTCTAAAAAATTGCAAAAAGATATTCACCGTTTGATCATTGTAGAAAACTGTTACATATTACAATACTGTTACGTTACTTAATTTATCTCTATTCTGACCAATGAGAACGCCTAAAATTATGGTCAAACAACCGTTTTCTGTAAAAACTGTTGAATGACTGAACAGTTTGTTGCAGTTTTTTAACAGTGTATAAACCATTTGTTCCCAACATGGGGATCCATCACACAGGAGGGCTATTTGACGTTTATGGAGGGAGGAGGGGAGGTCGATTTCATAAAAGTCATTAAGTTCTTTTATACTAACATTTTGTTTTTGTCCCTTTTTTAAAAAGTTTAGTGTTTAATCCATGTTTTATACCATGCAAATTAAAAATAACAGGTCAAGTGCGAGTATTACTCGCGTACAGAGGGTTCCGTACAATAAATATATTAATTAGTAACTGTGCCTTGCATCACACAAATGTATAATTAAAAGTTGTTATCTAGGCTTTAAAAGCCGATGACGCATAGAGTCTTTATGTATGTCCAAACCGACTGTGTCTTCAAGGGTTAATATCTCGGCTAATTACCGACATTTTTTTTCGAAAATCCCCCTTTTATACTTCTGCGACGATTGATACCTCTAGCGCTCTCAACTTATTTGCTGAACGCTAGCAAAACGAAATTTGTATGTAACGGAAAAATGCGATTTTCTCAAAAACTATGTGACCTAGGCTAATCGCTATAGTTTTACTGCAAGGCATAAATTAACGTCTACTACCCCTAAGTTTTTCATAATTTTAGTTTCAGTAGATTCGGAAATAGAGGAGGGGGGGACGTATTTTTCCATTACATTTTAGACGATATTTCTGAAAATGTAATGTCCAAAATTAAAATAAATGTATTTTTCAATTCGGCGTTACGAAAGCCTTTCCTACGATACCCCATACGATATACAAAGAAAATATATATTTTTTTTTTCAAGGAACTTAATTAACTTCTCTACATTTTCCCTAAATATATTTGTGAATCGTTAATAGTCTATAAATATGTGGGTCAATAACCTTTATTACTTCAGTCAATTTGAACTTTCCAGTTCCATAGTTTACGAGTAAAATGGCTGTGACAGACTGACAGACAGATACAGGAGTGATCTTATAATGGTTCCGTTTTTATTTTTTAAGTACGGAACCTTTAAAATAATAAAATAAAGAAAAGTTTTAAAATAAATTTTAAAAAATCCTCATTCAAAAGTCCAAAATACAACGGTAACCGAATAATGAGCATATTTATTAAATACTGATACTCTTGTTTTATATTCAAATGTTTTACTTACACTTCCTGGTTATTACCTTATTTTAGAATATTCCGCAGCTATTTCACTTTTTTTTTTTAAACTAGCCTTTTGTTTTTATTTACTCTGTGATATCCCAGAAGAAAAAAAAACATTTCAAGAATTTACTATTACATCGATCGGTACTTGTTAGTTATCCCGTCGACCAAATTACTGACGCCAAATTGTAAGATTAAATGCCAATAATAGTTGATCGTAAATGTCACATTCACTTGACAACACGTGTTTACGTCATCAAATGATTTTTATTTCGACGTTTTATTTGTATTTGTATTTTTATTAATGTTATACTAATTTATTTGTTTTTTCGTTATTTAAAATAAAAATTATGTCAATTTGTATAATTTGGCGAGTGGTTTGGCGATTTATATAATTTGGCGAAATTGGTCGACGGGATAACTAACAAGTACCCATCGATCTACGATAATTATAATAAAACACACATACTACAATATATATTAAAACACACATACACCCATAAATAACTCCTGCATTCAACAGTTAAAGGTATATATAAATATTATACAGACATACATACAATAAACCCAACTGGAGTGAAAAATTAGCCAGAGCCAGGAATCGAAGACTGCTGCTTGGACTATTGGCCGGAGTAGCTCAGTGGTTAGAGCAGCAGTCTTGTATACTGTGGTCCCGGGTTCGATTCCTGGATCTGACTAATTTTTCACTCCAGTTGGGTTTATTGTATTTATTGTATGTATGTCTGTATAATATTTATATATACCTTTAACATTTCAAGATGTAGCCAAAACTGATTGTGTTGGAACAGTTAATCTAAAAAAAATATTTTAAATTTCTAAACTAAGTACTACCAGCCTTATAAAGTTAATGGGATCCTCAAATGGGGATCACAAAGAGATATTAGTTAACAGTAAGTTTATCATGCTTTTGCAACTAGCCCAAGCAAATTTTATGAATATATATCATGAGATATCTATTTTAAAATTTAAAATCGAAATATCTATGGCAATCAACAGGAGATAACTAGGAACCCAGTGCTATTTAACGAAAGTGAAAGTTATAATGAGAAAGAAAAATGGGTACTTAAAATTAATACAGATGTGAATCGAGAAATGCTTCCTGTGCATTGCGTTATTTTTGGAGAGATCTCTTTGTCCAAAGATATTCTACCTATCTTTAACGAGGGACTGAAATAAATTATAAAATGCATCAATAATATCAGAATTTTACTCCAAATTTTACATGTTTTAGACCTTAAAAAGTGTGCGGTGAATAATGCTGCTGTATTTGTCTTTACTAATGCTATTTTAAAATTATTCGTCGCGAATAAGGGTTTACTTTTTTAATAAGAATTATATGTTACACTGGAGGGAGGGTGTAGGAAGAAGTCATATGACGTAAGAGATATGCAGCACATTGCCAAAAAAAGGTTAATTACTAAGATAAAAGGAAATTACTGGTATAAACGAATTATAAATGATACGCACTTCATTTCCAATATAGAGCATGCTATATAGTAAATCTCTATTGCATACATCAACTTCACTGTAATTCATGCACATTTACAAAAGTTAAAGTGCGGAAATGCAGACGAACTGAAGCGCTACTATCGAAATACTCAAGGCCAGAGGACACGAGTTGTGACGTCACCACTAATCGACCGACTTCTCACTAATGTTGGAATTTTAGATAGCAATTTCATTTTATTTTATTTGTGGGATATCTATCATCTTATGAAACAATAATAACTCTTTAAACTTACTGGTGAGAATCTGGAATCCCCCAATAAAAAATCAGCCAGATGCGGCAACACTGTGGAATTCCGCATATGGCTGAAAAATTTTTTTAGGGATTCCGAATTCTCGCAAGTAAGTTTAAATAGTTATTATTGTTTTATAAGATGATAGATATTCCACAAATAAAATAAAATAAAATTGCTATTCAAACTTTTCTGGTGTGAATTCCAGCACTAGTGAGAAGTCGGTCTATTAGTGATGACGTCACAACTCCTGTCCTCGGGCCTTGAGTATTTCGATGGCAGAAGTCATAAATTCTTTTTAACAATGGTAGAAAATCTTTAAAACTTGAAACGAAATGAAATAGCAATAAATAATTCTTTAACCAATACATTATGATTTCTCTAAATAAATTCAACGAACTATATTTAGTGGGTTGCGATTTTTTTTTTTTTTACTTTAAGGCGGGTCGCGTACTAATAAAGGTTGGGAACCACTAACCTAATACCGTATTCTGAATATCTCTTTCTGAAAATGCAACATTTGTAATTACGGCGTCCATTATAAAACCTCTTTCTTAAATTACAACATCTAATGCTACTACGAAGCATCACCTTAATCAAAATGATACACACTTCATTTCCAATATGTAGGTAACATACTCTACTAAATCTCAATTGCATACATCAACTTCGCTATGTAATTCATGCACATTTACAAAAGTCAAAGTGCGGAAATGCAGACTAACTGAAGTAAAAAATTCTTTTTAACAATTTTAGAAAATCTTTAAAATTAGAAACGAAATGAAATAGCAATAAACAATTCTTTAACCAGTGCATTATGATTCCTCTAAATAAATTCAACGAACTATATTTGTTTCTCAGAACAAACTACTAATAATTTACTAACTTATTTAATCTGAATGTATCGCTAACGAAACGAATTCGAAAGAGATCAGATCTCCAAAGCATCTTAGGATTTACCTAATACTAAGGTTCCCAGCCTGGGTCAACGGAACAATCTAAGTTTGTCACAAAAATATATCTTTTATTTCATCTGTTTAAAAAATATAACAATTTTAACAGCGAATAATATTTCTAGGGTTCAACACGACATACTTGTGTAAACACGCATTTTCTACTTTGCTGTTTTTAAAAAACAAGTATACAGAAACAAACTGCGTGCAGTCAGTGCCATCGCTAAGACTTTTTATTGGTTGGGGAGAGAACCTTAAATTGCCAAGTCAATATTCAGTATTCGCAAACTCGTTTCATAATTTTGCCAACTTACCACAGTTAGAAAATGTAATATGGTTCTCACTTGTTAAAAGTTTAATAACATTCCCAATTAGTTTTGTAATTTTTTCCAAGTCTATCAGAAATAGAAAATATATTATAGTTTTTATTAAAGTTTTAAACAAATTTACCAACTAAGTTTGTAAATTTGTCAAGTGTAATAACATTCACGAATGTTTGCCCCCCCCCCCCCTTAGCGAGGCCCTGACTTAAGGCTGTATATGACTTAAGGCTGTATTCCAATCCAAACTGCTTATTTTCTTATTCATTTTTAAATTCATTTTTATATTCATTTTTGCTCGCAAACACATCAAACTGGGAAATTCTCTTATTTAGAAACTATATAATGTGAGATGCTTCTCGATTTTTTGATAAATGCAAAAAATATTGCAAAAAATGCTGTCAAAGTGGGCGTTTTGAACCGAATTTTCCGAAGCGGGAGATCTGGGCATGAAAAAAATGGTCATACTGAGAAAATAATTGTTTAAAAATCAAATTCTAATTAGTTGAGCGAAAAATGAAATCACACGGCCTCTTATACATCTCTTCAAAAATCGCATCAGTAAGTTTCACGTTTTTACTTTTAAAAAGTGAGTCTGAAAATGTCTCAGAAAATTTCGAGCTGTTGAGGATGGAAAAATATATTTTCGAATACACCCTTAAAGTTAAAATTAACCAGTTTTAACCCTGATATGCCCTCATTGGTAAACCCAGTACCAGAAATTTCACTGATTATAAAGTTATGTTTTCATGATAATTAAACGTATTTTTCATTCTCTTTGTAATATGTGAGTTGTTTTTATTATTATTCCACTTTCGCACATTGGGATTACCATTTTTAGGTACGTTCTTAATTATATAAATACGTAGCGCCTATAGTCTTCGTTCGGTCCGTCTGTCTGTCCGTCTGTCCGCATATAACAGAGTATACATACACGCATATTCACAGTATTTATTCATTCATTTTTATTACTTTATATTCTAATTATATTCATTTATATACGAATTTAAGAATAGCTAACATTTTATGAGAAGTGTTGCTTTAAAAGTTTAATTCAGTACAAAAAATTAACTGGCACATTTAAAAATTTTATATAAAATCAAGTATTTCAAGTAAGAGTGTGTGGCGTGGTCTAAATTTTTTCTGTGCCGAGAAATTTTATTTAAGAAAATAAAAAAGTTAGTTCTAAACTTTTCCGATAGATGCCGGTATATTTAAAGAAATAGAGAGAAACTCGTAAAAAATTCAAACCAAGTAGCTATAGGACATATCTGAGGATATATCTTGTGAATGCTTTGTGTGCGCTTTTTGTAAACAGAAACACATTCAAATGATACTCCATTTCAGTCCACTTGATAGCTAGAATTGACTGCATAACAGACTAGATTAAAGGTGCACTCATGGTCGCATATCGTTGTGAATTGCATAATGAAAATACTATGTAACCGTTTCTGGCAAAATATATGCTCTGTAACTGCTTGGTTTGTGCGTTTAATGTTTTATTTTTCTTTACGTTTAACGCCATCTAGCTGGAAATTTTGAAACTATTTTTTAACCGTTTAAAAAAAAAAAAAAAACCTTTTTATCATGGGAAGAATTTTAGTTTAAACCGCATACTCTTACATCAATTTAATTTAACATCAAAGTTTAAAATACGCTAGTTAACTTTAGATTCCCTGTAGACAGAACATAATTACGACATCTAATCTCTTACTTCCATTTAATGCTGTAGATAGATTTCACTCCTCTGTTTCTTAAAGTTCGAAATCTCCGTCTAAAATTCAATACGTCCATCTAATTTAGATCAAAGTGATGCTTTGTAGCAGCATCAATGTGCTAATTAATGAAAAGGATTTTATATTGGACGCCGCAATTACAAATGATGCATTTTTAGAAAAAGATATTCATAAGAGGGCATTAGATATGTCCTCAAAGAAGCTTTGTAGATTCGAAGTCTTTTACGTTTCCTTAACGATACATTTAGATGAAATAAGATAGGAATTATTAGAGATTTGTACTGAGAAGCAAATATATTTTGTTTAATTACATTTGTTTGAATAATTATCCTTTACCCTTTAATTTTGTTGTTAGTTTTCAAGCACTTGAAAAGAATTTATGACTTCAGTTTGTGTGTCTGTACGCACTTTAGCTTTTATGCATGAGTTGTTAGGAAGTTGTTATATGCTATTGATATTTATGATAGCATGTTCTATATTAGAAGTGGAGATATCATTTTAGATCAAAGTGATATACCGGGAGGCTGCTGCACATATAATCGAGTTGACAACTGAAATTCCAAGATTAGACAGAACTCGGTTAGTAGGGGGAAAGTACGGGAATGGCGCTCACTTAAGGGAAAACATGAATAGCTAGTCAAATTTAGACAAAAAAATCAATATTTTATTAACGAAGTATAACTCCAAAGCATAAGGAACAGTTTGCAATCAACTAATTTACATAAAAGTTTAAAGAATTTTTTTATCGTTTTATTTAAATAACCATCGATTGAGCGGTAATGCCCGACGTGGTAGGGTAATTGCGCTCAGAGTTTGAATACAACATTTAAGTAAGACAAAAGTCACATATGTAGTTGTGTGAGCTGTTCACACCACAGTAGGCTTTATACGACCACTTTACACATTTCACATATAGTGGGCTACTTTTTTTAAATTTAGGTTTTTTTTATTTTCACCACTTTTTTGAAATCGTAAAATTCTCCTTGTTTAATGACATATTAATTAATGCGAAAACAGGGGAATTTTACCATTTCAAAAAAGTAGTGTTAATCAACAAATTTGAATTTAAAAAAATTTGCCCAATGGCAACACATCTTCTGGAATTCCATGCGAGCTCCATTACCCGTTATCACCATGTTGGGTTTTAATGCATTATAACTGGCGTAACAACGCGCTACAAAAATTAATAAAAGCATGAAAGTACAGCTAAATGTATATATTTTGTAGACATAATGAGTAAATTAATATTTGAAAATAAGAGTGTATACTTACCTTCAAGTTAGATGTTGTAGAATTTTATAATAAAACAACTGCAAACTAATAACGTGAGGACACAAAAATACTTTCCTTCCAACGGTCACTATATCCTTACTGGGAACTTACGATGAAGTTCGCTAGGTGCCGGTACCGATCGCACGTTTTCAATTCTATTCTGTTTAGAGATATTGAGTGAGCGGAATTAACCTTCTGAACGGCATTACCTTACTTTCCCCTATATAAAAATACAACTGGTCTGCCAAGTCCTATCTTGGTGGAAACCACCCGCGGATCCGATTTTGATATTTGATCGGTTGGTTTATCAATGTTTTTTCTTGCATCCAAAGGTATGAAAACATGGAGGACTGGGAGCAGAAAAACACAATGGCAAACCTACAAGTACAGCATTAAAATCGGATTTAGAGGTGTTTTCCACCAAGATATCCAAGAGTTTCAGCCGAGTTGAGAGATCCACCAAGAATTTCAGCCGTCAACACGATGAAGTGATGATTTGTGGAGCAGCCTCCGTTTATGATGTTTTGTAGTAGCATCAGATGTGCTAATGGAGGATATTCCATCTGCGTTATGATCACGTGGTCAAGGTAAAAACTTCTAGCGTAAAGAAGGGAAGTCTCCGTAGACGTAATGTAAATCCACGCTAGCCAGTGAAACAGTTCATGAGGAAAGCAGTAGTAGCCTACCTTCTTATCAGTTAGAAATTCTTTGGGTAAATTACCGGTACCACGTGACTTTTTTCAGCCTCGAACCCAGATTTGGAATATAGTCCATTAAAGAAAGGGTGGTTTGTGTTGTTTTATGACGGCCAATTATCTACTTGGGATATGGGCCCAAAGGGGGGGGGGGTGCCCTCCGTGCGAGTTAATTAAAGATAGAGATTTTATATTGGACGTAATTAAAATTGTTGCATCTTCAGAAAGAGGTATTCAGAAGAGGATATTAGATATTTTCCAAGAAAAGCTTTATAGATTCGATCTCCTTTGCATTTGTTTCATTAACGATACATTAGAGGTTTGTACTGAGAAGAAAATATATATTTTTTAATTTATTTAGATGAATCATAATGTATTGGTTTGAAGATTTATTCATTGTCCTTTAATTTTGTTAGTTTTTAAACATTTTCCAATACTGTTGAAAAGAATTTATGACTTCAGTTCGTGTGTCTGTGTGCACATTAACTTTCGTAAATATGCATGAATTGCCAGATAGTTGATATATGCTATTGCTATTTATGATAGCATTCTCTATATTGGAAATGAAGTGCATCATTTAGATCAAATTGATGCTTTGTAGTAACATCAGATGTTATAATTAAAGAAAGAGATTTTATACTGGCTGCCGTAATTACAAATGTTGCATTTTCAGAAAGAGTTATTCAGAATACAGTATTAGGTCAGCGGTTCCCAACCTTTATTAGTCCGCGACCCTCCTTAAAGAAAAAAAATCGCGACCCACTAAACATAAGTATGTATATCAGTATGGAAATTGTTGTATGACCTCAATATAAGATATCGGCTATCCTATCCAATGGAAAAGGGCAAATTTCCGTACGAAGGATACACTATCAATAAAAACAAACAAGTTGGAAATTGCTCGTCAAACGTGGGAAATGAAGTGCGTTCGTACTATTAGTTTTATAAATATTTTTTGCACCGCATATTGTACTGAATATGTATTTTACTGCACTTCATAAGTGCATATCTATTTAATTCTGTTCGGAAGGCTGTAATTAAACTATAAGCCATCCGATTTTCATAAAATTTGAAATGACGCGACAAAGTTTTGCAACAATTATATATTTAAAATTTCAAACCATTCTGGGTAGTTAATAATGAATGAAAAATACATAACCTTTGGCTGATGTATACATAACCTTTGGCCTTTTGCTCGATGCTAACGTTCTCGCCTACTAATCATGACACCCCTCGTTCAACTCCCGCCGGCGCCAATCCACCTCTCTAAATTGGTGACCCGGACAATCACGCAACCTTCAACAACAATCATCTCCTCTCATAACCAATAGATTGTAACACTAAAATGAATCATCCACTGCACCCAAAGCCTGTGAAACATTCTGACCGCAGAGCCTGCCATTCGCGCATCACACATGTGTACGACAGCATGACTCACGAGTGCCTATCGCTCGTCATACGCCAGCAACATGTCTTCCTCACTGGGGATGAAGTGTGTAGCAATATCATCCATGGAGGAAAGAGATGGGTGGAGATGCTATAGGTGGCTGGGGGTGACGCCAAAAAAGTAACCCTAATATCCGCTACAGTAGGCCCAAACACAAGCACGCCAAAAAGAAAACTTTTAATAATACAGTTTTTAATTCATAATACAATGAAATGCTGCTTTAGAGTGCTTAAAAATAAGCAGATCACTTTCATTTGGAGAAAAAAATGCACGGGTGATGTCAAAGAATTCGGTCCCTGTTCCAGGTGCTTGTTTCTTTTGGGCCTTCTGTGGACGTTTAAATTTGAGCGATAAATGGTTTCATATTTCAAACCTTTTTTACGGCATACTGCATCTCCATCTATATCTTTCCTCCATGAATATCATCTCACTTAATCAATATCAATACAAAGCTAAGTTACTAGCAAAAGCCATGCTTTGTTTGGATTCGCGAAGCATTATTTAATAAGATAAATACAGCTCGTATTCAAAATATTAGAATAATTATTTTTTTTTACAAATTGAAAATATCTTTTGGTAATTTAATGTCTTTTAATACAAATATGCAAACGATATTTTTATTAAGAACTTATTGTATTATTATTTTAAAATTAATATCATTTTTGAAAAGATTATTTGAAAAAAAAATATTTTGAAAAGTCAAAATATTAGAATATTTATTCAAGTGGTTCAAAATATTAGAATATTTCATATTAATTCTCCTTTAATTATTACCAATTCATAACTGGTGGCATCATTGATTAAATTAAGACGATTTTATTTAAAACCAGTATTCTTTTTGGCAGTTTGTTTGCTTTTTCGTCTTAAAATGGGTCGTGTGAGTTATATTTCTGAATCTGTTAAACTTAGTATGGTTGATTTGTATCGGCACAGTAAAAATCATTGTTATATAGCGAATTATTTACATTGTTCGCAATAAAGCGTTAATAAAATACTAATACAATATTCAAAAAATGGAAAATTTCAAACTAATCGCCGAAATGACGGTCGAAAACCAAAAACATCTGCGAGAGATGACAGGAAACTGAAACGTATAGTTAAGAAAAAACCTTTTAAAAGTGTGCGAGCCTTGCACTGAAAATGGAAAGAAGAAGGAGTTGAAGTTTCTACATCGACAACATTAAGATGTCTTCATAAATTTAAGTTTGAATCCCGTGTACCGAAAACAAAACCTCTCATGACTGCAAAACAAAAGCGTATAAGATTGAATTGGTGTAAATCAAGCAGTTTATGGAACAAAGAAGATTGGAAAAATATATTTAGTGATGAAAGTATGCTTTGTGTTCCATATGGTAATCAAGGTATTCGAGTTTGGAGAATGAAACAAGAAGCATTTGATAGGAATGCCTTAAACGTTCCGTAACATTTGCTGCTAGTGTCATGGTTTGGGGTTGCATAAGTTCAGAAGTAAATTATGCATCGTCTACGAACAGGTTAGAAAGGTTAACTCTCAGATATATCAAGAAATTTTGGAATATTACATGATTCCATCATCAGAAGATTTATTTGAAGATGATTTCATCTTTCAACAAAATTTAGCGTCACCGCATACCTCGGTGTCAACTAAGAATTGGCTCCGCCAACGCAACATTAAGGTTCTTCCTTTGCCACCAACCTCACCAGACCTTAATCCCATCGAAAACTTATGGTGTATAATGAAGAAAAAAACTGGAAGAAAATCCTCCTTCAAGTAAAACTGAGTTAGTGGCATCAATAAAGTCTATTTGGGCTAATATTGATAGAAATGTTTGTAAACACCTTGTATATAATATACAAGATCGATTGTACGCTGTTATGAAAGCTAAAGGGATGCTACAAAATATTAACTACCATTTACTTCATATTCATAAGGTAATATTGTTACGTAAAATGAAATATTCTAATATTTTGAACCAATCTAAATTTTATTCTAATATTTTGATGTGTTTCAGAAAGCTGTATACCTAATTTATTGTACTGTATTTTATATTTTGTAAATGTTAAAATCTTATCTAAACATTCCAGATTTAATTTATAAGAAATTTAATTGCATTTACTTAGTATCAAAAACAAATAAATGAAAAGTAATTTTTTCTTATTACTTTTTCTCAATTATTCTAATACTTTGAATATGAGCTGTATTTGAAAGTAACAATATATTTTTACATTATTTTTGCATTTTTATTAAGCAAAAACTTTATTTTATATTTTGGCGCAGTTTAATTTAAGAAATGTAAATTCAGCCAAATAATTAAGAATTTCCTCGGAATTTTTTATTTATGATGTAAGACTGGTATAAATAAAAATATTTTCGAAGCGAAATTTTTTTAAATTTTCAACTAAAAGCTCTTTTAAAGATGTCTTTACATTTTCGACTCTGGTATTCTCTCAAATGGTTTGTAATGTTTCCAATCGTTGTAATTCACATCAAATAATCTTTGACAGCCATCTTAGAATAATATATTCGAAGAGAGCTTGAAGAAAGTTACTTCTTCAAAATCCTATTTTCTGGAAAAACATTTGAAATCTGCTCTCGTTGATACTAAGAATTATTAACTTATATTATATTATTGTTATTATTCAACCTTCGAATTCGAATAACACTGTATATAAAAAATTTAACATTTTTTTTCATTTACAATTTTTTGTTGCCACTTTAAAAAAAAAAATCATAATATAATTCTTTTAAAATGCGTAAGTATCGTCTGCGTAAATGATTTCACATAATAAGAATAAATTGTGTATTAGAATTCTTAACACTGAAAAATACTTTTATGATTGAATGTAAATAATTGAATTTTCACAAATTATAATTCATTAAAAATATGCCATAATTTTCATAAAAAAGGCATTTTAAAAATTTCATAAAAGAAATAATGAAACATATGTTTAAAAGGAATGAGCACCAAAATATGAGCCATTTCCAACCAATCTTAATAAAGTATTCTATTAACCCCTTCGGGACCATGGGTGCATATTGAATTCTTAACACTGAAAATACTTTTATAATTGAATGTATATAACTGAATTTTCACAAATTTTAATTCATTAAAAATAGGCCATAATTTTCATAAAAAGGGTATTTTAAAAATTTCATAAAAGAAATCATGAAACATATGTTTAAAAGGAATGAGCATCAAAATATGAGCCATTTCCAACTAATCTTAATAAAGTATTCGATTAACCCCTTCGGGACCATGCGTGCATATATGCATCTTCAAAACATGCTTACAGCAGTTCTTTTTTAAACCACTAAAAAAGAAAAAGAAAATTTTCCTTACTTAAGATATTTTCTTGATTGATAAACTTAATTTAATTATTTGACAAAAAGTGGTGTCAACCGAATAAAATTTATGTAAAAGATGCTGGTCCCGAACGGATTAAAATGTATATTATCCTCTGAAATAACATTTAATCATCATTTTTAATCACATCATTTTTAATATAAGAAAGTTTAATTTTCTTTTACGGTTTGAAGTATAAATTCTGCAGTAATTTTCAATATTTAAAATATTTCGTCTTCGCAAAATGCAGATATATAAGATCATTTCCTTATTTAAATATTAAAAAAAAAAAAAAACAGAAATTTTGATGCAATGATAATATTTCACTTAATACTTAATCATTAATTACTTTATTTATTTTTACCGACTCAATGATTTTTATTTATTGCAAGAAATACGCAGCTTTCATTATCGTTTACAAAAATAAATCCGTATAATGGAAAAATATATTCAACAAAACAAAAAATGTCTTTTGTTAAATCATTCGATAAGAAAATAACATTGTCAAAATCTACAGATCCAATTTTATTTCTAGCAAGTCCAAAAATGTGTATTTCCTTAATTAAACTTTAAAAAAAAAAACGGTTTTTGAGCTACTTTGGCGGAATAATGAAAATATATTTTATTTATTTAATTAATAATGATTATATCTATAATTACTAACTCCATGATTTATTTTTTTCTTCTGAAAATATACGTGTTTTATTTTTTATTTGTAAAAATACGTCCGTAATGGAAAAACATGTAAAATAAATTAATTAAAATACTAATTTTTTAAAGTTATTCTGTAAAAAAAATAATATTGTGCAAATCTACAGATCATAATTTATTTTTGTATTTTATTTCAAGTCAAAATACTGAATAGCTTTTTTTTTTTTTTTGTAAAGTGTACGACAAAGTGTAATTTGTTTAGACTTTTCGCTTCGCTCATCCTAACTAGCTTAGAGTAACTGGCTTTTCCCTTTTCTCGACGATAACGTTCGCGGCTATTGATCATGAGACCCCTGGTTCAACTTCCGCCGGCGCCAATTTAATCTCTAAGCACTCATTAATAATCAAATATACACTTTTTTCGTTTGAAAAATATTCAGAACTTTCTTATGAAAAAACGACTCGATCTAAAGCCGGCCCGAAAGGATCAAAACCCAATCCAAAATCGACCCGAACCCGAAACATTTAAAGCAGCACGAATTAGATGCGCAAATGAATATATAAATTGAAATAATATTTAATACGTGATTTATCACATTGCTAACTTAGCGTAGAACCAACAGAGTGAAAAATGTCCAAGCCGGGAATCGAACCTCGACCCTTGGAATAACGCTCCAAGTGCTTTACCATTTTAACTACGAGGAAGATACCCAACTTAGCATCTCTCACTCACACATGTTGGTAAGGCTGCAATTGCTGAACAAGATAGAATAATATTAAAACACACATACTACAATATATATTAAAACACGCATACACACATAAATAACGCCTGCATTCAACAATTAAAGGTATATATAAATATTATACAGACATTCATTCAATAAATACAATAAACCCAATGGGAGTGAAAAATTAGCCAGAGCCAACAATCGAACCCAGGCATCGGCCGGAGTAGCTCAGTGGTTAGAGCAGCAGTCTTGTATACTGTGGTCCCGGGTTCGATTCCTGGCTCTGGCTAATTTTTCACTCCAGTTGGGTTTATTGTATTTATTGAATGTATGTCTGTATAATATTTACATATACCTTTAAGACGGAATAATCTTCATGAGCACACAATTCTGGGGCGAAACATGAGACACAAATAAACCCAGCATGAATCAACACATGTATAATTACACATATTAATTAAAATTATATATGAAATAATAATTATTATTAATACTTCGATTTTTTTCTGTTTTTTTTTTTCTTTTTTAGGTGCGTTCGTAATTATATAAATACGTAGCGCCTATAGTCGTCGTTCATTCCGTCTGTGCGTCTGTTTGTCTGTCCGTCTGTTTGTCCTCATATAACAACGCAAAAACTACCCAACCGAATCGTTTGAAATTTAAAATATATAAATGTTGCATAATTTTCTCGAGTTATTTCAGATTTTATGAAAATCAGATGTATAGTTTAATGACAGGGACAGTCAAAAGTTTTCCGTTACATTACAGCCAATGGGGAAAAATTATTTCAAGTGCATTTTAATGATGTTACAGCCTTTCGAACAGAATAAAATTGATATGCACTTATGAACTGCACTAAAAAATACATTCAGTGCAATATGCAGTGCAAAAAATATTTATAAAACTAGTTATAGTACGAACGCTCCTCATTTGCCACGTTTGACGTGCAATTTCCAACTTGTTTAATTTAATCACGGCTCTACGGTCACGACAGTAACGGAAAAGTTATAAAAATATTAGTAAAAATAGCGTTAGCATATTTTTTTTCTTTCAGGCGAAGAATATGTAAACAAGATCATTTTAACAATTGCTGGAAAAACAGGCCATTGTCATCATAATAACCCCATAATGTGCTATATTGCTTATTAAAGTACATTATCTTGTCAGAATGGCAATAGTAATGGGTAGACGGATTTATATCATGAACAATTTGCGAGAGGAAAGATCTACAAAAGGGACGAGTAATATCCATGAATTGTATGGTATTTTCATACAGAGAAAATCCAGATGAGCTCTCGCATATGTTCATAGAATATTTAGCAGAACATATAGAAATTGATTATTATGAGGTTTAAAATACTTGGCCAGACAGTAAAATTGCTTCTTTTCCAATTTTGCTTCCTTTCTCAGCGACATAGGACTGTGAAGCAAAATTTTCTACTAACGCAGCCACCAAAACGAAATACATAAGTCTTTTAAATGCAGAACCAAACATTCGCCTGGAATTAGTATCAACTGGACCCGAATTCAGATGTTTGTGCAAAACAACCCAATCTTATTAAACGTTTATGTGTTTTTTTCTTCACTCTAAAAGTGTAAAATTTATTATAAGTCAAGTGTTACGATTTCTTGAGTTTTGAAGTTATTTTAAGTATGTAATCGTTTGACAATTCCATCTGTATTGATGGTAATTGAAAATAAATTCAGTATTGCGGTAAAAATTTCAAAATATAATTTTATTTCTAGGACAATGCACAAATGTTTAGATTGCTATCCATTCCCTCTTCCTCTGCTCAGTAGCAATGCACCTAAACATTTGTAACACTAGCCTGCAAAATTTCGGTTATGTCATCTTTTTTAGCTTTTGATAGTTGATTCTTATGTATTTTTTAGCACTGAATCCAAAAATGACTTTCATTTTTAACCATCACGTCAGGTTTTTTTCGCAAATCGTAAATTCCAACGTTAAAAAGTTAAAAATAGCAAAACTCTGATGCTATAAAATAGATGCGATGTATATGTTTTTTAGCCCTTAAGCTACCGAAAGACCGCTGCTGCGTCGAGCTAATTATTAGTCTCAGTCGGCGGTTGGGGCGGGTGGGTGGGTCAACCGCCGCGGCGAGCGGCTTCTTTCCGTCCGCGGTCCTTTAAGCTGTTTTTTCTCTTATTCCGACTCCTTTGCGTAAGCCAGGTTCATAGGTCCCGAGCCACGTCCCGAGTATAAGACACTCTAGCGGTAGCCAGGATGAAAAAAAAATCAAAAATTAAAACCAGACAAATTAAAAAGAGTAATTACACAAGTTAAAGACACCGAAAAGCGGGAAGAGAGGGCTAGGAGCTCTGAACCAAACCGAAAGAATTTGTACATAAAAAAAACAATAACATATTTAAAAATAAAATGTTTATACAGGTATAAACAAGCATAAAAGTTCATCAGGTTTGTTTTAATAAGGTGTTTATATTATTTGGCACCGAAACTTTATTTTCTGGTTCTTAAATTGCGCTAAGCTTTAAAAAAAATGCCAAGGCTCCTATACAGAAAAGTACCTTTTTTTAATTACAAAATCTTAAGCTAAATAATATTTTGCTTTAACTTCTCTTACTAGAGATGAATAAATAAATGTGAAAATATTCTGCTTAATTCGATCATTAAATCATTTTTTAAGAGCTGATTTCAATTATATCGACAGTAAAAGTTTTTGTCGTTGTAAATTAATAACTTTATAAATTGTTTGACAGGACATGAAAAAGGAATTATATAAAGAAAAAAGAAAAAACTTGAAAGAAATGCGGGAACAGCTTGAAACAAATGGGGAAAACATAATCAAGAATTATTATCTTAATTTGTTAATCGTTAAATAAATAACCTGATAATCCAAGCGAGAAACAAGATAAGGGTATATAAATGTTTATTTTTTTTATTTTTAAGTAATTAGTTTGTTCTTATTAAAAATAATAAGATCTCTTTTATTTTTGGTATTATTATTATTATGATCTGCATTTTGAAGACAGGGCAGTTTAGTTTAAGGCAGTTCTAATATATATATATATACAACTCATATTCAAAATATTAGAATAATTGAGAAAAAGTAATAAGAAAAAAATATTTTTCATTTATTTATTTTTGACACTAAGTAAATGCAATTAAATTTCTTATAAATTAAATCTGGAATGTTTAGATAAGATTTTAACATTTAAAAAATATAATATACAGTACAATAAATTAGGTATAAAGTTTTATAAAACACATCAAAATATTAGAATGAAATTTAGATTTATTCAAAATATTAGAATATTTTATTTTACGCAACAGTATTACCTGATGGATATAAAGTAAATAGTAGTTAATATTTTGTAGCATCCCCTTTAGCTTCCATAACAGCGTACAATCGATCTTGTATACTATATACAAGGTGTTTACAAACATTTCTATCAATATTAGCCCAAATAGACTTTATACGTACCACTAACTCAGTATTACTTAAAGGAGGATTTTCATGGAGTTTTTTCTTCATTATACACCATACGTTTTCGATGGGATTAAGATCCGGTGAGTTTGGTGGCTAAGGAAGTGCCTTAATGTTGCGTTGGCGGAACCAATTCTTAGTTGACACCGAGGTATGTGGGGACGCTAAATCTTGTTGAAAGATGCAATCATCTTCAAATAAATCTTCTGATGATGGAATCATGTAATATTCCAAAATTTATTGATATATCTGAGAGTTAAATTTTTGTAGATGATGCATAACTTTCCAGGTAATTCTGCACTCATGCAACCCCAAAACATGACACTAGCAGCAAATTTTACGGAACGTTTAAGGCATTCTTTATCAAATGCTTCTTGCTTCATTCTCCAAACTCGAGTACCTTGATTACCATATGAAACACAAAACATCTTTAATCACTAAATACTTTCATCACAAAATAATATATTTTTCCAATCTTCTTCGCTCCATAAACGCCCTGATTTACACCAATTCAATCTTATACGCGTATTTTTTTTTTTTTTTTTTTTTTTTTTTTTTTTTTTTTTTTGTAGCCATGAGAAGTTTTGTTTTCAGTACATGAGATTCAAACTTAATTTTATGGAGACGTCTTAATGTTGTCGATGTAGAAACTTCAACTCCTTGTTCTTTCCATTTTCGGGGTAAGAATCGCACACTTTGAAAACGGTTTTTCTTATCTATACGCTTCAGTTCCTGTCATTTCTAGCAGATGTTTATGGTTTTCGGCTCCCATTTCGGCGATTATTTTGAAATTTTCTATTTTCTGAATATTGTGTTAGTATTTTACTAACGCTTGATTGCGAACAATGAAAATAATTCGCTACATAACATTGATTTTTACCGTGCCGATACAAATGAATAATACGAAGTTAAATAGATTCAGGAATATCACTCACACGACCCATTTTAAGACGAAAAAACAAACAAACTGGCAAAAAGAATGCTGATTTTCATATAAAACCGTCGGAATTTAATCAATGATGCCACCAGTTATGAATTGGTGATAATTAAAAGAGAATTAATGTGAAATATTCTAATATTTTGAACCACTTGAATAAATATTCTAATATTTTGAATTTTCAAAATATTTTTTTCCATTAATCTTTTCAAAAATGATATTAATTTTAGATAATAAATAAGTTTAATCAACATTAAGTTCTTAATAAAGCAAACATATTATTTAACCGTCAGTTGGTAAGAATACCACGTGTTGCTGAAAAATGCATTATTTTATATAACATGCAGCTGTATTATATTTTCCCTACTCAAAAACGCGACACATTTTTAAACATAAAAGGACAATACTGGCAGACATAGTTATTGAAGAAATTCCTAATAGAACAGAATTTCTTTTCGGAAATGAATTACATCTTGTGTTACAAGCGATTGTTGTCTCTCAAGACAGCAGTTTGTTTTTCCTTTCCTGCGATGTCGCATCCGGAAATTTGGTTCATCGACGGCCTTTTCTGGAAAATCTTCTGCCTTTACCGGAAAACGGAGAAAACGGTTCAATTACATAGTTTCTTAATAAAAATACCTTCCAACATGATATGCTTGTGAACAAAAATGAATTTAAAATTGTGTGATAAACTAGGCAGTTTAGATTTGTGAAGAGTCTTAAGGGTACAGTGGACTTTGAAATTCGAAAAAACCCCTACAAATTATCGATTTTTTATTTTTAGCATAATAATAATATTTATGAGCGCAGTTTCCGATTGTTATTGAAAAACAAATCTATTACGATCATTTTTAAGAGATTTATGCCCATTTTGTGTATTCGCAGGCAACACATGTTTAAGTCACTGGCATTTAAAATTCCCTTTCCATAGCTTCCAACTTTTGTGCTTGTTTTTTCTTTCCACTAAAAAGCTACACGTAAAATACCACTGCTTCGATTGCTCGTTTGCGTTTTAGGTAGATTTCGTAAGAAATACTACCTATTGCAGTCGTTACCATGGTGCGACATTTGAAAAATTCCTTCATAACTTTTCATTGTATGGCCCCAGAAACTATATAATGTATATATATATGTATGTAGGGGAGATGGGGGCACATGTGAACAGTTCGCATAAATATATCTTTTTCTCATAATTGGATTAATTCTTATAAATAAAAAGTAGTCAGTATAGTAAACAGAACTTTCTTTTAAACATGGAAATTTTTTTTTAATCACCTGTATAGGTTTTCTTTTTTTTTTTAATAGTTTTATAAATTCAAAAAATTGTTCACATGTGCCCCATCAGCGGGGTAGTTGTGAACACTCGTGGGGCACATGTGAACACAAGGAAAAAATATCCTTTGACATGCTTTTTCTCCTGTTATTAATTTGTTATCATATAACCATTATTTATATTATCAGTTAAATTCACCATAAATAAAATAAAAAGTATTTTTTTTTTCTAGTTTCTGAGTGACATGTTTAAACAAAAGATTTTAAAATGAAACTAAATATATATAAAGCTGTTCTGACACCATACCCAAGAATTATATTAGTTATCAATTTGAAAATTTTACATTTTAAGAATGTTACTGATATCCATCCCAATTCAAATTATCCTATTCATAGCTGTTCTTTGAGAGATGGAAGTAAGCCATCACAGCAAGTTTGAGACAAATGAAAAGAAAAAAAATACAAAGTTGTTTGTCATAATATTCTTTGTATTAACAATGCATAAAAAATATTGTTTTAAACCGTTTACTAAAATAGTACATAACACTTATTGCATTTTAGGAAACATTGAATTTATTTAAATTATAATTGGACTCAAATGAGCTTCTTGCTCTTTGTGTACTTCCTGACAAATATGGAAGTGGAAGTTTCAATACAATATCACTTTTTTGTATGACAGAAATGTCTACTATTTCAGGAAAATTATATGAATTGGATCTGAGATTCTTTCTCAGGAATTTAACATACATTTTATCATTATCAATTCTTTCTATTCGCACAACAGAGAAAGATTTTGATTTTTGTGAACTGTTCATATCTGCCCCAACTAGTCTGTTCACAAGTGCCCCGCATGGCTGCTAGAGTTAAATTGATAAATAATTAACATTTATCAATTTTAGGGAACAAAACAACTTTATCCAAAATATTCAATAGTAGTCATAGTATATGTTAAAATATTGAAATTCGAATAACTAACTAAATAAATAAACTTTATCACTTACCAAAGTTGAAACCGACATTTTACATTTGACATCTACAAACAGTGTTTTGGCTACTAAAGACAAAAAAAATGTCAAAAAGCTTCAAAAAATTTTTACCATACGTCCACAGGTGCTGCCATCTTTGGTAATTTTTTTCAAATAAAAAAACTTATAATAACTATTGAAAAACTGCGATGTTCACATCTGCCCCCTGTTCACATGTGCCCCCATCTCCCCTATGTACTAAATTTTGTCCACACGATAAAAGTCGCAATTATACACGGATTGTCTTCAAACTCGCCAAAAACTTTGAGATGGCTAATATCTCGGCGGGGATTGCAAATGGGCGAAATCGGCTCAAGGGGGTGGAAACAAAGAGAGTTCAAATTTTTCAATACCGCCTTAAGGCTGTTCTTAACTGCTCTGCTCAACAAGCGCAAAACGTTTTGACACATTTAAAAATTCATTTTTTAACGGAAAGATATAAAATTCGAAAGCCTGGCCATGGAAGCGATTTGGAATTGAACTGTTTTTTCCATTTTTTGATCAATCAATTACCTATTGAGTTATAAGCCAAATCGATCACGTGACAAACCCGTTTTTCGCCCTTCGCTGACTGCTTTTTCTGCTTTCTTCGGGAACTTCGGTTCAAAACCACATTTTTGACACTATTTTCCGAAAGATCTATTGCGTTTCCCAAAAAAAACGGAAAAAACAGCTCAATGACATAGTGTCTGAACAACAACACCTGCTAGTTTCATGCATTTCGGAACAAAAATAAATTAAAACTTATGTCATAAAGTTGGCCTTTTGGATTTGAGAACACCCTTAACATGATTCTGATAAAACCGGCTCTTACGCAAAAATGACAGGGAAAAAAATATCTTTCGTTATAGCTGTTGCCAACAATTAAAAAAAGAAATAATAATAATAATAAAATTCTCACCACAACAAATACTTTTCTATTGCGAGATTTCAACGTGAAAAATTAAAATGAAATAAAAAGTTTGACGAATTGAAAAAAAAAAAAAAATGAATATTATGCCATAAGTTCTCTAGAGCAAGATTTTCACGTGAAAACTGAAAATAAAATAAATAGTTTGACGAATTAAAATATATATATATATTACGTCATATTTGAAATATAATGGACGTCAGCAGGCAAATATGTAACGTCGTGTGAGTTTGAAAAAACGTATTTGATAATAACCCGACTATGGAAATATTAACTTATTTTAACATTTTGAGTTTCTCTGAATTTGTTTTCGCCATTTTTAAACCTATTCCATATATATATGTGTGTGTGTATTCGTGTATATTACAATTTTCATAAAAAGTTTAAGTTAGAGCTCATTCTTAGTGAAGAAACTGGGTTTATCTTTTATCTTGATTTACTTTTTCTTGGTGAAACGAGTACTTAATTTCGAAATCTACCTCCGCCTGTAGGCCGAGCCGACAGGGATTTTTTTCTTCTAAAGATTTCAATTGCAATTTTTCTATCTAATCTTAAATATAAAATAAACCTGTATATTGACATCCACACTTTATTTTTTTTTACTATTTATTTATTTACTTATTTATTTATTTATTTATTTTATAATAATTGCTGAGCAGGATATAATGCGGTATTTTATTTTTTGTGGCAACATTGATTTGAGAAAAATGTGTAACATTATTTATGAAAACAATATTGATTTAATTTTTAAATAACTGCTAATTTTAATTAAAAAAAAACACATGTTTAAACGAAATGCGAGTGCACTATGTCAGAATCTGGTTCAAAAACCTTTCGAATGATGCCTCATGCATTGTTGTGCGTTTTGTAAATGCGTAGGAAAAGGGATGTTGGCAACAGAGATAATACATATGATTTGCATGTAAAGAACAAAATTAATTATAACAATAAAAATATTTCTTTGAAAATATGAATAAAAAATTAACAGAAAATCTGAATTTAACCCTTTATTTACTGATGGTACTTATAAGTACCATTAAAATAACTTGTTATAAAATTCATTTAATACATCGATTAGCAGTAATACAGTTTAGAATGAATTATAGATGTATTACTTTATTTTGTTCCAAAAGCATTATTGATTACACGAAACAATTTTTTTAAAAAAGGATGATCTATTTTTTCTTTGCATCTTTTCAGCTTTCTTGGCATTGAGGGGAGGGGTGGGGGATTTTCAGTTCGGAAATATTACTATATTTCTATTGTAAGAACGTTATATTTGTACATTTCCTAATTCTAAAAAATACTAAGAACAATATTTAAAATAAAAGATTTGAGTGGGGTTATAAATATTTCATAAAATCCCTATAAATTCAAATTTAATTAATTCTTTTAAATCTTTCAATCCTTCTAAAATCCTTCTGAAATTTATTGAATGATTATGTAAATCTTCGAATGTAGTTTCAAAAAGTTTACGTAAAATGCTTTTGAAGATAAAATTTTCATGAATTCATAATCCAGTACGTAAAGGGTACTATACAAAAAACAGCACTCTCCAAACAAAATGTGAAATGGTACTGTTACGTTAAAATGATGTTATGAATGAGGCTAAATGATGATGCCAAAATCATGTTAGCGAAAGAGGTTTAAAAGAAAATTTCAGTCTTACATGCTGCACATGTAAAAAACCTTCTAACTGTAAGATTTCCAAAGAAAATTTATAGCCCTCAAATTAATTTCTATATTCTGAATATTCTGTAGAATTTTAGGAGATAAATAATTCTTATCTCATATTATGTAAAATACTTGCAAAAATTCTGTACATATTTTGAAGATTCAGCTTTATATTTAACAGGTTTTCTCATTTCTCTAGAATATTTGAAGAAAAGCTTCGTATAATTTATACTATTCAAAATGTCTATCAAATGTCTTCAAAAATTCTGCAGGTATTTTAAAGGTAAATCCGATCTTCAAAATGTCTGTGAAACGTCTTCAAAAGTTCTCCAGATGTTTTAAAGGTAAATCAAATCTCCCAAATATCTAAAATGTCTAAGCTAATTCTAATCTTCAAAATGCCTGTTAAATGTCTTCAAAAATTCTAAAAATATTTTTTAAAGTAAAGTTAATCTTCAAAATATCTCAAAATTTCTATAAAATTTCTGAGGAAATGGCAATTTCTTAAGATAATCTTCAGATTATTTTTAGTGGTCACTGTACCCTTAAAAAAACGTATTACTCGCTGTGCAAACTGTTACAATTTCACACAGTGCTTACAATTAATTACAAAAAAATTATAGATAAAAAGCAACCCTCTAACTTTTAAACTAATTATGTTATAAAATGAACTTTTCTTCATCTATATATAATGTTCAATTATTTATTTGAATATAGACTTCAAATCCACAAATGATCGTTATTAAAAAATATATAGTATTCCGATTTTCCTTCCTTTTTTTAGACATTACGATTTTATGGTCACAAAGATAACGGAAAAAGCTATAAAAATATTCGCATAGATTATATATTAGGCTACTTTTTTCAGGCAATGCATATGCAAGAAAAGATCATTTTAATAATTGCTAGAAAAAAATATAACACTGTTATCACAATACCTTGTAATGTAGCTTCTGACATATTAGGATACTTTATCGTGGCAGAATGGCCATTCTAATAAGCGTACCCTATATTTCCAAAAACTAATGAGGAAAAAGGTTATAAAAAAGACAGAAATGGGCAATATGCATCAATTATGTGGTATTTTTAACCGGGATAATTCTTATAAATATACTCGCTTAGAAGTTCGAAAATGATAAATATTTAGTAGAATAGGTAGAAACCAAGCATGTGCAGTGTAAAATAATTGTTGTAATTTTGGGGTTGTAATTTTGACCACAGAAAACTATTTTTAACCAAGACCACACTGTAAAAAAACGGACTAAAAAACGGAGATTCTACTGTTAATCTAGACGCCAGTACTATTTCCGTTTTTATACGGAAATTCTTCCCCATAAATTACAGAAAAATTTCCGTTTTTAATCAGGAAAACGGAAAATTTTCTGTAATTTATGGGGGGAAATTTTCGTAAAAATACGGAAATACTACTAGCGTCTAGATTGCCAGAAGAATCTCCGTTTTTTATTCCTTTTTTTTTTTTTTACAGTGCAGAGCCTGACCAGTACAGGGCATGCGGGACAGCTGGCATGGGCCCCCTTTTTAGGGAGCCCCATGGATGAGGATTTTCATTAAATGTGCCAAATGGTTATAATTAGTCAATAGTGATCAAAATCATATACTATTTTCACACTGCTAGGGAGTGCGGTCCCCCCTTCCTCACTCTGCTTCCCATACCCCTTACACCCATACAGAAAACAAACAATATCATTAGGAAACAGATGATTAAAATTTTATTATAACAACTTAGTATTCTGTTGTTTTCAAAAGAAATTCCTTACTAACATTTTTATTGTAACGCGCAAAAACAATTAATTCTAACCAATTTGTGGCATTTTCTTTTAGACATCACATAACGTACGTAGATATAGCAAAGTAAAAGTTTACGAACAAATACTCATGTCAATCAACCTATCATTTCTTCTGCTATTATCCTACTAATATTTTTCTTAAAAAGTTGTGACCCTCTTTTTGTGATATTCTGTATACAGATGTGAGCGGTACCTGGTACGAAAGTTATGCATATATACAATATGTATGAAGTTTCATACTAGCCACTTCCGAATTATTCGCAAGCAATTTCCATGGACAGATAAGGGCGCCCCCCCCCCCAGAATGATTCTTGTTCCGGGGGCCTAGATAACCTAAATCGGGTTCTGAGCAGGACAGTGGCCAAAACTGGTTTTAACCGTCTAAAACTGGTCAAAATTGGTTTTATTAACTAAAAAGTGGCCGAACTCTATTGAATAACTAAAGCTTACATACAATGTTCAAACTGTATAATTATTTATGTGAATATTAATAACATAATATAGATAATACATCAGTTTGTGAATTTTTCCTCCTAAATATTTTATTATTTCACGTTATGAATTACAGAATATCGGAAATACAATTTTATAGTATAATTGTTTTATTTATTTAGGGTCGGTTTTTCACATGTTTCGTGGTTAATAATTACAAACATTTTTATTATATATATGTATATATATATATCTATAATATTTAATAGTATAATAATTATTAAATGCAGATAGAATTTACTGTGCCTTATGTAATAGTATTTCCGAGATAAACATATTGCATAAATCTTACTTTTAGGTAGCTTTCATTACAAAAAGCTACCTATTGCAGCCGTTCGGAGGAAAGCGATTTCAAAAAATTTTGGTATATTTTCATCGATCATGACCCCCAGACCCCGAAACCACCCTCCGTTCAAAATTGATATATATATATATATATATGTATATACAGGGTGATTCAGCTCGTCGGTGACAAACTTTAAGGATCGATAGAGCACACCTAGACGAACATTTTTGAATAGGGAATGTAGGGTCCCTGACGCGATGGTAAGGCGCTAGGCGCTTTCGAAAATTTGGGTGCCGAAATTCGAAACGTCATAAAAACTAGGGAAATGGTTAGATTTTCTTGCTTGTTGCGTCGAAATGATTCTGTTTGTTTAGACTTTCTTCAGTACCAATTTGATAAGCGTATCTCTTAAAACATGGATAGGGGGCGCTGCAGACTTTGGAGAGCTAGACAACAACTTTAAGCCCGTTATTTTGATAATTTAACACATGCTCGCCAAAGTTTATACTCTAACTTAAAGTTTGAACCCAAAAGTAAAGCCTTGCAAAAAGCGTAAGAGCCGGAATAAAATGTCAAAGTACAGGGTGGTCGAAACTCGAAGGCTCCTAGGAGATAAACAAACAGATTTCTTGACTTATGGCATGCATTTTCATGATTCTGTTTGCTGGGGCTCTCTGAAACTCAGTTGAACGGTACAAAAAGAAACATCGATAGGGGGCGCTTTGGGCAAAAAACATAATTCGTTGACATTTCGGACGCTAACTGGAAACGGGGCGCTACGATCAGTTAGTAATAATGAAAACACATTTTCTACCTCTGCTCAACACTTCTGAATAAATTTAGACCAAAAACATCAATGATACTGGAAATTTATTTACAAAAAATAACACTACAGAAGATGCTCGAAATTTCGACCTTGGGCCATGATGCAGGCTTCGCACCTCCGTCGCATTGAGGAGTGTGTGTTTCCAACAATGCCAGGAGTATCTCTGATCTGCCCTGCAGCTTCCACAATGCGCGCCACAAGTTCTTCAGCACTGCTGACAGGTGTATGGTATACCTCGGCCTTCAGGTAACCCCAAAGGAAGAAATCCAAGCAGGTGAGGTCTGGTGATCGGGCAGGCCAGTGAACTGGACCCCCACGCCCGATCTACCGCTGGCCATACCTTGCGTTTAGATGGAGACGCACGTCGTTCGTGTAATGGGCCGGAGCTCCATCGTGCTGGAACCACATCTGGCGACGCGAACCTTCGGGTACGTGCGCCTCATCCAGAAGCTGCGGCAGCACTTGATCCAGGAAAATCAGGTAATTTCCACCTGTCAGCCGTTCAGGTAACAAATAAGGGCCAATGAGGCAATCCCCCAGAATGCCGGCCCACACATTTACTGAGAAACGCTCCTGGGCTGCTCGGCTTCTGGTTTCATGTGGATTTTCATCACACCACACATGACTGTTGTGGGCGTTCCACATTCCCTCCCGGCTGAAGGTGGACTCGTCCGTAAACAAAATGCTGTTTACAAAACGGGGATCCCTGGATCTCATCGCCAAGTACCATCTTGAGAATTCCACTCGAGGGCCAAAATCCTACTCTCTGAGCAACTGCACCCGCTGGATGTGGTAGGGGTGCAGATTCCGGGAACGTAAGATGCGCCACGCAGTTGCTTGCGAAATGCCAACATGTCTGGCGATATCTCTCGTGCTAAGACCTGGGTTGTCCTCAACCAGGTTAAGCACAGCCTCTTCGTTGTCGGGGGTGCTCACTGATCGCTCCCGTTCAGGCCTGCCTCCGTCGAAAGATCCCGTTGTGGACAACCTCTGGTGTACTCGAGCGAAGAAGGCATGGCAGGGGATTTGCCTGTTGGGGTAACGCTCGGCGTACAACCGCTGAGCGGCTCGTCCATTACAACCAGCAGCGCCATACGCCAAATGCATGTCAGCCAATTCAGAGTTTGTGTACCGTTCCATCCTACTACCGATCTGCAGACAAGTAACCCGAAGCTTAAGTAGGTACCGCACGTTCAAAAGACGTGTCTGCGCATACAACTACGTCATCTCGCGTTGTCGTCTACGCATTACGTATCTTTTGCATATCGATATGGTACGATATCTTTTGCATAAATCAGCAAAAAGCACCTTATGTAAATTTTATTGCGCGCATTGTGCATGATTGAAACCAGCTATGTTTGTTAAAAAAAACAAACAAACTGCAGTTTTAATAGCTTCTTATGATAAGTAAATTACTCTCTTGTTTTGTTTCTAACTGATCGTAGCGCCCCGTTTCCAGTTAGCGTCCGAAATGTCAACGAATTATGTTTTTTGCCCAAAGCGCCCCCTATCGATGTTTCTTTTTGTACCGTTCAACTGAGTTTCAGAGAGCCCCAGCAAACAGAATCATGAAAATGCATGCCATAAGTCAAGAAATCTGTTTGTTTATCTCCTAGGAGCCTTCGAGTTTCGACCACCCTGTACTTTGACATTTTATTCCGGCTCATACGCTTTTTGCAGGGCTCTACTTTTGGGTTCAAACTTTAAGTTAGAGTATAAACTTTGGCGAGCATGTGTTAAATTATCAAAATAACGGGCTTAAAGTTGTTGTCTAGCTCTCCAAAGTCTGCAGCGCCCCCTATCCATGTTTTAAGAGATACGCTTATCAAATTGGTACTGAAGAAAGTCTAAACAAACAGAATCATTTCGACGCAACAAGCAAGAAAATCTAACCATTTCCCTAGTTTTTATGACGTTTCGAATTTCGGCACCCAAATTTTCGAAAGCGCCTAGCGCCTTACCATCGCGTCAGGGACCCTACATTCCCTATTCAAAAATGTTCGTCTAGGTGTGCTCTATCGATCCTTAAAGTTTGTCACCGACGAGCTGAATCACCCTGTATATATATCTGACCTATGTCACACTCTAACTCTCGTAATTATGAACCGATTTCGATTTAATTCGGTGTGTACATAGTACATACCAATATCTCGACCGAGTTCCTTGGCCAGCTTCATCCGCCGTTTTGTTTCAAAATGGCGGCCATTTAAAATTTTTAAAAAAATTTAAAATTTGAAATGTGGTACCAAAAAATTAAAAATGGAAAAATATTTTTTTCTTATGTATTTGACCTTTATACAAAGATTCTGGAGCAGTTTTTGTTTCGTCTATATCTTAAAAAATGGCTGAGTTATAGCATTTTGAATTTCTAGCGTGTCTGGCATTTTGAAACGTCCTGAATTTTGACACGCGATAAAAGGCGTATTTATGAACCGATTTGGATGTAACTTCGTTTATACATAGTACATACAAATGTCTCGACCCGGTTCGTTGGCCAGCTTCATCCGCCATCTTGTTTAAAAATATCGGCAATTTAAATTTTTAAGAAAAATTTAAATTTGAAATGTGGAACCAAAAAATTTAAAATTGAAAAAATATTTTCTTCTTATGTGTTTGACCTTGATAAAAAGATTCGGGAGCAGTTTTTGTTTCGTCTATATCTTAAGAAATGGCTGAGTTATAGCATTTTGAATTTCTAGCGTGGCTGACATTTTGAAACGTCCTGATTTTTGTCACGTAATAACAGGCGTATTTATGAACCGATTTGGATGTACCTTGGTGTGTACATAGTACATACAAATATCTCAACCGAGTTCGTTGGCCAGCTTCATCCGCCATCTTGTTTCAAAATGGCAGCCATTTAAAAAAATTTTAAAAATAAAAAAATTAAAATGAGATACCAAAAAATTGGAAAATGAAAAAGATTTTTTTTCGTATGTGTTTGACCTTAATACAAAGATTCCGGAACAGTTTTTGTTTCGTCTATATCTAAAAAAATGGCTGAGTAATAGCATTTTGAATTTCTATTGTGGCTGACATTTTAAAACGACCTGATTTTTGTCACGCGATAACAGACGTATTTATGAACCGATTTGGATGTAACTTGGTCTGTACATAGTACATACCAATGTCTCGACCGAGTTCGTTGGCCAGCTTCATTCGCCGTCTTGTTTTAAAAGGGTTTCCATTTAAAAATAAATTAAATTTAAAATGAGGTATTAAAACATTGGAAAATGAAAAATATTTTTTTTTATGTGTTTGGCCTTGATACAAAGATTCCGGAGCAGTTTTTGTTTCTGAAAATTTGTTCTTTTGTTTATATCTTAAAAAATGTTTGAATCATAGCACTTTGAATTTCTAGCATGGCTAACATTTTGAAACGATGTTGTATTTGTCACGCGATAACACACGTATTCGCCTATTTCGATGTAAGAAGGCAGGTGGATAGTATACATCAATACCTCGACCAAGTTCGCTGACCAGATTCATCAGCCATCTTGTTTCAAAATGGCGGCCATTAAATAAAAAATATATATATATTTGAAGTGAGGTGCAAAAAAATTAGAAATTGAAAAAGGTGTCTTTCTTAAGTATTTGACCTTGATATAAGGATTCAGGAGCATTTTTTGTTTGTCTTTACCTTAAAAAATGGCTCAGATATAGCAGTTTCAATTTCTATTGTGGGTGACATTTTGAAAAATCTGATTTTTTGCATGCGACAGCACTCGTATATATCAACCGATTCCGATGTGAGTGAGCATGTGCACAGCAATTACTAAGATCTCGACCAAGTTCACTGGTTAGCCTCATCCACCATGTTGTCTTAAAATGGCAGGCACTTTAAGAAATCGCCGAATTTGGCAGCCAAATATAAGTTACTTTAAAGAAAAGCAGCTTGGATATTTTAAAATAAGGAATATGAAAGCTACCTCTTCCTCCCGGCACTGGCCGGAAGGACTTTTCTTAAATTATAACTAAATAAACATTACCACATTTTGTGGGAAATAAGGAAAAATGAGAAAACATTTAATTTGAAAATTGTAGATTTACTAATGCAACTGATGAATGGTTGTGAAAAACTTCTCATCAGTAGAAAGATTATTTTCTAAGTTTGATTTATCCAGAATAATCTATGAAAACGTCTTAGCTTAATGCAACAAAATTTGCTACTGGTAATCAATTTGTGATATCTAAACAAAATTTTTAAAATGCTTATTTTGTTTAATGAGATTTCAATTTCTCCACTTTATATATAAAATTAGATATGTAATCATAATTATTAGAAATATTTTAATGCTTAGGGGAGAGTGGGAAGGAATGGGACACTTTTTACAAAAATAAGGAAATCAACTTTGTTTGACACAAAAACAAAAATTTCAATTTATAGAATACAAAATGAAATACTTTCTAATGTCCTTGAACAATACAGAAACATAATTTTCAGAAACAATTTTTATAATTAAAGAAATTGCAAGTTTCAAAATGTGTCCCATACCTCCCCACTTACAGGGAGGTTTGGGACAGCTAAAAAAAAGTATGATAAAGCACAAATAGTCTAATGTCGGCTACATATACAGTCTATGAAAGATTGTAGGTTGGTAATGTTTGTACTACAATATCGAATTCCAGTGTCTTCATTCAGGATTCCATAATTCAGGAAAATTCAGGATTGTCAGTCACAGATGACATTAAAAAATCACCAGTTCAATTTATTTACATTTTGAAGTAAATGAATATATTATCAATGTTATAATTAATATATTACCCTCTAAAAATATTTACATATTAGCAATTTACATTCATTTTATTAAAAAGAAGGAATTTTACTTGTCCCATTCCTCCCTTTGCCGGCATGTCCCATTCCTCCCCACTACCTTCTTTTATGTTAAACTTCTTGTATACAGAAAAATAGTGTTTTTAGGTTTAATTTAAATTATGGATACATACAGTATAATGTTCCATAAATAGGGAAACTATTACATGTACGCATAAACAAGTAATTAATATACAGAAAGCATAAAATGTATACGAACAAATTTACTTTTGATTCCTAAAATAATCTTTTTCTATATACAACTGCAAGCTTGTGCAGATCAACAACTTTTTTGAAGTGAAGCTTGGGCTACCATTGCTTCATCTAGTGTTCGATTAATTAAATGTTTAGAAAAATACATAAAAAGAAAAACCTACTGTCTCATTCCTCCCACTGTCCCATTCCTCCTACTGTCCCATTCCACCCCACTCTCCCCTACTCATTGCTTTTCTTTAGAAATGTCTGTGTTGTTAAATTTTATTAATTATAGTACTACTACTGACAAACACTTCCGAATGTTGTATTTAATATTGTTAAATGCTATTTTGAAAAACTCTTCTAAATGTTGTACTAAATTTATTATTTAACAAAATAAATTTGAATTTATTTTCTCAGTCAAAATGAATTTTGACCACTAATGATCAAAACGTACATTTTGAACGGGGGCAGTTAAAACCGGTTTTTAGGTGCGTTCGTAATTATATAAAGACGTAGCACCTTCAGTCGTCGTCTGGCCCATCCATCCATCTGTCTGTCTGTCCGCCTGTCCGCATATAACAGCGCAAAAACGACTCAACCGAATGGTTTGAAATTTAATATAGAGAATCTTTGCAGAATTTTGTCGAGTCATTTCAAATTTTATGAAAATCGAATCAAAACTTAAAAAGATATTAATAACAGTTTTCTGCATTCTACTAAATCATATCCTACGTAATTAATTCAGTGATATCCCATGATAGGTGATGATGCTAGGTTGTCATGGTGATGAACGTCCTATTTAAGATGGAGTCCTGTTATTTCCGTATTACTAAATTTAATATACATAATCGTAATAAATTTTGTAATCACGCATTTTTGCCTAAGAGTGCAACAGCTTTTGCACCAAGATCTGAATATTTATAAAATTAGTTATAGTTAAGAACGCACTTCATTTGCCACATTTGATGAACAATTTCTGACTTGTTTACATGGTAAAACTACTCTTTATTAAAACCGATTCAACCCTCCACAAGTGCTTAGAATTAAAATCCGTGCAAGAATTAAAATCCGCTGCAAACTAAACCGCTGTGTGTCATTCTGGGAATTGACAAAGTAAAAACTAGGGTTTGTCAGACCCTGTGTGTTATTCTAGGAATTGACACAATAAAATCTAGTGGGGTTTGTCAGACCCTGTGTGTCATTCTAGGAATTGACACAATAAAATCTAGTGGGGTTTGTGAGACCCCAGTGTGTTATTCTAGGAATTGACAAAATAAAAACTTGCGGGGTTTGTCAGACCCTGGTGTCATTGTAGGAATTTACAAAATAAAAACTTATTGAGTTTGTGAGACCCTAATGTGTCATTCTAAAGTGAAAACTTTCAGAATACAAAATGAAGTAAAATAATACGTCGACTTATTAGGCTACAACTGAATAAAAATCTTTCTTTTCTATGTTTTAACCAGATTTCATCTTTAGACGACTCCATTTATTTCCCTCTGTGAATGAAATATGTTTTCGTACACACTAACTATGCTAACTATGCTTACATCTTTAATTAGCACTCAGGATTTTCTGGTATTAAAGAATCTCTTAATTCAAATTTAAACGAATTTTCATTAATGAATTTCTAAAGTTCAGTTAAAAGGAAAGTTTTCTAAGCAAGTTCGTCAAATATATTATCTTAATATATCATCGATAATGAAAATAAATCTTCACATGTTCTACATAACTATTCTAATTTCTCAATCACATACGCTGAGATTCTTCCGATGTAAATCCAATTCTTTTTATGCTAAAGTGCTTTTATTTCTAAAGTGCATATGAATTCGGTTTGTGTGTCTGTCTGTCTCTCCGTGATCTAAATCGCGTAAATATACTCCAATTGTCATTTAATTCATATACGTTAGTAATAGGTTTACCATGTCATGTTTGGTATTTAGTAACCCTTAAATGCCTGATTTTTCAAAAATCATTGTAATAATGTTTTTCGACTTTCATTTTTTAAATAAATCATGAGAAAAATACTTTAAAAAATCATATTTTATTTTAAGTATAGTTTACGGCTAAAAAACAGTTTGTTACTAATCGGCAATACTGGTCTTTAATTGAAAAAATAATTTTCCTTGATAAAATTCTATAATATTAAACAACCAAGAATATTCGGAACTATAATAAGAAATAAATTTTACTTGCTCACTGCAAAACAAAATAAGGTATTTTGCAAGCTTCCAAACAAAACAAAAAGAACAAGTAATAGCAATTGAAAAAATAAATCTATCTGTATTCTTAAACAGCACAAGTGTTGCCATCTACATGTTGAAAATTGATTTAATAATATTTTGAGAATGTATTTTATTGGCAACATAGGCATTATAGCTTCAATATTATTCTAATAGTATTTTAGAAGCCTAAATTGGGTATGTAATATGTTGCCGAAAAGCAACACCCGGCATTTAAGGGTTGAAATTAAGTACATAGCATTCATAATTCATTTACAGGGGTACTAAAAAAAATTTCGCTACATTACGGTCTAGGAGAAAAATCGTTTTAGTGTATTTTAATATTGTTACATTTTTTCAACTATTCTTAAATAGATATATAGCAGTGAAATACATTAGAAGAAGCCTGCTATAGAATATAGTGGTGCATAGCATTTATCGTTGATTTACAAGGACACGCAAAAGAATTCGGTTACAGTATTGTATAGGAGTAATAATTGCTGAAAATGTGTTTTCTATTGTAGATTCATTTTTAAATTTAACACTTTTTTCTATTATCATTTCTTTGTGTATAAATTCTATATATCATATACACAGGGCTGCAGAAAAGAATTCTGTTACATTATAATCTAAGGGGAAACTTCGTTGGCAGTGTATTTTAATGATGTTATACAATTTAAATCATGTTGAAATTGCGTGCACTACAAGATGCTTACCACAGTACATGATGTGCATAGCATTTTTTAAAGAGTTTATTTATATAACTCATTTCATTGTACGAAAAAATGAAATTTCTTAACAATATTCTGTTAGAGTTGGAAAGTGTTTCATAGCTTATGCCGAAGGCAAGGTTTTCAGTTCTTGTTTTGAATTATTTGGAAATTTAGCCTTAAAAAGAAACCGATTGGTAAGAATTAATTAATGCTATTATAGTAGAACCTATTTTATCCGAAACTCTTTCAACCGAAACTCTCGGTTAACCGAAATCCATTTTTAAAGCTTTTTTATTTTTTTTTTATATCATACTCCTTGTGTGCAAGCGGTCCTTTCCGAACTACGAGTACATATAAATATTTTCGATCAACAGAAAACACAATGGTAAACCAACGACTTAACCGCTAAAATCTGGTTTTCAGGTGTTTTCCACCAAGATAGGACTTGGCAGACCGATTGCGTTATAATATGCGAATCGATTTTTAACTAATTCTGTACTTTCAGCTTTGAACTACGATGAGGTGATTGTCTGTGTTGCCGGCTCCCGGTCTATTAGAGTTCCTTTGACTTTAACTCAAGTTCCCGTAAGCTGCGGAGTGAAACGAAGAAAAAGAACAAATTTAGCAATTCTGAAGTTTTTGAATGTTTTACAAAAGGTTTGGCATGGCTGGTGCAGCAAAAATACTATGATACTGGTGAACTAGTAATAATATTTAAAAACTCCGTGATAGAGCTTCTAAGCAAAGGCAATCAAAACTGCGAGAAAAGAAAAACATCTTTTCAAACCCTTGTGATATATGTAAAAGGTACTTATTTCAAAATTAAAATTCAGATAATTTATTCTTGTTTCTATTTTGCTATTGTTTTATTTTTATTAAGCCCTTGTTACCATAACAAAAAATATTGCATATTTTTCTTCTTATTCTTAAAATTGAAGCATTCTCGATTATCCGAAATTTTGATTTTCCGAAAGATGGCCAGCCCCATTTACTTCCGATAATCGAGGATCTACTGTATAAAACTTTTCGTGGCACACATAGATAGTCATTCGGAAATCCCTTGCTCTATAAGACTGGGTCTCGTTCTCACAAGGAAGGTCTCCATACTCAGACAAATCTGAAAAAATTACAGAATGTTCCTCTCATATGGATATATATGTTTATAAAAAAATTTTGGCGGAACCTCGATACAGCGTCCGTAAAAAAATAACGAAATTTTCGTTTATTTGGCGATTTATCACCGGTTGGCGATGAAAAAAAAATACGCTTTTATGTAGGAAAAAACTTTTTATGTTGAATTTGTTTATATAAGTTTAATTTAAATAACTTTAGTTTTGCCATTTTTAATTTGTTTTAACTACAGTTTTGTCATTTTTAGTTTGTTTTAACTATAGTTTGTCATGTATATTTATATGTATTTATAATAAAATTTAAATATCATATTTTACTATTTAAAACAAAATTTAAATTGATTTAAATTATTTCAAGCTCAAAAATAAGGCAGATAGAGCACTGTCGATTTGATTTTGTTGCTATGGAAACGACTTCGTCTTCGGTATGGAAATGTATTATGGCAATCAAATGTCAGCTGCCTATAACTTAAAACAGATATTTGCAACTTGTAAAGCATAGAAAATATTTTTACAGTGATAAAATTAAATAACTACAGCGACGAACAACATATATATGTAATATAAAAAATATATAATAACCTCTTTTATTGATTAAGCTTAAATTCATTAAAAACCGTGCATTCTAAAAAAAACAATTAATAAACGATTTTCAGATGCATTCAAATCGTTTGCTTTTGGCGAGGAAAAATCCTGCTCGGCAAATCGCGTGTCACTTTCGTATTTTCGCGCCAAATATTCGAAAGTATTTTATTTTTTTACAAACTTTCTACTGAAATTCCGCCGTTAAATTTGACGGATCCCTTATTACATACATGAGTAGTTTCACCACCATTTTTTTCAACATATTCTGAGTATGCCCTGTAAGGAGACCTTCCTTGTCAGTAATGTCAGTAATGCTTACGAATTCTTTTGTGTAGCCCTGTGTATGATCTATAAAATTTACACATACCACATAACGTGCAAAAATTTAGTTAAACTTAAAACATATACCATAACTGAAAATGCAATTTCAGCAATCATCCCTAATATACAGTACTTTAGATACATTATTGTATCAGAAATCTTTACGTTTCCCTGTAAAGTGAACGGTAGATACAATGCACATCATATTCTACTGCAAGCATCTTGTAACTGGCAACACAGACAATCACCTCATCGAGTTCACGGATGAAATTCTAGGATTAGTTAAATCTTGATTCGTATATTAAAACGCAATCGGTCTGCCAAGTCCTATCTTGGTGGGAAAACATCTGAAAACCCGATTTTAGCGGTTGACTCGTAGGTTTACCACTGTATTTTCCTGCTTCCAGTTCTCCCTGTTTTCATACATTTGGGTGCAGGAAAGCACATTGGTAAGCCTGCGAGTGAACCTCTAAAATCGGGTTCTCATGTGTTTTCTACCAAGATATGACTTGGCAGACCGATTGCGTTTTAATATGCTAATCAAGATTTAACTAATCCTAAAATTTCATTCGTGAACTCGATGAGATGATTGTCTGCGCTGCCGGCTCCCGGTCTAATAGTAATGGGTCGTTCCATGTCAGTTCAGGCAGGCATGTAACCCACCATCACAGATTTTGATGAAACTGCGTGTGTTTGTTCCTTTTATTAAGATATGATTCCCAGTTTTTTTCTTTTACTTCTTGGTCAAATAGTTTCTGAGAAAAAAATTGTCAAAATTTTGAAAAACTGCCATCAGTTGGCATTCTTGACTGCTCGATTTTCAAATGTAGCATGACATAAATATGATCATATTTCAATATCTATTCCACAAATCATCTTCAAATAATTTATGCATAATATATAGGGTACGTATTTTATGAAAAAAAATACTGTTACGCTTATATAACATTTTAAGTGTGTCTAAAAAAATGTTTAATCTTTTGAAGTCGTGATTTTTTTATGAAAAATAATGCATTAACTAAAATAGCATTATTAACAAAAGGCGGTATTTCTATTAAATTTATTTTTTGTGGGGGATATACTTAAAGGTGTCCTTTACCTGATTCTGAAATAAAAGTAGTGGGATTTTGGGTGTTTTTAGTAGTATTTCATATTTAAAAATATTTTGAGGCGTATTTCAAATCAAATCAAGCAGAGTCATTCCATGTCAGTTCGCCTAAGACATTTAATTCACTGTCACAAATTTCAATGAAACTGGGTATGTTTATAGCTCATTTTAAGACAGGATCAAGGAAATTAAAGGTGATTACAAGTAAAATATTTTTTAAGATAAAAAAAAATATCTAAATTTTGAAATTTTTTAAAAATGTTTTTAATGACAGATCTATATTCAAAGACTGCATAAAAAAAAGTCATTTCAATATAAAATCACTAAATAAGTTTCAAATAATGTATATGTGACAAATAATGTAGGCAGATTATTATTTATTGTTGTTTGTCATGTTTAAATGCTAAGAGTGTGTTTAATCTTGTGAATTCTTAAAATCAAGAATTTTGTGAAAAATAATGTGTTAATCAAAAATTTATTATTAACCGAAGGCAGGCTGTTATTACTTCTTTTAATTGTACGTAAAAATATCTTTCAAATAGTTATAAAATAAAAGTAGTGAAAATATGAGCAATTTTAACAAAATTTTCATAAAATGTGAATGTTTAATGATAAATATTGAAGCTTTTCATGCTAAGATGTACTAAAATGACTACGATATCGTGTATTTCTACTCTTGCTTAAATATAATACATACAATAATAAAATAACAAGTATTATTTACAGCAATAAAAATTAAATTAAATAGTACCAGTTCCTTTACCAACACTACATTGCTCAACAGCCGACTTAAAATCAACAGCCCACTCTTATTGAAAAATACTTTCAACTGTTCAAATAATAAATAAACTGCATTTAAAATTTTTAATATCAACTTATTTTCTTAAGACGATAATAATAACTAAACAGCATGATGAATTTATAAATCAGCTTTTAATTGAAAAGTCATGAAATGGTCCCTTTTATATATTGTTGTTCATCGAGTCAATCAAAACAAATTATATAAAAAAAAAATAGTGAGCCTAATATGCTGACTGCAATGACACTTCTAACAAAACTAATTAATTCATTACCATATGAAATCAAACCCGAAAGATCAAAAAGAAAAAAAAATCATCTGTAGTGTGAATGTGACATACTCAGTGGTTGTTGAGGTAGGAATGTCTTTGTGACATTTTCACCTGTACTTCAATAAAATATAAACATGTAAGCTTTTTTCATTCATCCAAATTAAGTAAAACAATTATAAAATTTTGTTGTCATTACACCAGATGTTAAATTTTTCGTTACATACTATTAGATAAGTTCTTTACTTTTAGACATTATTGACATAATATCATAAAATTTACTATATGTATTTTCTATAAGTGTATAAACAATATATATATGCTTTCTTAAACATAAATGAATAAATTTTTAAATAATTTGTTTGAGAACAGGGATATATATATACACATATATATGTTGAAAATCCATCTTTCAGCAATACTGTGATGAAATAAATCAAATTACCGTAATTTCCGGTGTATAGCCCGCGGATCAAACAATCGTGTTTCGACCCAGAAATTTTTAAAAATAAAATGTAACTTTTTAGATCACAGTAAATATTGGTCTTCAAATACTGAATAAAATTTCTGGGTCCAAGCTGAATTGTTTGATCTGCGGGCTATACACCCGAAATTACGGTACATATCATTAGAAACTGAATAAAGTTACAAAAGTGCAACTCATTAAGTTTTAAATATTTTTTTAGATATAGTTATTTGAAAGATATAAATATAATGGATTGTGCATTTTTTGCATATATTTAAAGCACAATACGGCAAAATTTTCTTCAAAAGAGTGAAATTTGGTATTTTTTTTCAATATTAGCAGCTCAATGCTAAATTTTCAATATTAACAGCCAAATATGAGTTTAAAGATTAGGATTGTCATTTTGAAAATTTCTATTGGGCGGTGAGGAGCTAGTGATTTTTCTCTTTTTTGGAAAGGGATAATTGCTCTTCGCCCTAGAAGTTTTACTAAAAAACAATATTGTTTATTTTTTTCCTTAAGAAACGAACATAAGAGATAATTTGAAAAATAAAATAAATGTATAAATAAAAATATTTCCAGGGATGATACATTGGATAGGTTTTACATTTGAAAATATTGATAATTTTAAATATGATTTAAATACTACTAAAACCAACCAAAATCCCACTATTTTTATTTCAGATCCAGTTATAATGTAGTATTATGTACAATTTAAAATTAAAAAATTAGTCATAGAAACTCCGCCTCTGATTGATAAAGATTTTTTAATAATTTCATTATTTTTTGTAAAATATTTTTGATTTCAAAGATTATACAATTTTTTAGACACATTTAAATATTTTTTAACATTACAGCAATATTTTTTTCATAATCTACATACTTTATTTACCTTGCTTAAATTATTCGAAGAAGATTTCTTTATTAGTTATTGAAATATGACTTTATATATAAAATGAGGCCTTTGAAAATTGAACAATCATTAATGGCAACTCGTGGCATTTTTCCAAAATTTTGATAATTTTTTCTCATATGTTCACTATTTTTATTTTATAACCATTTAAAAGATATTTTTACGTACAATTAAAAAAAAGCAATAACACCCTGCTTTCGGTTAATAATAAATTTTTGATTAACACATTATTTTTGACAAAATACTTGATTTTAGAAATTCATAAGATAAAAGACACTCTTAGTGTTTAAACATGATAAAAAACAAGAAATAATAATCAGCCTACATTATTTTTCACATATACATTATTTGAAACCTATTTAGTGATTTTATATTGAAATGATTTTTTTTTTTTTAATGCAGTCTTTGAATATCGAACTGTCATTAAAAAAATTTTAAACAATTTTTCAAAATTTTGATATTTTTTATCTTAAAAAATATTTTACTTAGGATCAAGAAAATTAAAGGTGATTACGTCTTAAAATAAGCTATAAACAAACCCAATTTCATTGAAATTTGTGACAGTGATTAAATGGCTTAGGGGAACTGACATGGAATGACTCTGCTTGATTTGATATGAAATGCACCTCAAAATATTTTTAAATAGGAAATACTACCAAAAACACCCAAAATCCCACTATTTTTATTTCAGAATCAGGTAAAGGACACCTTTAAGTATATCTCCCATAAAAAATAAATTTAATAAAAATACCGCCTTTTGTTGATAATGCTTTTTTTGTTAATGCATTATTTTTCATAAAAAATTCATGACTTCAAAGTTTAAATATTTTTTTAGACACACTTAAAATGTTATAAGCGTAACAATATATTTTTTTCATAAGCTGCGTAGCCTAAATATTGTGCATAAATTATTTGAAGATGATTTGTAGAGTAGATATTGAAATATGATTATATATATGACATGCTACATTTGAAAACCGAGCTATCAAGAATGCCAACTGACGGCAGTTTTTCAAAATTTTGACAATTTTTTTCTCAGAACTATTTCACCAAGGAGCAAAAAAAATTACTGGTGATCATATCTTAATAGTAAGAACAAACACACGCAGTTTCATTAAAATCTGTGATGGTGGGTTACATATTGATATTTTACTGCCTGATTTGACGTGGAATGCCCCTAATGCATATTAATTTACTCATGTTTGAAATAGTGCAATAGAATTAAAATCCGCTGCAAACAGTTTTTCACTGTAGACCATTATATAACCGATCTCTTTTGTGTGACCCTGTAAATGAATGTAAAAGTTTTGCACCCTATATTCTACAGAAAACGTATTTCAGTGTACCTCAAACATTTACATCAGTTTCACTATGTTTACAGCAGAGTAACATCCTTAAAATACGCCGAAAACGATTTTTCTTCATAGACCATAATATGACGGAATACCTTTGAGTTTACCGGTCCGCGTACCGTTAAGTGCTACACATAACATATTTCTATAGTAACCATCTTCTAGTGCTTCTAGCTCCTTAATAATATACTATATAAAAACACTGTTAAAATACACCGCAAATGATTTTTCCCCTTAAACCGTAATGTACAAGAATCCATTTGAATGCCTCTTTAACACTAGACCGTCATTTTGACGGTTTTCAAATTTCATGCTTAAAAATTTGATATAATTTATGTAATTTTCTAGAATTTTATGATACGACTTTTAATGAAATATAAGAATAGTTAAATACTCCTATTCAATTTCAACTCGCCCACTTTAATTTCCATAATCAGTATGACCTATACCTATTTATACCAAGACCCGTCAAAATGACGGATTTGGCAATTTCAAAGTTCAATGATCCAAAGTGTTCGGCAGCCGTTATAAAGGGATCTATTTTGCTCCGATTACAATTTAGTTTACTCGAGTTCGGAAATGTTTTACAGAAGGAAGATTGGAAAATTACTATTGAAGAATTATATGTGTTTGTAGCTATTTTGTATGCTCGAGGAACCTGCGAAGCGAGAAATTTGAAATTATCCTATTTGTGGTCAGAAAAATGGAGACCTTCTTTCTTTCACTAAACTTTGAGTAGAAACAGATTTTCAGAAATTATGAAATTCATTCGTTTCGACAAAAAAAGAAGTGTTCGCTTACGAACTGACAAATTTGGATTAGCTTCCGAAATGTGGAAGTCCTTTATTGATAAGAGCCAAAGCTTGTTACAAACCAGATCAAAATACAAGCGTAGATTAACAACTATTTCCCAAAAAGGCAAGATGCAGATCTCTGCAATATATGCCCCATAAACCGAAAAAATTCGGAATTAAGTTTTGGTTAGCTGTAGACGTGCGAAGTAAAAAACTTATAAATGGCTTTCCCTATTTAGGCAAAAATGAACTTAGACCATCAAGAGTACCTTTGAATGAATTTGTAGTTTTGAATCCTGTAAGAAAACTATGTAAATTGTGGGGAAAATATAACAACGGATAATTTTTTTACAAGTATACAACTCGCAAAGAAGCTACTGGCCCAAAAAAAAAAAAAACACAAAAAAAAAACAAGTCTTGTTGGAACTATGCGTACAAATAAGAGAACTGCCGAAAATAGATAAAGTTAGAAAAGATAACATGGCTCTTTTCTCCACAAAATTCTACAAAAATGATATTGTTCTAATAATTTACAAAAGTAAGCCTCGTAAGAAAAGTACTACTTCATAGCTCAAAACATAAATCCGTAAAAATTGCTTCTAATCGAAAAAAAATTCATGCAACTGTGTCGTTTCACAGTGAGACTAAGTTTGGAGTAGATTTAGTTGACCAAATGGCCAGCAGATATATCATAAAAGCAGGTTCACGTCATGTCTTTGCAGGTATTTTATAATATATTGGACTTGGCAGGAATCAATGCTTGAATTTTATAGACTTGTGATGAAAATATAACTAGAAAACAATTTTTATTTCAATTATCCGAAGATCTCTCCAGTGAATATAGGTGCTACAGAAAAGAAGCCTCCTCCTAAAAACAAGAACGGAAAGCAATAAATTGTACTCCAGAAAACTAAAAAAAGTCCTTATTAACGCAAATATTGCTAAATTCGATTGTGTAACAAAAACAGAGCGATTTATACCTGCAATGTATGCAACAAATATGTTTGTGGCAAGTGTTCACTAAGATAACGTATATTTGTAAAATATGTGCGTCATAGTTATTTCATAAATATCAAGTGTGCTCTACTATAAATGCATATAGAAACTGTTTTTGTTTCTTTTGTCATTAATAATTAATGAATTATAAAATTAACTGTTTTTTTTGTTAAATTATATTCTTTTATTTACATTAACTAAGTGACAAGTGATCATCTACGATAACATGTACTTGTAAAATATGTTCCTCATAATTATTTCATACATATCAAATGTGATATACTATACATGTAAATAGAAAATATTTTTGTTTGTTTTTTTATTAATAATTTATGAATTATTATATTAAATGTTGTTTTTGTTAAATTATATTATTTTATTTATATTAACTAAGTGGCAAGTGTTCATCTAAGATAACATGTACTTGTAAAATATGTGCCACATAGTTATTTCATACATATCAAATGTGATATACTCTACATGCAAATAGAAACTTTTTTTTATTAATAATTAATGAATTATTATATTAAATGTTCTTCTTGTTAAATTATATTCTTTTATTTACATTAACTATAAGTGGCAAGTGTTAATCTAAGATAACATGTACTTGTAAAATATGTACCTCATAGTTATTTCATACATATCAAATGTGCTGTACTATAAATGCAAATAGAAACTGTTTTTCTTTATTAATAATTTATGAATTATTATATTAAATGTTGTTTTTGTTAAATTATATTATTTCATTTACATTAACTAAGTGGTAAGTGTTCATCTAAGATAACATGTACTTGTAAAATATGAGCCTCACAGTTATTTCATACAGATCAAATGAGATATAGTATACATGTAAATATAAATTGTTTTTTTTTATTATTATTAATTAATGAATTATTATATTAAATGTTGTTTTTGTTAAATTATATTCTTTTATTTACATTAAATAAGTGGCATGTGTTAATCTAAGATAACATGTACTTGTAAAATATGTGCCTCATAGTTATGTCATACATATCAAATGTGCTATACTATAAATGTATATAGAAACTGTTTTTTTTTATTAATAATTAATGAATTATTATATTAAATGTTGTTTTTGTTAAATTACATTCTTTTATTTACATTTATCTAAGTCAAAAGTTATAATGAAAGCCATGATAAAAAATCCGTCAATTTGACGGTCGCGGTAAAACTAGGTATATATTTAACATCGGTAGTTCTAGTATTAAATGAACCATGAATGCTACACACTTGATTTTAGACTAGCTGTTTAACCCGTTCTACGCACTGAAGTGAATAAGAATACCCCTGTTAAAGTGTTGAGTTGTTCAATAACTATCCGATTTATAAAAATATTTTTCTACTACTGTGCAATTTTTTTATGAAATTTAATTTATCATCTTGCTATGGCAGCAGATGATAAAACGATATCTTTGGAATAAGGGAATAAATAGAATAAAAAGTTTTGTTGATGTTTGTGATAAAATGTTTTTCTTTCTTTTTTTTAAAGATAATAATTAGGCGCAATTAAATAATCTCTAATTATTCGCATGCAAGGTAAAAGAATTATCATAATACCCGCTACAGCTTCTTAGTATTGCAGCATGGAGTACGTAATATGTCTATCTCACATTGCAGTAAACATTTACAACTGGTAAGAACTCGCACGATTACGGGTTAAACATAAAAAATGCAAAAATTCGTCATAATATATATATATATATTTATTTATTTAAAATTTTCGAATTTTTTGCCCCAATCGTACAAGCCCCCCCCCCCCCCTACCAGCAAACCGTGTGACAAATTTTTGTAGTCCTGCGCCCTGTAGTTTCCGAGTTTTTGAGGTCACATAGATACGCGCATAGATTTTAATAGGGTAGATAGGTATCATGCTATATTAAACTTCAATAACATATATTAATTACATCGCAATCCCAGCTTACTTACGACAGTTAGAGGATGGACAGACAGACGGCAGACGAACAGACCAAAATCCTAAACACTTTACAACTAAGTTGGAAAGTATTAAAATGAAAATATTGCTGTATTCAACTATTTTGTTAGTAAACCTGAACCGAAAAGAACCCCCACAACAATTTGCAACAAAAAAAATTTTATTGTGTATTTCTGGCATTGTAAAATCTTGGTTTACTTTCAAAACCCGCCTTATATACTAGAGATTTGAGAATTAAACTTGGTTTATCAAAATTTTCTTTCTTGGGTAAGGTGAGTTTTGATACTCATGACCCCATATATCTCCGACAATACCTATGTTCTCATACACGTCCCTGCGCAATCTGGTCATCATGATAACGTTCGAAATACAGTGGGTGATCGGTTTACGAACTTAATCCGTTCCAAAACAGTGTTCGCTAACCGAATCATGTATTTCCAATCACATATTTAGCATAGATTTGTACGGGAATTCAATTAATTCGTTCTTAAAAGCTAAATAATACATATATAAAAAGTAATATCAATCTTCCCTTTACAATAGGGTTAATACACTATATTGCCAATGATAACCGGTCACTTGCGATTTTAGATGTTTTGTTAAATATCTAGAAAAATACTTGAGGAATAATCCTGAAACTCCAGATGCGTAAATAGAATAGTACAGGTCATACATTTCCTCAGCGATTTTTTCCCGAAACCCCATAGGGGACCGTCAACAAATTGAAAAAGAACGAATATCTTTTGTATAACCCTGTAAAAACTAATGCAGCAAAAGTGTTTAAACTGTAGATTATGATTAAGTGGCTTATTGTAATATACTATGTTCCTTTTTATGAGAATGGCATGTATACTCGTAGAAAAGGTAAAGATTTTATAAAAAGAGTCCCACATTTTGCCAAGTTTTTTGCTTATAATTTGCAGAGTTCTTAATATAAAAAAAAAAAGTTATTTTCAGAAAATATGACAAATAACATTGTACACAATACTCTGCAATCAGAATTTAAAAAATAGTAATAATTGTATGAGAAATGAGCAGGTTTAATAAATAATGATTCATTGCGCATGCCCGAATGTAATCAAAATATAATTTGCATAATGTGTTAGCTAAATGTATAGAGCAACTTTTGTGAAAGTCTCAAAAACATAGTTTGAAAAGTCTGAAAATTATCGTTGATAGAATTAGCTCAAAATCCGTTATTCTCAAAAGGAAGCAAAAAGATGAGGGGCTGTATCTAAATACAGTAGTACGTGCAATATTGTGTATGCTGTATTGCAACTAATCATGGATATATGGATACAGTCCCTCATATTTTTGCTTCATTTTGGGAACAACAGATTTTCAGCTTATTCTACCAACGATAATTTTCTGAATTTTCAAGCTATGTTTTTGAGACTTTTACAAAAGTTGCTCTATACATTTAGCTAACACATTATGCACATTATATTTTGATTGCAATCGGGCATGTGCAGTGAAACGTTATTCAGTAAACCTGCTCATTTTTCATACAATTTTTACTATATTTTAATTCGAATTGCAGGGTATTATGTACAATGTTGTTTGCCAAAGTTTCCGAAAATAACTTTTTTTTTTTATATATTAAGAACTCTGCAAATTATAAGCAAAAAACTTGGCAAAATGTGAGACTATTTTTATGAAAACCTGAATTTTCCTTCGAGTATACATGCTATCTTCATAAAAATGAACACAAATTATTATAATGAGCCACTTAATCATAATCTACAGTTTGAATGCTTTTGCTACATTAGTTTTGACAGGGTTATCCAAAAGATATTCGTTCTTTTTCAATTTGTTGGCGGTCCCCTGTGAGGTTTTGGAAAAAACCTTCACGGAAATATTTGACCTGTACTATTCTGTTTACACACCAGGAATTTCAGGATAATTCCTCATGTATTTTTCTAGATATTTAAGAATACACCCAAAATCGCAAGTGACCTGTCACCTTTGGCCATATAGTGTATACGGCCTTACTTAATATGACAGATCGTATTTTGATGGCTTTGTCCGTTTCGTGGCGTATTTCAAAAAAAAGAATGACATGCCCTTTTAAAAAACTTTTAGGACTACATTCATTGACTACGGCATTAACCCTTACCGTCGCGGCGTAATTCTGTTTATAAACTGATGAAATAATGGACTGACACCGCAATTTATAAACGAATTTATTAGAAAATACGAACCTGCTTATTTTCATGTACATTATAGTTGGAAAATTTTAGTTAAATATTCTTGGTGCCGTTCATCAGTTTTGGAATTAAAATTAGGTGTCCTTTTTTAAGGACACCGCGCCGGTAAGGGTTAAATCATATCAATTTGTCACTCTGACCCTTCAAAAAATCTTAGTTCTTTAAAAGATCGTATTTACCGCAGAGCCCGATAAAGCTCAAATGGAGCCTAGAGCCTATTAATAATTTGTGAAGTAAATTTCAATGAAAATAATTAATTTGCATATAAAAAAAATTCTTTCAAAAGTGACTGAAGATATAAAAATCAATGTTGCTATTCTGTTCCTTCTAATTTGGGGGCCTTAAATTGTAGGACCCGAACTCCCATTAGCCCATGATTTAATCAGGCCATACGTCTACAACTGCTGAAATCTTCTCTAAGTCGACAATTAAATACATCTCGGCAAATCTGAAACACAGCTTGGCTTCTCCTTGAATTTGTTTTTCGAGGTGTTTTTATCCGAACATGAAAAACTCTCGAGAAAGTGTTCGTTAACCGATTTGTTCGTAAATCGAACAATTCGTTAACCGATCACCCACTGTACTGAACTAATTCCAACGTAATTGTGACAATGCATTGATCTTATGAATACCTTGTATGAGATCGTTAATCAAATATGCATATTTTATAGTTCGTTTACAGAGGCACACAAAAGCAAATCATGCAAAATTTGTCATCACGATAATGTTTAAAATAATGGAAAATTTGAAACCTAATTGTGACAGTGTACCTATCTTGCAAATATATTGGATAATTCGATAATAAGTATTATTCTGGTCTCTGGTGGCCCTAGGCTAGGGACGGCAAACCTATGGCACGCGTGCCATAAGTGACACGCTGCCGATTATTATCTGGCACGCTGCCGATTATTTTTGGCACGGAATAGATTCAGGTTCTATATCAAAATATAGTAAAATTTCACAAAATGACTTACTTAATCTAGATGTTGCCTCTGTTTATCTGAATTCGATTAGTTCGGCTGATTGTCATTGTCATACAGACTGAAGAAACTGAAATATTACTTAATGTATCCCAATTTAGCTCAATACTGGCTCACAAAATTTTCAGAATAAGAGAGAATTAGGAAGGAATCGCAAAAAAAAAGACTAAAAGGCATTATAAGCAAAAATACCGATGGTAAAATTGTAAGAACTTGAGTACAATTCCAGACACTAAAACCTGTAGATTCTGGCGCTTGCTATTTTGACAAGTTCTTCTACGAAACATTCTTTTCGGATAGAAATAATCTGAAAAATTCAAGTAAAAACGTCTTGTCAAATGAGTTCAATTCAACTTGCACTCTCGTAAAAATAACTAAGTACGAAGCTGATATAAATTATTTGGCATCTAAGATGAGACAACAAAAATAATATTTTAAAAATAAATTTTTAAAGTATAACATCAAATATTACCTAATATTTGTTTAATACTAAAAACAAAATTTTAAGTAATTTTAATTCATTATTATTCGATCCATTAAAATTTTTTATTGTTGGCACGTCATGATCACGTAAAATATGTTTTTGGAAGATTTTCGCACGTGGATGTGAAAAGGTTCACCGTCCCTGCTAGGCGATCATCTAATGGAAAAACCGACCTTGTTCAAAGCAAAGAGTATAAATTTAACGAATGTATCTTAATTTGGGTGGTCCGATTCTATGACATTTTTGCTTAAATTTCATTATTTATTTTTTGCACGAAAGAACAAGGCAAATCTTCTTTTGGCGCCTCCTTGTACTCTGGTACCAGGGGCTTTTTCTCCACACGTTTTTCCTCAGTTACGGTTCTTTGTTTCACAAACTCTGTTCTAAAACTTTATGGAAATTTCTGAGTATTTAAAAAAATTTCTAAATAGATATTTTCAAGTTTCTCATGTCAATGATCCGTACGTTTGATGTAAATTACTGTTTAATTAACTTTATTTTCTTTATTTATTATATTTACATGCGTGTTATTATCTACATACCTCAGTTATAGACACATTTTCTTATCTACGAGATTAGATTGAGTGATATGAAAGGAAATTCCAGAAAGGGGTTATTGCACCCTTGAATGTGGGTGGTATGACAGGAATGTACTTAGCAATAGAAGGAAGGGTTTATATGAGCAGAAGATATTCTCGCTTGATGGACTGCGGCGTAACGAGATGTCAGGTGTGACACGTGGTGTTTCCCGTGAAAATAGAGGAAGAGACGCCACTGATTCGACGAGAAAAGAAGGAGCAAGGAATGCAGAATGGATAGAATCGTATTAGAGTTGGAAGGAGTTGGTGGTGCTTTGAGCCGCTACGTTTTTCTTTTTTGTGAAGCGTCTTATAGGAGAAGCCTCAGATATTTCGTATAGACCTGTGCGGTTGTACTATTAGATATACCTTGCTCTGTACGACCAAAAGACACGGAGATAGTGTGTCATAGTGATATA